>OZ020529.1:30718251-31318251 GCA_963971445.1 Ornithomya chloropus
CATGGTAACAAAATGCGGACTTTATTCTCCTGTCACAACAATAATGATGATCATTTTCTAGCCACAAATTATTTTATGATGCTTATACTAAAAGAATGAAACACAAGAACTCAAGCATGTATTAGCTCCATTAGCTTAATAAGAGTTACTAATAAAAAATAAAAAAGAACAAGATCTCCTTACCATGATCATCATCAAAGTGATGAGTGTTTGAATTACTATATTCCAGTTGTTGTTGCTGTTTGGTAATCATGAAAAATTATTATGAAACGTAAGAAGGAGAAACGTTCTAATTACCACAAATTCTCATTGATTGTTGACAGGTATGATATATATTTATAACCGTTAACAACATATACAGCGTAGCGTTAAGCGATATTTTTTTTTATTTTTATATTTTGAATAATGGAAACGGTTCGAGGCGTTCATTTAAGTCGAACTAATGAATTGCCACAGTCACAAAGACCAGAGACTCATAAATATTATTGGCAATGTATGTGTGTATGTCAGTGTGTATAGAGTAAACGCCAACGTTGCTTTTCTTGCAATATATGATACGTACAAGGAGACGGACAAAGATTGAAGTGGTGGCATTGGATAAAGGTCAAAACAATTTCATAAGTATTGCCAGCAACATATGCAGATTTTAAAGCCTAAAGTTAAGGAAATGGAAAAACAACCATGAGAAAGGGAAAGAGAGAGAGAGAGAGAGAGAGAAAGAGAGAGAGTTTTAAACTGCTTCCTCAACATCATGTAACTCAATGCAGCTGATGATGCAGACGTTAAGTCTCTCATAGCACCTTTTGACCACGTTGATTCATTTCATTTAAACTCATAACTCTTATACACACACTTACACACTCTCATACTGTGCTTATGTTTCTTATAAAAACACCCACCAAACTGAGATTTTCTCAAAAAAAAACAAGTAATAATACTAAATTTGGCTTAAGCCAAGTCTTAAATACCCTTCACATCTACAGCGGTGGGCGTGACATATATATATACTGCGCCCTCTAATAGTGTACGCATTACGTATCAGCTTGCAAATCTAGTTTTGTGGTTAATATGGGCGTTTGTAAATTGTGGGCGTGTGTGTTACCCGACCATGCCCATTTTTGGTACACTGATGTCTGGGATAACTATTTGCACCAAATTTCAAGTTCTTAGGTAAATTTTTGTAATACACGGATACACGAACACACGTACATACATGTCTAGATCGACTCAGTTTTTGATGCTGATCAAGAATATATATACTTTGTAGGGTCTCTGACGCCTCTTTCTGATGTAAACGAAAAAACAAACTCAGTGTATCCCCCTCTCTTATGTGGTGGGTACAAAAACCAATACATAAATACACACTCACACACTGTCATACACAATTACATAAATATCAAAACTGCAGGTCGTTTGGTATGCGACAGAGGAGTGTTTCGATTTTATTCAGCTTGAGAACTCCATTATTTTCCACAAGGAACTGTAGCTGTGACTGACTGACTGTAACTGTGAAACTGCAAAGAAAACAAAGCATGAATGGTGGTGCATGGTGGCAAAGCGTACAGGCGAGCTCGCGTTTAGGCAATTTAATTTAATTTATACTGTGCAATCACAATAACAGCCAACAAAACAAGCGAGATGCAGATTAGTCGCCGATTAAACAATCAAGCTGCGATTTAAGATCCAATTTAAAGATTATCGCCGAGTAAATGCTTATGGTTAATGAGATAGGAGAGATACAATGCAATGCATTAACAACAGCAACAATAGTATACCTGTTTGTACCTATACACATGCACACATACACGTACACACATATGCACAATATTTATGAAAACGACCAAAGCCAATGCCAAGTGTTCAGATGGCAGCGTGTAAGCTTTAACCAACAAACAAAGCTGAGAGAAGATAATATGTATATATATATATATATATGTGTGTGTATATATATACAAAGGACACACACATAAGCAACCATCCAGCTAGCCAGCCAACGTATAAATAACAACCAGAAAGGGCTTGGCTTTGAATGTGCATAATTTGCACATACAATCTAAACATTTACGCAAAAAAAAAAGAAAGAAAACAAATACTTATCCAATACAATACATATGTATGTGTTGGCCTGTTTGTATATGTAAAGAAAAACAAATACAAAATACTTGGCGTACACGGGTATACTCGATTCATGCAAAGCGCTCAAAACATAAAAATCATGGAAATCGATTTAAATGCAAATTATGGTAGTTTTCATTTTTAATTAATCTACCATAACAAACACCAACAGCAACAACAACAACAACAACAACAACAACAACAATATCATATAAGATAGTACATTACAGCGGCTGATGCTTTGCTGATAATCGCTGTCATTATGTTTCGCAGCTCTAACGAATTATCTTTACACTTCATGGGTACACACACATTGTCACATTATTTCAAACATTGAAATCCCTGTTCAATGGCCTTTAAACTATATCACTTGATGTTTCTCTGTTCTTTGTTTGTTGTTATTCTTTGTCTATCAAACAATTTAAATTCATTTCTTCTCATAGGGTGTATTATATATATATAGAACATATTTCAAATGCACGCACATACATAGCGAACATGCGTACGTTAGTAGCTTCCTCGAATAATTGTTATTTGAATAAATTTGAAAATGCGGGCTTTTTTTATACTTTAAATAACTTTGATTTATTTATTTTGATATTAAGCCGAATCTTAAATACCCTTCTTATGTAACAAATACATATATGGGTTCTGATAAAAGTGTCTAATAATGTATGTATTGTGTGTCAATAATTTTACACTAAATAATGGTTTTTGGGCATATTTGTTATCCGACCCCGCCCATTTTTACCATATCGATGTAGTTGTATACGTATCTCAAATCTTTATTTCATATCCCATTTTTTGTGGCTGATTGATAAGATTTATGTAGAAAGTGGGCGTGGCTGCCAATTCCCTTTATCCAATTCAAATAGCAATCTGCGTTCTGAGGCAAGAAATAAACAAAATTACTGCTCAATATTATAAATTTTTCGACCGCCAAATCGACTTGAAAATTTAACACCGATCAAGAATACAAATGGGTACTTTGTAGGGTTTCTTGCAATATCAAACGTAGTACCATCTTATATGTATAGTTTAAAAACAACATATTGTAAGGGTCAGATTATTTGGGGGAGTGAGATAATAAATTGTGTAATGAAACTCATTTAAATATGAAATCAATTTGGTTTTATAAACGTTGCAATTGTTGTTGCTGTACTGGGTGCACATGCTGTGCGGCATTGGCCAAAAATTTTAATTGTTTAATTGTTTGTTTTAATTGTAGCAAAGAGGAAAACATTACATACAGTCACTCAGTCATTCATTAGGAGGTGAATGCTCTGAGTATAGAAATCCAGCTGCTGCTGTACAGCTCCATCTCATGCGTAGACAAACAATTAAATGCTGGTGTAGGCCCCGGAAAACAAGCCACAAATTTATGTTTTCAATATTGTTACACTGCTGGTACATGCACACAAAATAATCTTGTTGATATACAACTGTCTACATATATATGATACAAGTATATACAAAATATTGCTCTGCGTCAAATGAAATTTCTCACAATACTACAAAACAACAATCTAATCGATCCAAGCGATTGATCTTTGATATTTCAGTGTTAACGTATGTGTACACATGTAGGTATGTGCATGTGTGAGTTTGTATATTTTTAATTCGGTTACAAACAATTTATGTTTTCTGGTCTTAATGTCGGTTGGTTTTGTTTGTTTGCTTTTCTCCTTTCTTTTAAGGTCTTCCGATGATCCCTTCAGTTCAGTTCAATACAGTTACTGTTGGCAATTAAACAATAAAGCATTTATAAATGAATTTTTTGCTGTTTTTCCAAATCCCATTTTTCTTGTCTTAACTTCTCCCTTTTTTGTTTTGTTATTGTTTATTTGCTTATATTACGGATTTTTTCTTTTTGGACAAATTGTCGCTAAACAATTGAAAATTTTGCGTTTGTAGAAAAAACTAAGTATTAAGTCGAAGCAGCTGCTGTTCTTTGGTGGCATTCGGCAGGGATGTTTACGTTTCAAATTTATGATTCGCTAATGTTGTCATTTAACTTGACTAATGAGTAAGTTTATAAATTATGTCTAAAATATATGAACGACGAGACGAGAGCATTAATCTTAATTAATTAATAATAATAAAACATATATCAGATGGAATATTTACTGTTTTAAGATAATAAAATTAAGACGGATGGATGGACAAAGATTTTACTTATTAAAAAACAAACAAAAACTAAATGAAAATTATTGGATCAAACGTAACTTTGGTTTAATGCAACTTTTCATCGTTTAATTTAATCTTTTATTTTTCCTTTGTTTTTCGTAATTTTTGTTTTTTTTTTTTTTGTTATTTTTATTTTACATGAAATTTCACCGCAAAGTTGTCCACATTATTAAATTTACAAGTTGTCGTTGAATTGTGTTTGTTTATAGTTAAAATGTTGTTATGATTGTGTTGGTATTATTGTTGGTGTAATTTTCTACTTGTGCAAAAATTTGCGGTTCTGCGGTAAAATCCATACAATTTGTTTACATTTCCTTAACTGCGCGGTTGGTGAGCGCCATTCCACTTATATTTGTATGCATGGATGTGTGTAAATATGTATGAAACCAAATGTAACAATGTATATTATTATTCTGCGCTGGAGCTATTCAGTGGTATAGCGATTATGGTTGTTGGTCTGTTATACAATTCTAAAAAGCGTCACTAAAGCAGAACCGAGCAGTGCACGATGCTGCTCTCTGATTCTGACATTTTTGTGACAAACACAGCTGTGCCTGCAGAAAGTTTCCTTTTTTATTTTGTGTAATAGGATTTAAATAATTCTGTAACATTTGATGTTAAAAAAAAGAGCCAAAAATTTTATTAAGTAAAATTTATTTAAAAGTTGGGCCAACTTTCACGATTGTTTATACGAAAGACTTTCTTATCGCGAACGGTCAGTAATTGTAGGAATTAATTAAACATACTTCACGCTTAAACATTTTCGTTATGTTTGTAGATATTATAAATTTTGCAATTGTGTAGCCTCCAAGGTGGAGTTTATTGTTCCATTCATTATAATTATTGTATATAATTATCCTTTTTTAACATTTATATTACGTTGCAGGTTAGGCAGAATACTTATGAGGAGAGTTTTGACCGGTGGGACGGTTGGGCGGTATGTCGTATAAATTATTCTTACGCTTAACTCTTATATGTGGTTTATTAGAATCATTATCATCTCCGAAATCATTCTAAATAATTATAATGAATAAATATTTTACAATAAAAAATATTTTATTATACATAATTGTGTTGTTCTTACCCCTACACCCTCAAGGTATCCCAATAAATTGAAGATAATTACAAATATAAAAACGATAGAATAAATGTTTATGTACTTCATTTTCAAGATATTTTAGGCAACTGATAGATACTTTTTAGTGTCAACAATCAGCGTCGTTTGGAAACAATATTCATTAGTTGAGGAAACGCTTACAGTTAGATTAGATTATATAAATTGATATGGTGACAGACAGGAACTAAATGGTAAATTAGAACCAATCATAATTATACCCTCCAAGCAAGGTACTAAGTTTTATATACTAAGTTTGTTATTCCATTCGCAACACTCAGAAGGAGGCGTCAGAGACCCTACAAAGTATATAAATTCTTGATAAGCATGAAAAACTGAGTCGATCTAGACATGTATGTCCATGTACTTTTAGTTTTTGCATACAGATCGCTATTTAAAATGGGCAAAATCGGTCAAAATCCACGCCCACAATCGACAAAAATCTATATATCTGCCACAAAAATAGACTTGCAAGCTGATGCATAATGCATACACTATTAGAGGGCGCAATGTAAATATATATATTTGCCATGACCCCTACTGTGGATGTGGAGGGTTTTTAAGATTTGGCCTAAACCAAATTTCGTTTTCTTACTTGTAGTTTTACTTGTTTTTATACCCTCCACGGAGATACATCAAATTTGCTATTTCGCTTGGACCATACAGAAGAAGAAGGCAAACACCAGCCACGCCCGCTGTTTGTATATATTTAGAAGGGTACTAAAGATTTGCTTTAAGCCAAAAAATAGTTGCTTTTACTTGTTAATTCTATCCACTGCTATACACACCTATAGTAAAATACACGAATTTATAAACCTTCGGACCTCAATTTTACTTACATGTTGTAAAAAAGTAACGCCTTGATATATGTCAACACCTTCCTGTTGTTTATTTTATGATTTATGAGAGTAGGTCTCAACCGAGCAAGCAATCACACTGGCATGTAACCACAATTGGGTATAAAAGTGATAAGAAAGGAACTTGGTCACTTATAACCACACATACTCATTCATTCAATTTTCTTTATGTATAAAAAATTTAAATGGATATTTAAGGGCAGCCAGAAACAAACACGATACCATCGCACGTTAAGGTACCAGAGACGACCAACAAACAACAATTTCAGTGGCTGCTTATCACTGTCACCAATCAGCTGTAACGTGGTTGTCTTGTAAATAAAAAATTTTCTTTCATATTTCTCTCTACTTTGATTCATCAAAAAAAAAACCTCACGCATGCATAAATGGAACCACACACGATTTTTTTTTTTATCAGATAACCAAAAAAAAGGCGAAGGTGTTGTAATAATTTTAATTTTTTTATATGTGTTCCATATATAAAAGACCAGCACAGAACATCCAGTAGTTAAATAAGAGTGTGTTTGTTGTACACATGCAGATGTTCATAATTCATAAACAACAAAAAGAAAAGAGAAAAAAACCCTGGAAACATATACAAGCATTATAGAACGCCCCCAAACTTGGCAACAAATTGGCCACGCACCTCCAACCTCGTAACACACTCGCACAAAATATACAATTAGAATTCATAACTCATAACGAACATGTGTATCCCTCCCTACATGTACACTGTAAGTGTATAAACACATACCAAGCGTCTGTATGTGTGTATATGTTAAGTGACTTTTTACATAGACTGTTGTCTGCACTTTATTATTATGTTGGTGTATGTGTTAAGCGTATGTGTGGCTTCACACAATACGTTATTGTCCGTCCATCTGGATGTCTGTCTGTTGCTTTTTGTTTTGTTTTGTTTTGTTTCTTTTCTTTTATGCGCTGTTTATGTAGATAGTAGCGGAGTATAGTAAAGTATTATTAAAGTATATTATGTGCATTGTATTCTGTCATTATAATAGTTGTAACTATTAAAGCCTTTTTTATTACAAACCACTTACTCGCCATGATGAACATAATTGACTTTTATACATTTGTGTGTCAATTCATAATAATTTATTTTTATAATGTCAGGTATGTTTTTTTTTTTCTTATTCAGCTTTTAGTCGTGAGTAGTTGACATTTTTTCTATTTGTGTTAAAACAAGTAAGAAAACTAAATTTGGTTTAGGCCACATCTTAAATATCCTCATATTTACATACAAATGGAGGGCGTGGCGGGTGTATTTATAAGATTGAAAGTCGAGTTGTACGCTGGATATGGTTTCTTGTAAATTGTAGGCGTGTCATCGATGGATGAAATAACTATATAGATATGCATAATAAATTTCAAGTTCATAGGTCAATTTTTGTGGCAGATATACCAATCTTTGTCTGTTATCAAATGATTGGGTAATTAGGAATATATGTATCAAATTTCAACTAAATAGCTCAATTTTTCTTGGAGATATATAGATTTTTGTCATTTGTGGGCGTGGTTTTCGACCGATTTTGTCATTTTAAATAGAGATCTGCTTGCAAAAACTTAAAATCTGTACAAAATATATTCATATCTCAAAATTTACGACCAACAACAGACAGTCACCTGGACAAACATGTGTGGAGAATATAAAAGTAGCTGAAAAGCTATACAAGCTACAATCTTATTACTATATATATTCTGGTATAATTTTAATTCAATATCAAAAATGATGCAAAGAACCCCAGAAAGACAGACAGAACTCTTAGTGCAGAAAGTTGTAATTGTTTTAATAAATTATTAAGAGTTTATCTAATTTTGTGCGTCTCTCATGTCTTTCACATATATCGTAACGTACTCCAAACAACTATTGTATTTCTCAAATCAAATCTCTTCCAAAGACTGAATTGAATTGAATTTAATAAAAATAAAATAAATATTGAACATAATGAAACTCGATAATTCAATATAACATTTAACAAATGCTTCTTTTAATTTGTGAAAAATCTCTAAACAAAGAATTGAAAAAAACTTCATACTTAATAAAGATTGACACTTTGTACCATTTACTATACGGTCATGTTTAAATTGTTTTTAATTGAAAAAAATAAATGTTTGATTAAATATGTGGGCTTTAGTTTATGAGAATTTCATTAAAATGTGACATCTGTAATAAGGCTTAAAACCTAAATTAAGAAAATTTCAAAAAATGTTGCAAATATTTTTACAATCACGTACTCTTTTTATGAAACATTTTACATATTGAATATAATTAATTTATTATTAAATAATAATGAAAATAATGTAATAATAATTGCCCATACATTCACATCACCTTAACATTTAAGTGAATTCATTTCATTGTAACGTTTACGATTTGGAGAAAGATGAAGTGCGATTTATTTGGACCAGAGGGGCTGTAATGGTCAGCTGTCATTCTTAATATATCGATTTTAGAAAATATCCTTTATTAAGGGTTTTAGCGTCAATTTGCAATTCAGAAAATCATTATAAATCCAATAGTTTCAAACAAAATTCGCCTTTTTATAAGGAGTCTAGAATAGAGAGGATGGAATAAGTGATGTAGGATGTTTAACATTTGGTTTAAACCACTTGATACAAATTTTTCACATATAATGCCTGTGAAAAATTAACAAAATGCCAATTAACATTTTAATGGAATTATTCAGTATAAATAAAAAAGTGAAATTCAATTAAAAAATATATGATAAGATAATTAAAAATGTGTTATAACATATATTACAAAATAAAAAATATTATTAAACTGTTTAAGTTATTAAGATTATTTTTGAAGCTCATTTTATTTTACATTATTGTCTGTACGTCCACACCGCAAGCTTTGTCTTTGCCTTTTTGGTATTTATAAATGTTTCTTTTCTATTGTATTTTATGTGTGTGTGTGTGTGCGTGTGTGTGTGTGTGTGTGTTATAACATATTTTTTGAACATTTAATTTTTTGTTCGGTTTCTATAAAGCGGATTTCCATGAAATTTGTGTGCGGTCAATTTTACGGTAACACATAATCTGCATCCCTTTTTATGTTATCTTCTACGGATACTACATTGATGAGTGTTTCGTTTTGACAGGGTTTAGTGATATGGAAATGTTTTCACTTAAACGTAAATCTCTCTTTTATTGAAAAATATCAGATTACAAAATGTATTGAAAGGAAGGGTTCTTTTATGAGCTTATAATTACTCATACATTCCATCTTATACATCCTAACGTATGTATTTTCATTTGAAATTTAACAAAAGCTTAAAGAAAATCCTACACAATTAAGATGATACTTATAGAAAATAATGCTCATGACAATTTCTTTTGACGCACATAAAGGGTTTTTTGGTAGGTAAGAGAGTTGTTTTTAGTTTAGTAGAATAAATTGTTTGTTGGTCCTCTAACATTTGCACAATATGACTTTTACTATTTGCTTATCTCCTCCTTAAAACAATTGCCTTAACGTACAATAAAAATCTCTAAGAGAAGAGTTTGATGCATGATTGCATGTCTCTGTCTACGTGCACACAATTATCGAACGGCTCCAGTCACCCACTGTTCCGTTAATAATCAACAGTAAAACAGTCAGCTTGTTGATTGTCTGTACGTCCATTTCTTCCGTTCAGAGTTTGTGTCAATTCATGTCTGTCTGTCTGTCTGTATGTTCATTTGTTTATTTGAGTTATCTTTGTGCTACCTGACTATTTTACAATTTAATTGACATTCCATTCAACAACCGGCTGTCTATCTCAGCCAGGTACACCTGCCTGGTTAATTATCAATTAGTTACACTTGCCAATGTATTATGTATATAAAACGCAAATGAATGCACACTTAACTAAGAGAAAGTTTATTATGCTTGAGAAATACCTTATGTACCAAATATTAGCACAAAGCGTTTGACTTTGACGAATACTTGATGTTAAATTATAGGGGGACTATTATATAACATATAATAAATATGGGAGAACAACAATAAACTGAACCACATTATGAATAAGTGGTTGAAGAAAACATTTAAACGTATTTATTGATCTCACATTCTCATACTTTGTGTAAATTTTAATACACCAACATGTGTATGTATGTATGCGTATGTGATGCTATGAAACCTCTACGTTCCCTTTGGCCATCTACTATGAATATGTTAGTTGAGATAATGAGTCCATTATCTGTGGCAAACAATTATAAAATTGCTGCACATTTACCAATACATGAATGCGCTTGTACATGCATTAGAATCATCACCTTGCTTCAATGCTTTCCTATCAACACTCAATCACATGACCTGAATTAAGAAACAAAGAAAAGTCTGTTCAATGCTGGTTTAAACATTAATACAATAATTATTGCGAATCATCTACTAAATTGTATTAAATTGATATTAAAGCAACCAACATCCAGCATCTAGCATCACCATTACAATTGGGTGGTAAGGGGTTAGATAAATTATACTGATGCTTATTATTCAATCTTCTTCAGTTCCATTTATTGTGATTTTGTATTTATTTTGCAATTATCCTTAAATGTTAAATGGTTTTCTTTGAAAGATGATTTCACTGCAACAGCATTGCTTGCGGCTGGATAAGTGTGTGGTGTGATAATTATTTTTGAGATGGAAAGGTGGAGGAGGTAACAATTGCATGTACAATCAGGAACCTGACGTATAAACATTTTCTACTTTATATGGTAAGCGACATTATTCCATTTCGTCTACCAAACAATACACACGTGTGTACATATGCTTTGTGTTGTGACTGAACGCTGAACGTGCATCATACGCAAAAATAAAATTAAAACCCAGTAAAGGTAATAAAATTAGTCATAGAGAAAGCACCTCCCTCTGCATGCATGTGCGTATGTATGCAAGTATTTTTTTGTACATATAAATATATATAAACTCTGGAAATGTGTGTGTGCGTATTGTTGTTATCTATCTGGTACAATATTTAGTAAAAACAGTTTATTTATTGTTGCTGTGCTCTTTGCTTCTATTTGTGGTGTCCATATAAACGGAAACTAATGTATAAAATAACTGCAACAACTATTTGAAGAGCACACATACACTACCTCTGTCATGTTTTTATTGGGCTTATGCATGTTTTGTTATCACTTAGCCAAACTCAAACAATTTTCAAAAAATAGACAAAATGTTAAACTAACACTAACACTAACACTAACACTAACACTAACACTAACACTAACACTAACACTAACACCTTTTTCATGTATTCACTCGCATATAAAATATTTGTGTTTTCAAGTCCGTTTAAATGGTTTTTGTATAAATTTTTATATTTTTATATGATTTCATTTTGTTATACATTATAACAGTTGAGCTTTGAGTTAAAAATCGTTTCTACGTGTTGTTATTTACTTTATATTTATTGCATCTCCCCAGCTCACATATCATATTTATGGTATGAAAGTAGGTCATGTTTGCTCATGCATTGTACGTATTTAGCAAATGTAATAAAGTTTCTTGTTTAATTATTCTACACGTACACATGTACATGCATATTTTGTTATTGCTATTTATTTATAACACTTATTGAAAGAAAGGTCATCTCTCTTCATGCATACTCACAGAAGTTGATATACACTAAATATATGTTTATTTATGAAACGGTATAAGATTTCTTCTTCATTCTCTTAGATCAATAATCATCCAAGTCAGTTGGCAGGACGTCATGGCCTGCATTTTATGTGACTGTCGTTTTTGTGGCTGAGTAGGATGTGACACGATTTAAAGAATAGTTGTTAGGTTAGGTGACAGCACCACAGTCACCTTCCTTACTGAACGGTTATTATTTACATGGATATATAGGTTGTACGTGATATATTTAAACTCTGCGTGATTTATAAAAGGACAGTCATAAAGACATCTTCGTCTTTAAATCATAGATTATAAGAGTAAAATTGATTTATGTTAAAAACAAGTAAGAAAACCAGATGTGGTTGGATATAATCATGTGGAGGATATAATAATATTTTTATATTACACACATGAGGTGAAAGTATACTAAGTTTGCTATTATGTTTGTAACAAACAGGGTGAGGCGTCTGTGACTCCACACAAAGTATACAAATTTTTCATCAGCATCAAAATCTGATTCGTTTTAGACTTGTCCGTTCGTACGTCCGTCTGTTCTTGGCATTATATATTTTGAAATGTTGAGTTAAAGTTCTTGTGCGGAAGAAGGAAGAATGGGCAAAATTTTTAAGAACCGCGGCTGCAATCTAGTCATACATTTCTATATTAAGTTTTTCTAACGATTATGGTAAAATTGGGCGTGATTGGATAGCAGGCACCCGCAGAATTCACAAAAAAAATTATGTTTTTTTTATAAGTGTTATAATGAACTTAAGCCAAGCTCTTCTTAATACTACATGTCCAGCAAAGTATATTTGTGTTCGAAAAACAGATACTTTGAGTAAACATTTACTTTCTGCCTTAACCAAATGGCTTTAAAAATTGTTCTACTTAGCTTCCTTTTTATTTATCGGTCTCTTGCCATTTAACAAAGAACCATCAATTAATTAAAATGGAGTATTTCCTATGTGCTGGTTTCTTTTTTGCTGTTGATTTTCTCCTCATGTGGTGTTAAATTGAGCAAAAGTATCAAAACTAATCAATTAATCAAATGTAAATAATTGTGTAATGGAAGACAGACAGAGAGAGAGAGAGAAAATGTGCAATAAAATAAAAGCAATCATATAAAATCAATAAACAAAACAGAAGCAATGGTAACAGCAACACCAACAGCAACAGCAATTAGCAAAAAAAGACATGCAACAAAAACTTCAATAAAACAGTAATCAATTGAATAAAAGATAGACGAGTTGGGATTTAAATAAATAACAACACACACATGCATACATGGTACATGTGTGATGTGTTGATGCTTAAATATTTAACGATGCACATAATCATGTTTCTTCAGTTTGTTTTCATCTTAAAATTCACATTAAAGTTGATGCCATTCAATGCGGTACATAAGTGTACCGAAATGTTGTTAAACTCATCACCATTATACCCTGTTCATCTCTACAACGAAAGCTTAAAGTAGTTGGGTTAACTATAGAGGTCACATGTGTTAGTTTTGTGGTATTTCTCCTATAAAATATATACTTTACGGGCCAGCTAGACCGACCAATGAACCAACCAATCAACCGACCAACCGACCAACCGACCAACCGACCGACCGACTATTGAAATGTTGTTTGCCATTTTATGGCTGAACGTTTGGTTGCTTAATTTAACACCAAACGCCACACATAAATTGAAATAACCCCCAACAACAATAAATGCATAAATTATAGACAAGTTTGTGGTAAATTTCTTTAACGAAAAAAGAAATAAAAATAAAAATATATCGCTCTTCATACTTGCACAATATGTCGGAAAAAGAGTTTTATTGAATATTGAAATTGACACCCAAAGCACTTTCATCCACCTATAAATACGTACATAAAATCCATATAAAACTAAACACGCAACATACTGATATTTACGCACAATATAAAAATATCAAATTAAATATCGATTTACAATTTATTTTTGTTAACTGTAGTAAATAAATAAAGCCGAACAATGTGTTGCTTTTCAATGCCATCGCAGGGTTTTTTTTTTTTAAGGGCCACAAATATATTCCCAATACAATTGGAAGCGAACAACAACAAACAACAATTTCCCGCATCAAAGAATGTCAACAATATTTTCGCTCGGGCTTGATTTCGTTTTATTACATTTAAATTTACTGAATTCATACACTCCGAGTCACTGAATTCATCTTTCTCTCCCCCTCTCTTTCTCTCTTTCTCTCTCTTACCCGATTTGGAAATCATACATACACACTTTCACCAAAAAGTTTCTATGTAATCATCAACTATAGTTAATATTTCAGTGCATACATTTGTTGGTTGTCGCCTTGTGTGTAGGTTTGTTGGTTTGTATGCCTAGCTATTGGGGATCGTTAAAAATTTATTACTATCGAACAGCCATAAATAGTTACAACTATAAAGTGGTGACACTCCGTTCACTACATAACTACAGTGATGTTTCTATAAAAAATCCACATAAAAATAAAAGAAAAAGTCCGTACGTCCGCCTTTCTGAACACATCTGTTCCAAATTAAACAAGAGGTTTTGGAAAGTTAATTACAATTTTATTACATTCAAAACAGTATGTTTTACACGCATATACCCTTAAGGAGAGAGTACTGTTTAAAGCATCGTTAACAGTGTTTTGTTGCCGTTAGCAGTTGTTGCAATAAATGGAAGAGTTTTGTTTTTGTACTGCAGACGTATAAATTTCATTTTTTATAACACTCACCCCCCCTTGCGTCTACCATTTCGTATATATTTCATTTTATTGTTCTTGCTTCTCTCTTTAACTCTTTACTTGATTTCTTCATAACCTCCTCATGAACAATTTTGTATGAAATTTATAGCTTTTTAAAGAGTCTGTTGAATTTATAATAAAAGAAAGGTGATTATATTTATACTTGTATTTATATGTACACATATATTGTTATTTCATTTTTCGTTGGCCTGAACCTTAACACCCCATTACTTTGCCGTTTTGGCTGATTGTTCATTTTCATTTTCAATTGCGAGACCTGTCACGGCATCATTATTATCATCTTTATCATCACTATATTATTACTGCAAATAAAAACATATATTATTTTTTCTCAAATTGATTTCGTATTTATATCTGTTTTTTTTTTCTTGGAAAAACTTTCATTTTTCTGGGATTATTTCATTATGGAAAACCAATTAAAGTGAAAAATGATCATTTTAACGCTTATTACTATTTTTATAATGAAAATAACAATAATAAATAAGCAAAAACAAAAAAAGAATAACATTTCACATTCAATTACAGTGGAATTTAATTAAAGTTCAAATGAGATTAAGTGGAATTTCGCTTTAAAATGAATTACACTGAATATTTATTGTGTATGAATAATTATAAAAAAAAGTAATTAATTCGCTCTAAATGTATACGTGGGCGTGGCATGTGTACTAAGGCACTTTTTAACCGGTTATCACATTTCAGCTTGAAAGTTGATTACTGCACAAAATAAAATTTTTGTGAATGAATGGAAGGCGTTACTCTGCTTTTCGTTTTCTGCAGTCTTCTGCAGGGTATCGAAAATGCAGTGACAGTCCTCTTATGTGAGAGCATAACAACTAATACAAAGAAAACTTTGTAGAAACCGTAATTTTATTGGAATTTTTAATGTAGAAGACCTGCTCCCTCTACCTCCTACCGCGCATAGCATGTATGTATCATGTCAAGTCCTAGTTTCAACATTTTTTTATGTTATTGCTAAAGATTGTGCAAAGGATGTAACACTTCTCAAATGGAATCAATTTCTTGTTTGAATGTCAACCATATATAAAAGCCGCATGCAACCAGAAACAGTTACCCAGAAAATTTAAATCTCTTTTTTTTGTTGTTGCCCTCCTTAAGATAACAGCTATCCTTCTTAGGAAAACCAATTTCGGAAAAAATAAAACAATTGAACTGATTGAACTCTTCTTTCAGTTTAAATATTTCTTTTAAGTAATTTAGTTTACTGTTGGTGTGTTGGCGTGATATTTGTTTGGCGGTTGGGTTCGGTGTGATAACAATGCATCACTCTCAAAATATCTATAACAACCGATCAGTATAGGACAGTGAAAATAAGAAGAAAAGGAACACACAACCTAAGAGAAAACTGAGATGTAATCTCTTCTACTCAATGTCTGCGATTCATGTGCTGCTTGTTGTTGTCGGTGTTGTTGCTTTTCTGTCGATTTCTTTAGAAGAACTTTTTTATTCAACAAAAACATGAAACCTTAAAAAAAAGGGAGTGTTAATTAATTTTGGGATATATTGTATGTTTTTCCTGTCAAGAACTGTGTGACAAAAAATAAAAATCTTGTTTTCTTGGATTTAAAGCGATTCATACTTATTCAATAACCAATGTCGGTTGTTTTTATAGATGTTACGTAAAAGAATAATAAAAATTTTTATACAAGTAACATATTCCAAGTTGTACAACGAATCAAGATTTGTTCCTAGATAAATAAGTAAACGAACTCTGGCATATTGCTCTATAATCCCAACTAATGCAAAGGTTTTTGTTATGTTTTAGAAGCAATAATCATAAATTAGACTTCATTGTGTTTAAATTGACCGCATACGTGTACGTATGTAACGGGAACAACAAGAAAAGCATTTAGCATTTAGCAAGTGCAAATCCAAGGGGATGTTTTTTGGTTGTTTTTTTTGGCAAATTGTTAACATAAATCAACTTAAAACTTCAATTAAAAGTAAACTGAGGCCACCCAGATTATTTAGCAAACACTAACACTGCACACAAAAGAACGAGGACATATTGTTTACGTTGGGAAAACATTTGCACAGAACATAACTAACAATTCGTAAAATTCATTCAACCAACAATATAAATTTCGTTTGTTGTTGTTGGCTTTTTAGTCCTAAAGTCCTTTTTTAGTAAATCCTTGAAAATTATCTCATTTGTTGTTACATACACAAACACACCGAGCAATATGTATGCATGTGCGCTTTACTAAGTGTAAGCAGTAGTGCCCGTTTGTTACGCCTCGTGTGCGTTGTGTTGAATATATTTTCCAATTATAAAAATTCCATATTAACAATAATAAACACAAGCATATTATACAATAAAGCACACCAGCAACAACAACATAAATAACCAAAATTGTTTACATTTTGTTTAGTTTAGCAACAGTCCCAACAGTGCCCAGTACAAGTAAATTAAAACCGAGCAAAGTTTGAGTTATTTTACTAAACGTACCGAATTTTTTTCTTTGTTTGTTTGTATGTTTGCTTGCTTTTATTATGAGTGTCTACAATGCTGCTTAAATGTTATCCTGATCTACTCTCTACACGTAAAATGGGAGGTATGTTAGGTTTGTTATTCTGTTTGGAACGTCTAGATAGAGGCTTCAGACCCTCCTGGCAGTAATTATATTTTTGATCAGTATCAAAACTTAGCCATGTCCGTTCGTACATCTGTCTATAGATGGAAAGCTTTTGTTCCGAAATTTTGACGTAAACGTATGAAGCTGAAATTTTGTACAAAAGTAAATACTGATGATGGTAGCTGCACTAGTTGTGACCTTCGCCTAATTTTAACGTCTTTACTTGTTTCCTCTACAACTACATTCACAGAGTTTAAAAAATAGAACGAAAGGATATTGAAAAAAGGAAAAATGAAATATTTTTTTAAACATACAATATAAGAAGCTGGCGAGAGCCGTAATTGGTTAAATGATTAAATTAAGTAAGGAGAGAAGGACAGAGGCACCCATAAAAAGAAGAGAAAGGAAAATATTTCATCAGTTTCAACAACAATAAAAAATATTTAATATTATCGGCATTGTTGTTGTTGTTGTTATTATTATTCCACCAAGTATCGATGTCAACAATTGATAATAAAAGAAAGAAAAAAAGAGTGAAGATTAATCTTTAAGAGGGTTGGCAATATTTTGGCATTTGCTTTATTACAAAAAATGTGTTTTTGGCTTTATTATTAAGCTAGGCGTTACCATTAACGTTTATACACCCAAACACCAACAGCAATAACTGTAGTAAATAATAAACAATAACAATGTATGAATATATTCTCCTTGATAATGCGAACGCACGCCATCACGCCATAGACTTATGGATGATAGTTTGAATGGATGGACAGACATTAAGTTAATAACTGCTCTTTGGTGATGCAATAGAATAAATAATAAAAAAGAAATACGTAAATGATGAAAATCTCTTCAATCATGTCATGGTAAAGCGCGTATGATGATATCAACCGCCTCATTATATTTTATGTCATATTTACTCCATACATATGTACTGCTGTGTCTCCACCAAATGGGGATGTGATTGAAAAGCATTTTTCAATATGTGTGAAACATTATGTGGCCGTTTAATTTTATATAATTCTCCTTTTTTCAGCTGACATTTTTAACTCCAGAGAGAGTGAGAGGGAGGCGTTCTATAGTTCGTAAGATAAATAGAAGTTACAACGCATCCATGATATCAATACAATACCTTTTAGAAAGCTTTAAATAACTATACACAAATAGTAGGCGTGGCAGATATCAAAATAGATACCAACTAATACAATAAGTTTGAACATGCACTACAAACAAACTTAGTGTACCATCAATTTATGCAGATTATATTTAGAATGACCAGTCCAACCTGTTTTGTTAAAATACAATGAATAATAATTAGGCAAGATTTGAACCACATGCTTGTGTACTTTGTTACGGCGCGTCCTTTATTTAAAGCCCCGCGCACATATGCTAAGTACCTTGATACTGCATTACGTTTTAATGAAATTTTGATTGAATTGCTTTTGAATGAAAGCTTTTGTGCAAATATCCATGTATGTAACCAACTGCCCACGCACCGTTGGGGGTTCACCTACATGCATATACAACCACGCGGTAATTTTTAAAACATTTTTATGGAACGTAAAACAAAAGATAGCAAGCAATCAGCATCTGCGTGGTGGAAGAAGATTGTAAAGTGAAAACCGCATTGTGTCTCGTTCAGCTCAGTGGGAGGGATTATAAATTGTGCCAAACGAGCAACAGTGTGATGTGTGTATGCATGCCACATGCGTACATCTATCAAGTCGTAACTGTTTGCGATTTTTTTTTCATGTAATAATAATTTATTGCAATAGTTTACAACTCATGTCTGAACTGTTGATTTCAATTTTTTTTTTTGTTTTTGTTGTTCTGTTTTGTTTCCTTCTATGGAGATGATAAACTTTTGCGAAAACTTTTCACTACTACGTGTCTGTTCTTCACATATATATCATATACTATGAATTGTATGAATATTCCGTCTGTCAATTATTGAACTTCAAAGTCATCATTCAGTACAACTCTTAACCATAACCCGCCATACCACATAAATTTGATTATAAACTTCGAATACAAAGTTTTGAAGAAGATGTTATTGCTTTTATTGCATGTGTAGTAGTAAACCGTTCCCATAAAATTTTATTGTTGATTGTCTTGTAAAAAGCTTCAAAAACGAAACGATATTTATTTACATTCCTTTCTTCGTCTTTGAAATTTATTTTCTTCAGTACAATTAATCATAAATCGCCATGTGGCGCATGATCTTCTTTTGTCAGTATTCCGTTGCGTACACGTTAATTTTTGTGCATACATTTGCGTTCTAAGTAAACAACCCTATTCAACAGTACGTTAAATACCCGTTTAATCGTAAATTCAACGAAAAATTAGCTTCATCGTTATCATCACATCAGCATCAAGGTAATCGTTTCATTTTTATACGCATTGTATACAACATAATAAACCAACAAAAGTTGAGAGTACACTTAAAGAAAAATTTTTTTTTTAAGAAATTTAACTTTTGCAGGAAAATTAAAAAAAAATTTTTGAAGAAATAAATCTAAATCCATGTCTACATATATAAAGAAGGCGTGAAAGGCATCCAATTACGCCCATCAGCATTTGCGTCATGTTTTGGCGTCAAGGGTGTCGAACTCGACCAATTTCCTCAGTTTAAATGTCAAGAGCCTCTTAGAATACTGCCATAAATATATAACTTGCCATTAATAAGTCAATGTCCTAAGAATAATAATTTCATAATTTTGACGTGGAATAAAGAAATATAATAACTTTTGATTTTTTAATTTTTATAAATTATTAAAGTGGGCGTGGCATTGGTACATAAATTAAGAAAGGTTTTGCGATTAAAATATAATCCAACGGCCTCTTTAGCTATTGATCGCTCTATGCTAAAGAAACAAGTTTGTTACTTAAGTTTTTTAGGTAGCATACTACGACTTAGATAAATTTAAAAAACAACATAACAACAACATTCACTTTAACAAAACAACGCGTAGCATAACGTAGTTAAACATAAGAGAAACCAATTTACTTAACGTAGTGTAACTTAACCTAATATAACGTTCTGTATAGTATCATATGTAAACATAACATGATGTAGCATAGTGTAGCATTCCACCTATAGGTTTCTAAATAATATTATTTTGTATTTTATTTTCATTTCAATCAATTCTTTAAAAGTTTTATAATTATATTTTATGATAAATCTTTACTTTGTTTAGAGGTAGTAGTAGTAGGTGGGTTACTGACCCCTTAACCACTAATTGACTAATTTTCGTACATATATACGGCATGTAATATGTTTTAGCTTCTTCTAGGATGGTGTGGCCAAGTTTTTAACTGTCAATCATCTTGATAATAAAGTACATACAAATCGTCTTTTTTTTTGTCTGTCTGCGTATATTTTTGCTTCATTGCCATTCTCTACTTGCAAAATATTTAATATTTAACCACACATTTAGTAAAACCACAAATTCATCAATTTTATAGTTAAACCGTTCACATTATTATTAAGACTCATAATTTGTGGTTAATAGTTAAAAGATTTCATAATTTTTTATAAAACTATTGATTGAACACAATTGGGTGTGGTGTACCCCTCACACTAACACACCAACACACTGACACATATATTGTATAGAAACAGAATACAAACACACAAATATTATTAATGAGGTGAAACCCCAACAACTCAACTCAAGTCGATATGTTACGATACGATATGTGCTCAATTATTATTCAGCAACAACGACTTTACTTTATGTGTGTTTGTTGATATTTGATTATGTGAATGTGTGTTTGTGTGTGTATGTGTATACTTTATAAAAACACATCGAACGATAATGTTATGGCGGCTTTTTCTTATACATTGTCTGCTTTTTTGTTAACAATACAGTGTCTTTGGGACGGACAAAATTGATTTTTTGACATCGATTGAAAAGTTTGTACGGTTACAGCGTATATTTCTCTATTAAGGCGGTCATATGTCTAAAAGTTTTTCATATAAATTAAATATTTTGTTCGATAAGCTTTTTCTATGCGAGTGTATAACATGGCGAAGTACGAATTTGCTATAATAACAGTAATGACATAAAAGGTCACCAATAAATGAGGCTCAATGCTCTGCTCTTTCCCTCCTTTCAACGTTAACGAACAGTATTGTTATTAACTTCAAACGCAAAGTTTAAACATTTTCATTTAAGATTTTTAATCTTTTGTTGCAAATTATACGCTTTATAAAAATTAAATACTTAAAATATAATAATATAATATACATAGCTGTCTGAGCTGTAATCTCGTGAATTTTGAATTTTTTCATTATTTTATCCGTAATAATAAAATAAGACGCCGAGCTATGGTTTTGTATATAAAACGCAATTAATAACCTAAACAACACATTAGCAACCATAACAATCATGGTAACGTTTACATTTACATTTACATATATATATATTTGAATTGCTAAGCACCTGATGCATGACTTACGATTAACAACAAATTCATGTCAGTTAACTAAATATTGTTATTTTTCATTATTCGCCAACACGGGTATGCAGTCGCATAAAAACCTACAAGAAAAACACTTAACAACATATAACAAAAAAACAGAATACTAAGAAAAGTAAAGTTGGCTTAGGCCAAATCCTAAATACCCTCCATATCCCTCTATGTCTACAATAATGGTCGACAGCTACATACATATGTGATTACGCCCTCTAATAGTGTATGGATTACGTATCAACTTGAAATTCGGGTTTTACGTGGAGTATAGTTTATTATTCGACCACGCCTATTTTTGGTACATCCATAGATGGGATAATTATAGGTGTGAGTACCATATTTTATCTTAATAGCTCAATTATTTTTGGTAGATATATAGATTTTTGTCGATTGTGGGCGTATTGACCGATTTTGTCGAGGATACCAACAACAGACAGACGCACCGACATACATGTCTAGATCGACTCAGTTTTTGATTCTGATTAAGAATATATATTCTTTGCAAATTCTCTGACGCCTTTTTTGGGTGTTCCAAACAGAAAAACAAACCGAGTACACCCCCATCTTGTATGGTCGGTATAAAAATAGAACTACAACACATTTGTTTGCCCAACATATTGTAGCTAGCGTTCGACAAACAATATCAAGTCTCTGTTGAAAAACAACAACAACAATAACACATAAAGCAGACAACAACCTGTTGTTTAAGCCTAAGAGACTGTTCAAATGTTAAGCGGTAGAGTGTGGACCGCTGAAAAAAAAACTGCTTAAGAAAATTATAAATGAATACTACGGCAGTTAAACATTTCCACATATTCTACTGCTTATACTTTGAGTAAATTGTTTTTTCTCTTTAAAGTAAATTTCGTGATCATTAATAAATGAGGAGTAAACTTTATTTATATATAATTTGCTTGTGGGGAGCTTGCTGTTCCACTTTGCTTAACTTTGCTTTATTGTTATTACGGTGAAATATATTATTAAAACGTTTAATAAATTATATTTAAAATGTGTTTCTTGACATTTCAAAATTGTTCCTTGAGTAGTGGAATGTTATGGGTACCACTTTATTGCATTCGTTCCAATTTTTTTGTTGAAGCAATTCTTTTATAGATGAACCACTTCGCTTCGATAGCTAATATACCCAATGTTTTGATTTAATAAATTTAACAGGCTGTGGAGTACACACCAAGGGAATTTTTCAAGTGGAATTTGAACTGGTCTGTCGAGCATTACCCTGAAAAGTGAAGCTTAGCAGGCAAAAGATTTTCAAGGTTTTCCCATTTTTCGTATTATACTGACCCTATCAAAACTCAAACCTTATGGATCGAAATAATTTTCTACAACAATTCAAATTACAATAAAATATTAAGTTTGATACCTTATACCCTTGTGGGAATCTTACGGTTACAGTGACACATAATAGATGAGATTGTAAGCAAGTCCGTGGCATGCCTTTATGGTTTTCTAGATGTGGCTGGTTTTTAAGATCTGGCCCAAGTCAAATTTATTTGTTTTTTTATACCCTCCACATAAGGGTATACTAAATTGTACTTCCGTTAGCAAAAACGTACCAGAGATCCTACAAAGTATATATATTCTTGATCAGCAAAATTTTCAAATCACTATTTAAAATGGATAAAATTGGTCAAGAGCCACGCCCATAATCGACAAAAACGTATTTATCTCCCACAAAAATGTATCTATTAAGTTGAAATTTGGTAAGCATATCCATTGTTACCCCTTCCGTCGATGTGTCAAAAATGGGCATGGTCGGAAACTGTAAGTAAAAGTGGACTTGCAAGCTGAGATATAATATGTACATACACTATTAGAGGGCGTAATTTATTTATATATATATATATATATCTGTCACGCCCACTTTTATAGATGTAGAGGGTATTTAAGATCTGGCGTAAGCTAAATTTATACGATTTTGTTACTTTTTATACGTAACTTAATACTGCACGAAAAAAATTTTAAAAACTTGTTAAGAAAGATTGATATACTTAGAAAAACTGGTAAGCAAAAGAACAACTTACTAATGTTACCAAGTTTTGGTTTTTATTTTCGTATGACTTATAAGCAGTTGTGCAGGCCACAACATAATAATAATGATGAAGTCATTCATTAAATCCATTTTGTTACTGATCAAAAGATTTCATTTATTTTTTGTTTCTTCTAATTTTATTACATTCCTATTAAGCTATGGAGCGAGATATGTTCTACTTATAACCAGGTGTTTAATTACTTAATATTATGAAAACGTTTATAGTTTAATAAATTTTGTAGTAATTATAGATAAACAGAGTTCGCCCAACAAAGCAATATATTAATAAATTAAATGCGACTCAATCAGTAGACTTACAATCCACACACATTTACGCAAGTCATTGTACTGTTTGCTTTATCTCTATTTATATACAAATAACAGTTAATGTATTTTATATAAGCAAATATGCAAATAAGCCGGTTTTTATATTTATATTCCTTTAACGCATTCCTTCTTTGTATTGAATGTTATGAACGTAGGAAAATTGAAAAACTAATTTACAACAACTATAAAAATATTTCATGAATGTGATGTACAGCTCATTAGGTTCAATTCTTGAGGATCAGTTACCCACATTTTTATCGTCCTCATTAAGACTCTTCATATATTTTTGCATTTTATCTCTTCTCACCTATCGCACAATGGACATAATAAATGTCATGGTATTAAGCGGTATTGATTGACAGCGTAGAGCGGTTAGAATAGGATAATATTTTATTCAACATTCTCAATGGAGACCTTTAGACTGCTATAGAAATGTAGATTGATCTTTTTCTCTATTTTTTATTTTTATTTTTTTTATTTGTTTCATTTGTACCGTAAATGCTTTTCAATGTCTTTTTAGTAAGTAACTGTCTGTCAGTCTATTTGAGAAAATGATAATGCAGATTTCCATAGAGTAGGTGGACAATTTGAATGTATGTGTAAGTGTCGGTTAGTGGGGTGAGGAAGCTACAAACTTTGCTTAAAAACCAGGCACGTAGCTGATTTATTGATTTGGGAGGACAAAAAGTGTTTTTTTTACCAGGCAAAGGATCAAGTTTCGTCAAAGGGATTTTGTTCAAAATTTTTTTTTGAAATAAATCAATTAAGAGCCATGCCTTCATTTGAAAAAATCACCTCCAGCAACAATAATAAAACTGTAAAAATTTGAAAATTTAAAATTCGATCAATTTTTTTTTATTGATTATTTTGAAAGTGGTGCAAGATTTTTCCAATAACATTACAGTTTGAGAGGAGATATATGACTCTTGAAGCAAATTACTTACTTTTTATTTAATGGAAACTTTAAAGCTTTTTCTAGTGGTTTAAAACAAAATGAAAATCTTACATATTTACCCAGCCAGACAAATTTAAAGGAATATTTAAGACTTCCTTCTGAATGATATTACACATGGTAATTAATACTTATGTAAATCTTCTTACCATTCACTGAAATCAAATTTTAATTTACAAAAAAAAAAAAAGAAAAAAAAGTAGTTCCACAATAACTTGCGCGTATTATATGTAGTACCTTAACGTGTCTGAATGTATACTGCATTCTAAGAACTGTCAGTGCGTTGTTGTTGTCATGGTTAATAACATAATGTTGTTCAATTTATATGCCGCATATGCATTTAATTTGAGCCGAACCTAACCAACAATGCCAACCACTGAATGGAAATAACGCGCCGACACCCAAGCTTTACATTCTCCACACATAAACAACAACATTAACAAACTACTCTCATACACGGAGTGCACACATGGTTAAATGTATGAAAAACACAGTTAAACAGTAAAATTTACCACAACTCTCAGACTTCCAGGCTAACATATCATGAACATAAAAAACCCAATACTCGTACAAATATTTTATAGCATTTTACTATGTGCGAATGTCATATGATCTTTAATTAACGCGCTGCATTTATTGTCCGTAATAAAATTCAGCAACATGTTAACTCTCAAGATATGTACAATAATATCGAGGATTTTAGTGCTGCTGCTGTTGCTGCTATTATTATTATGGGCCGTATAACTATCACAAAGAGTTAAAGTGACATAAAATGTCACTCACATAACTGCCTGTGTTGTGACCCCAGACATAAATATCGATCATTGAGTTGAACGTATATTTTACCCCGATTTATGCATATAAGTGTGTGTGGTTTGTATGTTGTTGATTGTAATATCTTTTAATGGGAACATGACTCTATATAGCCGCAATCATGCACTTTTTGCTAAGTGACTGTCAATGCACACAATATGAAAATTTGCCTGTCACCAAATATTGAATTTCATTAAAATCGAACATCAGTCTGTCCGTGCGCCAGTTGAATAGTCAGACGTGCCATGCAACAGGCAGTGCAATATATTGTTAGAGGCAGATCAAATTGACGACAATTGTTTAACAGTAACTGCCCACTCGTAAATATCATACGAACAATAATAACAACAGCAACAGCAACAGCAACAGCAACAACAACAACATAGAAACGCCCATTTCTTTCATATGATTGAAAAATATGTGACATATTGAAAGAGACATAAATGCAATATTTACTGCCTCCTACTTTGACAAATGTTTTTAAATCCACAACAATATGACAAAATACATAATTTAGTCAGGCACACAATACATGAATAATTTATAAGGTCCTACAATCGAATCGATTTTTTTCGAAACGAAATATTAATTAATGTTACCTTTGACATAAACTCTACCCGAGTGATCTGTGCCATGAGACATGTGATCATGCAATGTCCTACTGTAGGGTTTACTTGATTCTCTATATTCGTATACATAGTTTCCATTCAAATAATATATTTTCGTGTAGAATTAATTTAACTTTCAAAACACACAACTGTCGCTTCGTTTTTGTGGTCATAATGTTTTCAATTTAATTCGTATTCAGGTACACACACTCAGTCGCTTGTTATTTGAGTACGTAGAGTGCGAGTGATTTAAACGTTTAAACAAAATTGGGTCATTTTTGTCAAATATATTTATTCAACACCTCTCTTCTAACTTTCCTCTCTCTCTCACTCATATTAAATAGTTGAAACTTTAAATGATTTTTTCTCTAAAGAGTGCGTATGTACGTTGTTGGCTTTAATCATAGATAAAACAGATAGAACAAAAACGTATAATAAGTGCGCATGTTTGCAACTTCTAAACCTCACCTTCATACAAAATGATCGATTTAGAATCTCTTTCTGAATCTATTTAACCATAACCGTCTGTCCCTGCAATTGTCCGCAAACTTTAGGTCATATATTGATAAAATTTAGTATAAGGATCCACAGATCCACAGATGTCTTTAAAAATTGATCGAATTGAACCAATTTTTAGGATCCCTCGCCACATAACGTCCTATTATAAAAAATAAAATATAGACCATATGGTGCAAGTGAGCAATTATTAATATTTTTTTGACCAAACAATACAATAGTGAATTTTCGTAATAATTGGTTGCCAAATTAGGAACAACTTCGACTTTGATTTAAAGAAAAAGAAAAAATTATATATATCAGGAAGTGACTTAAATGACTATGTTTACTTACCAAGCAAACTCATTGTAGCGTAAATTGTGGTGTAGCGTAGTAAATTTTCACTTATTTTTTTATCTGTTGCATTATTGTAAAAGTTGCCTGTAGATACTGTTGCACACCTCTTACATCGATCAAGATAAATGTCAGTCGTCGATGTTGGTGATTTCATTAAAATTGATTGATCGGACTGCAAAATGACTAAAAGAAATTTCATTTCATTAGTTAAATAAAATTAAAGCGTGTGTAAAGCAACTCTAATGAAATTAATGGCATGAAAATGTTCGCTAATTATAATAAACAAGTAAGAAATGAAATTTGGCTTAAGTCAAATTGTACCGTCCATTGTAGGCGTGGCTTGTGCCTGATTATGTCATTACCAGACACCAAATTTCTTTTATGCATTATACACCGAATTGGTGGTAATCGGAAATATAACTTTTTTGTTTAATTTCTACTCTACAAAGTATCAAAGTAAATAACAATCACACATAAAATCACATCAACTGTTGGTGAAGTGGAATAGAGTAGAGAAGAATGTGTTACCAGAGATGTGGATGTCAGCCAGTAACAAATATGTTACGTGTAAAGTGTGCTGGTGGCGTAAAGCAAGGTAGGGCCAGGAAAGGCAAGGCAAGGCAGCAAGACTTGCATGCATGCATGCATGCACGCATGTATCATCATCGTCTTCTTTATGCTCATCATCAACATCATCACCTGTCGCAATTTGGTTACGTTCGTCTGTATATGAGCACGCTCTCAATGCAGTCATGTTTTGACAACTTGTTCCATCTAAACATATACGTAAATATGTATAAAAATGAATGAAGGTGTGTGTGTGCGCTTGAGCATGTTTATCTATTTACGTGTGCCTTAATGATCTTGGATGAGAATGACGGTTCATATTCTTATCCAAACCATAATAATGAAAAACTAAAGGCAAACTTATAAGAAAGTTTTTCTCTCCTTCTCTATGTTATGTTTACTTATTATTTTCTTTAACGAAAAAACCAAAAAAAAACAACATGAACAACAATATTTATTGTTGTTGCATTGTGCTGATTAGAAGGCAAACAATGATGGCGTCACTTGGCAAATTGTGCTGCGTATTCTACATCCAAATAACACAAACATACGCACCTAGAGAATGACTTTAACTATTTATACTATATGTACATTCTTATGCACCAGTACAGTAATAACACTTTGCTGAGTATAACTTTTTAAGTTAGTTTTATGTCAGTTGCTAGCTACGAGAGCTGATATCTATGACTTGACTCAAAAATAACAACAAAACTAAACAAAATGAAAAAAAAAACACTTTATGACACGTTGTGTTATTGATTTCAATTTGCAGGTTGTCAAGTTCATGTGAATATATCCTGCATACAAGACCAATCTATGCAGTTGTCGTAATTGTGCTTTGTATGTTTGGTGAGTTAACAATATCTTGAGTTCAACCTTTTTAGAGCTGCTTACGGTAGCTAATGCTTTAATGTTTTTATGTCTAATTTTTCTACTTCATGTTAATGGATTTTATCAATATATGAAGGACACCATGACACTTATTTTTAAACGTTTTTCTATCAGCATTATTTCCCAAGTTGTGAAAGAACAACAAAAGAAAAACAACTTGAAAGTTTCTTAACCTTTTTCTCTAACATCCTAAATCAATTTAGTCTTGTCCGGCAGTGAGCCTATGCATCTCTGTGTTGTTAGATCTCTCATTATTGTAAACTTGTGCATAAAGTAAAATTTCGTACAAACATCACTAATTTCTGTACGTGGAGTCCTATTAAAATTGGGCAAAACGGGTCAAGTCAAGTCTCACGCCCAAAATTTACAAAAACCTATACTTAGTGCAGTATTTCACTCCTAAGTTGACACATAATACTTACACAGGGTCTAATCAAATACCTGCCACGCCCACTATATACAAAGATGTAGAGTATTGAAGGTTTGGTCTAAACCAAATTTAGTTTTGTATTTGTTTTCCTTTTTATATCCTTCCTTGTCGTTTATTGTGATAAAGTGGTGGGCGTCTGGTATTTGTTAAAAAAGTAAATCTGTTCGCACACATGGGATGTACGAAACGTTTAAACGATCCTCCCCTGTATTACGATGACGACGGCGGATACAATGATAATGATGATATGTCGAGTACAGTAGAAAACTACTTTGAAAAAACTTGTCTCCGCACACCATCATACTCAAGCATGCATTTACTGCGTGGTGATTAGTGTGGCGTAAAGCGTTGCATGTGTAGTAGCAGCAGCAATAACAGCAACAACAAAACGCATCATGAGTGATAAGAAAAATGCTTTTTATCCACACTCGCACAATAATGCGACTTGACCACGAGTGGACATAGCCGGAATTCTATTTGTCATTAAATTTCTGCTGTTGCTTTATTTTTGCATCTTTCCTTTATTGTAAGCATCAACTAGGTCGATGGTGTACTCAATTTTTGAAAACGTATGCAACACGCTGAAGAAAGAATCCGGCACTAAACCTAATTTTCTAGAAGTTTTTAACCATTAGTAATGTTTCAGTCAAACATCATGCAGTCTATGTAATGCCTTAAGGTTGTGGGTTTTGAATTTTTCAATTTTTTGTTGTTGTATTAGGCAAAGTTTTTGATTATTTTAATTTTCTTTATATGATAGATTTATTGTTGCTTGCGGCTGTGGCGCACTGTAGCGTTTATCTGAAAAATGCCAAAATGATCGCTAAACAATTTCAAGTTACGCAAAACTTTCGATAATCAGATAATAGAGGTAAAAAAAGAAAAAAGAAAAACAATCAAAGATCTTTTTGAAATAACTTTATAAGTAATTTGCCAAGTACAAAAAAAAACACAAAAACAAAAATAATAAAAAATTCTGAAATGCTAGCCGTAAACGTTTGTTGTGTTAATTAGCAAAACGATTATTCATGTGCACCCGATTGCCGGCCAGATCTTATCGCTAAAAGAAAACTCAAGGCAACTGCACAGCTTACAGAAGGCATCTGGCGATCGCGGTAGGAAAAACTCTTATTTTAATTAAGCCTGTGTAGATAATAAAAGTTCGTGTGTGAGCGTATGCGGCAACACTCATCTTGATTAAATTGTAAATTGTCGTTATTTTTTTCTCTAAGAAAAAAGTCATGCAGTGCAGTAGAGAAGAAGAAGAAGTTAACTTGGGCTACTTTAAAGATTCGCGTATTTGGCGTGTTGTGTGTCAACGCTGTGAAATGCTGCGATAAGCGATGCATTTGCGCGTTTAGTCCGTCTAGCCTTATGTTTCTCAGGAAATGTTTGCTATGCAAATTGTGCGAACCCAATAATCGCATCATGCTTTTGTAGCCTTCTATAAGATAAGCAGTAGCAGCCAACAATTGTATGAATGAATGAATAAATGACTGAATGAATGCTCAACAGCATCAGCAACTTTATTCTGCTTGGTTTGGTCACATCACGCACACTATTGTGGTGCCAACATCACCACCACCTCCGCTGCCACAACCATTGTCTCTTTCTCTCATCGGTAAGACGCTTTATAATAATCATTGTGGCACGTTCACGTACATATTTGAATTTTACTTTGCGTGCCATTTGCGATATAAAGCTGTCAAGGTGCGCATTTAAATTTCAAGTAATTTTGATACGAGCACAAAAACTCAACTCAAAATATTTTATGCGCTTATCACACTTTTCATTTTTTTCTTTTTATTTTTTCACCCTTTCAGTACTTAAGTACGTATGTATATGTGTTTCTTAAGAAGATATCAGTGTTTTTTTTTATTTATAAAGCAGGCATAAGAGTTTTTTAATATATGTAAATACAGACATCAAAGTCATCATCAGGGCCATGCGGTAACATTAATAGATCTTGCGTCAATTGAAGAATTTACTGCTTTAATTTTTCAAAGAATACTTCATAGATCCATCTTATGACCTTCGGTGCTGTTTTGAATCTGAAAATTTCAAGGTTTGGCTTAAATCCAATTTCGTTTTTTACTTGTTTAATCTGAAATTCCATTTCAAACTGTTCTTCCTTGCCTTACACATGCAAATAACTATCCTTTTATTATTTTTTTTTACCATCACATATCATGTGTGGAATATAATCTGATAATAAATAATGCATAAGATTTAAAAGAGTTCACGTGACCAAATTCAAAGACTACGCAATCATTTCACTTCATTCAACTTTGATGTTGGCGTTATTATTGTTGTCGTTGTTGTTGTTATTATTGACACTTGGCCACACCTTTTAAGTAACACGATACTAAGTACATGCACACATGTGTATTGAATATCTTAATAAGTTCAGGAATTAATTGCATATACATTCAGGCATCCATGAGCGTTGACATAATCTGCTCAACTTGAGAGAACATTAACCGCACAATTCAATTGGCCGGAGGATCAACACACAAGGTAAAAATACTAATAAACAAAGGAAAAAAGAAAAAGAAGAAAACTTAAACTCATAAACGCACGCATTCATTGTGAGAAAATATTTATAAAGTGTGACCTTAAAGAAAAATATGCACAATGCCAATGAAATTTGATATCAACAACATGCACATTGTTGCAGGCGTTTATTACTAAAATGTTAAATTGTAAACTTAAAAGAAGAAGAAGACATTTTCCAACTTTTTCTACACAAGATAAGAACCACAACAGAACACCGCAGAGAAGTTATGAAAATAAGAGATGTTATGAAGGAATGGAAGTAACTGTTCAATCAAATTGTAAGATTTGAATCACTGTGTTTAGAAAAGTCTATTGTTGCGTATAAATGTAGATTTTAAAATTTTTAGTTACCCTCGTACTTTTCACATCCTTTAGTTTGGCTTTTGATTAATTATGATCCACATAGTTCCGATTTTTTAAGTTTTCTCATACTTCATAACTTATTTAAGTGGTTAGGGCAACTATCTGTTATCGTAATGTGATCTAATAAATGACAGCTGACTATTAATTTTAAAGTCATTAAATAAAAACTGCCCACGAAAAGAGGAGACATAACAAAACTGGATAATAAACGAGAATAAGACATAGCGACATATCATTTAATAAAAGAAACTAAAGCACATTAGAAGAGACTTCTCCCTGGGTTCTTAATTTTTGAATACCTAGTACCTACAGTTTAAGTTTTACAAAGCGGGGAATAGCTGAGGCATTTGTTAATACCCAAGTGAAAGTCTCTAAACATTCATACTCATTGAGGAGTTTTCTCCTAAAGCCGATTTTATAAAAAAAAATTGTACTGCTAGCAAAATCTACGGAATTAATGATACTTGTAAGAATGTAATGGCATGGAATGAATATTTTCCCTGTATGTACGTATTTTAAAACAATTTTAATGTACCTTGTACCTCTTTTGAAATATGTAGAAGCAGTCGTTACCACACATACCAGCCAACAAAGAACAATTTACCGCCTTTTCGTCAAGCTGCTACTGTATACGAAAGAGTCATGTCCATTATGTTGTTTTAGTTATATATATACACACACACATACGCTTCTAATTCATCACTAGACATAATGAAGAATTACTTCTTAAGTAAGAAAGAAAGGAATAAGAAAAAACTCCAGAAAATCCTGCTTGACTTACAAACACTTGAGGGCGTTATCACTCAGACTCTTGACTTTAAAGTAAGCATCGGCATTTAATGGTAACACTTATAATGTAGCATTAAATTGTCTAATAGTCTGTCCATGGTATGCACTTGCTTCCCTTTCCATTTCCATTCTTGTTTCCCGCAATCTAAACTAATGTTGGCTTCTTATACTTTCCACATAAGTATACAAAGTTTGTCATTCCATTAGCAATACCCATCTATAAAGTATATATATTCTTAATCATCAACAAACGATGAGCCAATCTAGACGCGCCCGTTTGTGCGTTAAAAAGTTTGTCACTCTTATATTCGTAAATTTTGAGATATTAAGCTGAAATTTTGCACACACATTATTTCTGTACGTAGAAGGCTATTTAAATTGGCCCAAATCGGTTAAGAGCCACGCCCACAATCAATAAAAATCTAATTATCTGCCACAGCAAATTAGGGAAAAGCTGAAAATTAGTGAAGATACCTATAATTATCCCATCCATGGATGTGTAGGGGCGTGGTCGGATAACAGAAAACGCCCATAATTTGCAAAAACTACATTTAGCGCAAAACTCGATTTGAAAGTTGGTACATAATACAAATATATTCTACAAGAGGGCGTCATGTACCCTTTACACTCCCACCGTTTCTATGTATGTATGTTTATGTGTAGGGTATTTAAGAGTTGGCCTAAGCCAAATGCATTTTTTTACCCGTTTCACTTTTTTTATATTATGCCTCTTTAATGGCGTTACTGCAGCAGCAGCAATTGTTATTTGGCGTCAATATCACTGATCATCATTAAAAAGGCAACACTTGGAACTTTACCGCCTTTATTTTGACTACTTCAGGGCAGCGCTACACTCAACTACACAAGGTATCGCTCATTTATATATTTTTTCCTTTTTTTTTTTTTTTTTTGTACGAACACTTGCGTTCAAATGACCAAGTGTCAGTTCTGGTTATCTGCCATTATGTCTGTTCAGCCAACTAGACAGTCAACTGGCTAGTTTTGTAACTAGCTAATGTTTACCAGCAGCAACAACACCAACAATATTGAGTAACCTGTTTCTAATGGTGATTGATCTGAACATTTTATTAGCCATACCACTAGAAAACCAACAACAGTGAACAACAACAATTTGTTGAAGAGAATTGTTGCTTTTGTGTATTGTTTAACAGCTTTAACATGCAATTTTCGGTAGTTGATAAAATATTCACTATGCTGCGTTTATCATTGTTTTTGTTGTTGTTGTTTCCATTCGACTTTACAATATCTCATTGCGGTCAATATTTGGTAGCCATGTTATTATTAGTTCACTATTGTCAGTACATCCCCGTTGGTCACTGTTTCATTTGTGTTTTATTCCTCTAGAGTTTTGTAAGAGTCAAATAATGTTGGTTGAACCTGTAGTACGAGAAGCAATTGTTTCCACATCCCATTATACAAGTATTAAACGATTTCTGAGTCTTGGCGTTTCTATAAAGTCAGTACGTCCATACATTTTTTAAAACTCTTTCATTCTTACGTTTTTACACCAAAAATATGCATTAAACGGCTTCAAAGATTTAGCTCATATATAAAATGCTGAAGATTTTTATCACTTCACACACTTATATACAACGGAACGTCATAAATTATTATACAAGTACTTACTTCCTTATTCATATATCTCATTTAAGTGATCTGCTACGTTCACGAACACACTTTAACTTCACCTTTTTATATTTTTGGTGTGCGTTAGTACATCGCTTTCCATTTATGGCATACTTTACAGTTTATTCGATTTTAAATGTGTTGTAAAACATGATAATTGCTGTAGTAAAATAAAATTTTAATTGTTTGTTGAGGATTAGGATTTTTTACGAGTTCCAATAACCGCCACTAAAGACAATGACAGTGATGATGATTACTTAAAACTATAACAATGAAGGCAGCTTATTAAAATTCATTAAAGAAGCAATAAAGTGGAATAATGCAAATGCTTCCAAAAAGAGTCAAAGACTAAGACCTTTAAAATTTATGTACATTAACAGGATTTTCGTACTTATCTCCAGTCAAGAAGCTAAGAGAATTAAAACAAATCTACATAACCATTACAGGTTGCAGGTCGCATTTTTTGAGATATTTTTAAGAAATTTTCTACAAGGGTATCTATTGGCCCCAAGAGGAACTCTATTGAAAATGGATAGAATCGGACAATTTTTAGAACCCCTCCCCATACACGATCCTCAAATACCCATCAAGTGGTGTAGGGTATTTGAGATCGCGCTTGACCGACTATAATATTTTCACTTGTTATTTTATAATTATTATTTTATAACGTTTTTACAAACCCTTGAGGTATCACCTATATATATTATTTTTCTTGATTGATAAATAAAACCAAAATTTGCTGAGGTTTACAGGATATTGCATCTATTCAAGTAATCTTAATATATAAACGAATATCTAGATCCCTACGTTTAGTAATCTAGGGACATGAACTAATAATTTCAAATTTTCTTTTAGTATCTACATTTTGAGGCCGTGAGAGTAGTACGTAGAAGCATGGACACAGGGACATTATGGGATCGACTCGGACTTTGATTTTGATCAAGAACGTATATAATTTATGGCATCTCTAAAGCCTGCTTCTGTTAGTTGCATGCGAATTGACAAACTTGACAAACAGCGGCACTGCGACGAAAGCCTCAAATTTGTTTCCTGTTTAAATGATGTAACATTCTTCCCCGACTACTCATTTACAATTTCAATCCAAAACAACAAATATCGTAGACATCACATAATGAAATATTTTTTATAATTTTTCAATATACGTGCTGGTGTATTACATGGTGCACACTGTTTGGTTTAAAATAATAAGCAACATGTAAAAGCCTCCAGTTACAAAGAATAATCCTGATAATATTGCTGAAAGTATTTGTATAACAACAGCTGTCATTCGCATTGGTGATGTACTATCGTATATTTTAGGAAAAATGAAAAAAAAAGAAACAAAAAACTAATTCATGTCATATTGCTATCTAATCAATGACACAAAATCTATTCAAAGGAATTCAAAGGAATCACAGGTGGTTCTCGAACCCAAAAACTACAACTACCAAAAACTATTTAAATGTTCTGGTAAAGGATATTCATTTTATTGTACAATTTTCATGCTGGGCTTTATCTCTATGCTATTACGTATCTATATATATAGAGATGAAAATATGCCAACACAAACACAAACATATTCTTTATACTATCAATTACCGAAAAAGGATTTTGTGTCTCTTTTGTTTTTGTCTATGTAGTGCATTTATTGTATATTTCGACAGTAAATGTTTTAATGATTATAAAAAATATCAATTTTCCTTAAAGAAGAAATTGTCAAACTTTGCCAACGGTAATGTTTTATTTTCCAAAGTATTAGAAATAAATTTCTTTCAGGAGAAAGATTTAGTTTTGTTAATTTATTGCTTTTGCGTGTTTATTAGTTACCGGAAGTTATTTGTTATGCGACTCATTGCATCACGAATATTGTCAAGCCAAGCCGTCTCATAGCAATTGCGCTTAGTAATGCGTTCTGCTTTGGTACGATTTTAGCATTTGTAACATTTTTTTCTTAATGTCATTTACCTTGTAAACCTATACCAATGCCGCACCGTTACCCCTGAACTGAAAATGTTTGTATGTTTGCATTGGTTTATGAGTAGCAACATTAACCCTGCATGTCAATAGCTATTTACTTGCATAAATAAATATCGATTTGTTTTAGCTGAAGATATTTGCAAATTGATTTTCATAATAATCAGGAAACTAAAGTGAAAAAGTGAAATAAAAAAGAATTCATCATTATTTTATTTATTAGCTGGGTATCGGAGTTTTAACACAGTGTACAAGTATACAAACAATATAACAACAATACTAACAACAATATAAGAAAACAAAATCATCATCGAATAATATGACGATCTACGGGCACGTCTTTATGCCCGTCTATGCGTCTGTGTGAGTAAATCATTCTCCCTAAAATTCAGATATTCACTATGTTGGTTAGTATTTAATGAATCGAAGTGGACACGACCACACTTATTTACATCCTATTTAAACATCGAATCTTTCTTTTAGGAACGAAACAAAGCGTATTTAAATCTTATTATCCATCTTTATAAAGGTACATAGTCAATAAAATGACCGTCTACAGGATCAAGTACACATTTACTAGGATATAATTGTCAACCTAGTAGGGACTTTTCGGCTATGCCCATCCACTTGAGGGATTGTAAGAGCGAGTGGGTTTATACGTAAGAAGCACTCAAAATTGTAATTTTTTTTTGGATTGAAGGCAAATTTTAAATTTTGCTTTACTACTTGTTCTTTCTATAATATAAAAACATTTTTAACACAATTTTTTTTTTTTTTTTGTAATCATTGAAGTAAGTAACCAAGAGTTAAATGGTAACATTTCAGCTCTTACTGCAATTAATCCATTTAAGCTTTTCATAAATTGCAATAACTAAATATTTTTAATAAATTTTAATTTATATCACGTATCTGGTAAAATAAGTAGAAATGAATGAATTGTGTTTTTGATTGCAATTTATTGCTCTAACGAAAGTTTAGACAAATTCGCTTCACGAGATCCTGTGTCAGTTATTCATTCATTTAGTTGGAATCTGATCATAAATTCGTTATACGCATCAAACGGGTAAATGGGTTTAAATAAGGAGAGAATTATTTAGAGAATGGGGGTATGTGTGGGTAGGTAGGTAGAGAATCATTTCTAACGTGCACATAATGGTGTAGAGAATTTATTGAATCGGTTACGGTTGGCAAACGTGTTCGTGCATCAATCGAATAAATTGGAATGTGTGACGCGGAATATTTCTTTACTTCCTATTTTGATATGGGTGTTAAAAGGATTTACTTTTTTTCTCTTGTGCGTTAACTATAAGAGACGAATTTGTCAGAGTGTCAGAAAGGTTTTAATAAAGTAAAGGTAGAGTTGTTCCAATGTTACCCTTACGCTAAGTAACCGTATTTTTTGAATTTGTCACAGTTTTATATCAGCTGAATCCGTTTATCAGGCTGTTTAAGCTTTATTACAAGTTATGGTATTTCTTTAAATATCGCCTTTTGTTCGACTCATTGTATGCGCGATTAATCGATTTTATATGCAGCGAATGCACGATTTCCTATTTATTATTCGTTGTAATACTACTCCTAGGGGTGCATGTACAATATTACAAACAGAAATTATGCTAATCAGTATATAATTAATATTTTCTTTAGGACACAATAAGAAGGATGAAAAAGAAAAGCACTAGAAACTGATTATTTTTCTCATTAATTAAAAGCAATCATTTGTGTCATTTTCATTTACCGTCGGCATTTACGTGCATGAAACACTAAGCTGCTATAATTTCAATACTTCAGTGCTACTTTTTTGCTTTTCTCTCTTCTTTTCTTCCCCAACGCTGCTTACCATTCTTTGTTAAACTTGGCCACCATTTGCTGCCATTTTAATTGAACCCTCCGTTGTATGTACCTATATATTTCATTACCTAACTAATATACTTCCTTATTGCACCTTTTTTTTCTCATTTTCTTTTAGAAGTTTGATACTCCGTCGCCGTTTAAAGAACGTTGACTGCAAAAGTATAATAGCTTTGGTTGACATTAATAAGGGCAAATTATGACAGAAGACATTATGTGTGGAATGGCCACGGATGGTTATTATTGTTATTGTTGACTTTATTGTTGTTGTTGCTGTTGTTGTTGTTACTACTATTATTTGTTGTTATGAAGAAGGCAATTCTTTCTTCCTTTCAGCTGTACTGTCAATATTCATGTATAGTGAAAAAGAAATAGAACTAATATCACCATCCATGACCATTGTACGTGTATTTGTTCGTTTTTCTTATTTCATTTTTTTACTGCCTTTCAGAATTTATTTTCAGTTGTTAGTTGTTATTGTTGTTGTTTTCATTTTGTAATGTATTAACGTAATTTGAGAACTACTACTTATGGATTCACATCATTCATGGTTCGCCGAGTGCCTGACTAACTGACAGTTTTTAGAGCATTTGTTCACAGAAGAAAACATATTCAATGTGTCAGTTACGTGGCGACTTCTTCGAGAATTACCTGTATAAACTGTAACCACTTTAAATTCGATTTTAATTCTCTTCTAAAAAACCTTTCCTGGGGGCCCAGAATAATATTTTTACGTCCTTCGCTAACTCATGCTAAGGTCCTGAACATTCAATAAAAATTTTTTTTATAACTTTTAGGTATACTACACCAATACTTAATTATTATTTTTCACTTTTATAAACATTTTCATGTAAAGGTATCTAAAGGTCGTTATTGCCTCGAATAAGAGGCGTACTCTCGTTTTATTTTTCATAAAAGGGGAATTTCTTTAAAGCGTGCAACATGTGTATGATTATTGCAAATACATTTCCGTTTTCTTTACACCATTAAAATTATTATTAAAATGACATACAGGCAAAGTGTCTGTTCCTACCTATTCGACGTTTTCATATTCCCCTTGTACACGAAATGAAAGAGAGTTATATAAATTGTTCAAGTCTCTTTCACTCTACTCATGATCGTGTCAAGTTATAAAGTATTAAATAGCTTTCCATGGCACTGCGTATACAGTATACAATAAAATAAAGTAAAAAAGGGGGTAATAACTAACTTCAATATATAGAGAATGAGAAAAACACAAAGGTTTTGTGGTCTGATGTAATCTATACTTTTTTCAAAATGGCATTATCGCGTAAAAATGGCCGCTTCATGAATGAAAATTGATATTCATCGTACTTTAGTGTATTTGCTGTTTTTTTTTTTTTTATTCATAAAGGTAAAAGAAATATAAAAACTTATTACAATGGTTTGTTACATACTACCAGACATAAAATCTGGAGATATTTATAAAAAAATTACATAAATGTAACGGTTTTGGGCGGCTGTCATTTTATATTTAGTCAGTTATAACAGTTTATGACACTCTACTCGTTAAGCCCCTTCATTTGATACCCATGCCATGTTCATTAGTATTCATTAGTAAGAAATAAATAATTTATTTAGTCTTTGGGAGGTCACCATGCTGAATTTATTTTTCTTTACAAGTATACGACGTTATACTGTATATGTTACTATACAGAATCAAAGGAAAAAGGTGGAAAAGATCGAGTTTTCAGGCAGATATTGCTATTAAAAATAAAAGTGGTCTATAACCACTCTCACAATAAAAACAAAAAGACTGAACAACATATTTATTTTGTAAAAGTTTTTTACCAAAATTTAAATTATCTCTCGCTCGGAAATTGCATTGAGACCGCATTTACAATGCATCTGTATAAACTGTAGGTCGGTGTGATTATTTTAAGTTATTCGTGGATTAAAAACGAACTAATTGGGCTGGATATCACATAAAAAATTGTCCATTTCCTTTCTATATCCTCCCCGTAATATATGAGGTATACTAAGTCTGTTTTTCCGTTTACAACACCCAGAAGAAGGCATCAGAGACCCTACAAAGTATATATATTCTTGATAAGCATCAAAAATGGTGTCAACCTAGGCAGGCACATCCATATGTTCGTCCGTTATTGACATTCTCACGGGCGTAAATTTTGAAATATTGAGCTGAAATTTTTTACAAACACTTTTAGGTTTTGCACGTAGATCGCTATTTAAAATGGACAAAATCGATTAAGAGCCACGCCCACAATCGACAAATATCTATATATCTACCAAAAAAAAAATTATGCTATTAAATTGAAATTTGGTGTGCATATGTGGCAAAAATGGGCGTGGTTAGATAAAAGATAATCGAAATAAACCTAAATATCTGCCACAAAAAATTTACCTATAAATTTGAAATTTGGTGCACTTATTAGGCCACCCATCCATGGGCTAAAAACAGGCGTAATCAAATAACAACCACGCCCACATTTTATAAAAAAACCATATTCAACGTAAAACTAGACTTGAAAGCTGATGCGTAATGCATACACTATTAGAGGGCGTAATCATACACCTGCCACGCCCATTTTTGTTTATGTGAAGGGTATTTAAGATTTAACCTAAGCCAAATTTAGTTGCCGCAGTTGTTTTACATATAAATATATCACCCTTTAGCTGCGCGCTCCTGACATATTGTGAAAAAAACATCTCTCAAAAAATAAAATACAAACTCCTCTCATTATTTTTAATTTATACCTAACGAAGCCAATTATAACCTAGAATTTCTAATTACATGCCCCAGAACACTTCGTTGATTGTTTACGTACACATATTCATTCCAAGCATGAATCTTCAGCTGGATAGGCAAAACGATAAACTTGTCAATATATGAACATTTGTATGCATGTTTCGTAATGATTGGGAAAATTTATTGGACAGAAAGAACTCATAATATTCAAACTTTTTATGATAACATTTATCGGTGGTTTGTTTTATGAGATAATAACATTAAATCAGGTTGATATTATAAGCACACATACACACTTATAGTCTGACGTTTTACCAAGACCATATGTTTGATAAAAGCAAAGAAAAACCTTAAACGTATTATTACTTTTGTTTGTTTTTATAGAACGCCATTTATTTTGCTTTTTTTCTCCTGTAAGAGATTTGCCAGGTTTTAGTTGTTATTGCTTTTATTATGATCGCACCACAAACATTTCCAATTCCAAGGATGTGTGTTTGTGCTGGTGTTTTTAATTTTATTTTCCATTCTTCCTCTTGTGCAATAATGTTGATATCTTTTAAACATACATTTTTATTACAATTCCTATAAATCTTGAGCCGTAAATGTTTTTTGTAAATACCTATACATCCGTATTCTGCCACTCACACACGGACGTGAACCAGCACTTGTGCACACTACTAAATAGCAAGTTTAGATGACTTGCGTTCAGACTTTTATGGCACTTTTCTTGTAATAATGTCCATTTTTTAATGCTGCCCGTACATATCATTCCAAACTCCATATGAGAGTTAAAAGCTATTAAATATCAACAACAAGACTAAAAGCAACTTAATCGTAAGCAACATTATCCACAGCAACCATATATTGTACATACAGTCATGTGTGTACATGCTTTACCACACATACGACCAAATAAAAAGTTTTCCATCTTTATAAACATCCTTCTGTTTTGTAGCCTCTTTTCTTTCTCATACACTCGCACACATAGACAGGCTTTGAGAAATTTAATTATAAACTTTATTGGCGCATAAACAGACACAGATACCACACAACGCCGCCCTGAAATGAAATGTTATTTTCCTAAAAGACTAGTTGATAGGTGCCAATGAGATTGCGGGATGTACACAAGCGCTTGTTTAGAAAACTTCACTCAAAAAGTTTGTAAATTTTTTTCTTTCTTCTGTTATTGGCTTAAAATAGTTGAGTGTGCTTTGTGCATGGTGTGCTATGTGGCCAATAGAAAGACTTTGGATCTTAAATTTTTATGTTAAAAGTTTTTTTATTTTTTATTGTACAAAAACATTCAATTCATTTGTTGTAAACATGCTGCTTAACACAAAAAACTGATTAAATGATGCGGTTGATGGAGATTAAAATGTTTTCCATCAAAAATTGTTTAAGATTGTTGTTGTACGCAAATTAAATGGACATGAATAGTTAATTGAAATGCTGGATGAAGGACTAAGGATGTACAAAAATGGCTTAACACAAATCTTCAATACCCTCTACATTTATACGTAACCAGTAAGTGTGGCAGCGTACTTGATTGCATTTTAGTACAAGTCAGATTCTGCCACGTTTTTATGTAAACTGTCAGTGTGCTTGATAAACGCCCTATTTTTGTGGGCTAAATATAAATCTTTATTCCGTAGCATAATTATTGTCGATTGTGGGCGTGTCCCTTGGACTATTTTGCCCAATTTTATTACGAATGAGACAGAAAGTAGAGTTCTCTGCTCAGTAAGAGTTTGCATGAATTTTGAACAGAGTATCCATCGAGGAAGTGATTACAAACACTATTAAAAGGCTTAAATAGATATCTGACACGCCCAGATTTTGTTTATATATATTTAGAGGGTATTGACGATTCGTCCCAAGTCATATATAACATTTTTTCTAACTTTCGATCTATCTTTCCACGCATTTTCTATTTTTTTACGTAAACACATATATTTTTAATGAGCCGCTGAAATAATAGGAAAATTAATTCACAGTTTAATACATAATCACGTGATAAATGATAAAGATTTTTACAATAAAAAGGTTGTGACTTTTTTATCTCAATACTTATTATAATTATAATATGACAGTTTTTTTTTTTTGTGTTCAATATATTTATAATTTTTTTTTTTTCTGAATTAAACATAACACCTTTAATCGTTATTTATTGGTTAGACAGATTGAAGAGGTGCGCATATATTTGTACGTAAAAGAATAAACAATATGGTTGTAATGGGTGGCCGGAAGAGCGCTTGCATGGTTGACATAAAAATCCTTAAATAATTAACCACAAAACAGTATAAAATTGAAGCCACATTTAATTAAGTTGATCAAAATCCTATAAAAATTCGTTTACACCATCATCAGTCAATAAATTGAACAACAACAAAATTAATGTAATAAAATATAATGTGATGCATAATGATACAATAGGTAGGTGCTTACAAATATGTTAAGCATGATTACATATGTATATCATATATATTCATTTTGTACATAGCACTATAAGTATTTTGTCACACATGTTTAATGCAGGTGTTTATATTGATTGTGTACCTGCATGAAGGTAATGAATGCATAAATTCCGACCAACATTATACCGAATTAATTAATAGGATAAATCTGATTACATTATTATAATACTTGTACGTCATCCACCCGCAAAAACACTTGCCCTAGATAATTACGAACAAACAAACAAACAAAATAAAACAAATGAATATATTATAGTCGGTCAAGCTCGACCAGCAAATACCCTACACCACTTGAAGTATTAGTCAAGGACGCTAAAAATAAAAAAAGATTTTATCAAAAAAAAAAAAAAATTCTTTGAAAAATGAAAAATTTTGATTTTTATACCTTATTGTATTAAAAATTTGAAAATGATTAAAATGTCACAAAAAATTATTTATATTTTTATTTTTATTTTTTTTTTTTTGTTAATTTATGAAATCAAAGATTTAATTTTTTATACTTACTATTAATTATTTTTCATCAAATTTCGGCAAAACAAGATATAAAGAATTGCACATTTTCGTTATAGACCGATTTCTTTTATAATAAAACGTTATATGAGGAGGGATTCTACAAATGGTTCAATCGGGTTCAAATTGGGCGCAGCTAATTAACTATTCTGTTTAGGAATATAACTCTTTGGAATTAGGAATTGTAACTCTTTGCTGTACAAAGACGACCTCCATTACAACAGGACCTCATATGGGAATGGGTTCTAAAAATGGTCGATCCTATCTATTTTTAATAATATTTCTCTTTGTGCTAATACATGTTCTTGTACCGAATTTCATCGAAATATTTCAACAAATGCTAACTGTAGCTTGCGCACAAATTTGCATGGACAGAGAGACGGACAGATGGACATGATTGCTTCTGAATCGATCATTGTAACGAAAGGTGTAGCATTTGATGTTTAGGTGTTACAAACAACCGCACGAACTTAATATATCCTATATGACAAGTGGTGCAGGATATAAAAAGTAATTCCCACGCTAGAATTGATTTTAATAAATTTCGAGCATATTTCCTTTAAAATACCATTTATTACTTATTTAACAAGAAAAACACTAAATTCGGTCACATGTGCATACAAAATGTGGGCGTATTTACTAAATATTTACTAATAATGTATCCGTTTGTAATTCGGGCATTACGCTGAACAAGTTTATTATAAATCGTAGGCGTGTCTGTTACCTTCACACTTCTATGGATTGGATAATTATAATTATGTGTCCAAAATTTCAACTTCATAGCTCAAGTTTTGTTACAAATGGATAGATTTTGATCAATTGTGGGCGTGGTATGAAAATAAGTAGAAAATTTCAACTCAATATCCCAAAAGTTTCTATTGTGAGAGTGCCAATAACAGGCAGACGAGCACAACACAGATATGCATTAATTTTTATAAATTATTTCTTTTGTTGTTTTTAAACCTTTCGACAATAAACCTTAATAGCAAAATATGCATAAATATGCAATTTTATGCATGAACGTGTATATTTGCGTATGGCAATCGAGTGCCTGACTCTATATAACATAGATAACAAATGAATGAACATTTAAATGTTAGCATGAGTAAGTGTGTGTGTGTGGAAGAAAGCCTTCCCCTTTCTTTTTAATTTAACTCATTTCCACTGTTGTGGTTTTTTTCTTTTTTTTTCCGTAAACCTGGTGTGTTTATCTTGTTGTCGCACTCCGCCCTACAACAAGTGCGTAAAGTGCATAAATGCGTAAGTTTTTTTTATTTTTTTGTCTTTGTGTTTTAAATGTGATTTTTAATGTTACGGTATTTGCACACACATACAATATATTTGGTTGGACAAATGCATTGAAAGCAATAAATTGCCAGTTAATAGGATTTAAAACGTAAATTCTGTAAACTTCGTTTGCATGGCAGAGTTTTATGTACAATGGACATGGATTCAAGTTGACTCGTTGTTATTGTTGTTATAATTACAATACGGTCTGGTCAGGTTTGCTGTGATCTGCTTTGCTCTGCTTTATTTAGTTCTGGTTGTTTAATTACCAATATATGAAAATGCCTGCCTGTTTATATATAAATAAATTTAATATTGTAACGTACAAGTATTGTGTATATGTGTGTATGTATAGCCATTAAATTCTCTGGAGTCATACGCTTGATTGTGTTTTTCACATTATTCTAAAATAACACAGATTGAAAATATTGTCCCTCTTTTTATACTGACCCTCCCCATTAGACAGGCACGTATGATACGAGGGCACCAGTTTCCTGGAAAGTTTTAGCTACCATATACAAGTTTTTCTATAAAATTCTGTATAATGTAATGATTTAGAAAAAAAATTGTGCCCCAAAATTTTAAATGACAGCCACGAACCTGCGTTATTGATGAAAGTATATTAAGAATAGTATTTCGTTAGCAACACTAAGAAGAATGCATCAAAAATTCTATTCTTGATGAGCATCAAAATCTGATACGATCTAAACATGTCCATCTATATGTAGGCGGCATGCTTACGATCGTAGAATTTGACAAATTAAGGTGAACAAGGGTTTCTATAGACAAAAGAAAAAGAAACACGCCCACAATTTAAAAAATCTATCCATCAGCTAAGAAGTTGAAATTTGATGCTGTGTTCAAAGTAAGCGAAATGGGTTAATGGACACGTCTATACATTACAAAAAACCTTCTTTGATACGTTTTACATTGTTGGGTACTGACGTGCCGAACATGTTCACTAATTTCTTAACTTGAGTATGTTTAGCCGCTAAGTGATTATTTATTTTTGCATTTTAAATTGAAATGCAATCTACACGATAATCTGTACTTATGCTGTTAAATTTTTACTACCAAATACATTATTACATATGGACTTGAAAAATGCATAAAAATTTTATGTTGCTTCACTTTTATCGTGCATGTTCTTCAAATTTACTGTTACTGTTATTATTGCTAACAAATGTTTTGTATTTTTTTTACCTTTTTTTTTACTTTATTTCTATCTTGCAACATTTAGATATTTTATGTTATGAAAGGGCGTTTTATAACTGTGTACCTACAGCACCATTTGTTTGATGTTATAAAAACTTATGTATGGAATGTGTGTAATGAAAGGCATAACAAGTGGAGTTTACACATGCACATTTTCGTATATATATACGCTCTGCAAATATAAAAACATTTATAGAAGCCTGCCATACCGGTTGAACTCCGCACACTAGAAAATGACCTTCAAACTTCTACTTTAAGTAAAATTATGCAGAAAAAAAAGGAAAACAATAAAAGATGACAGATGAAGTTGTATGTTGGAGTTTGAAATATGTTTGAAGTGAAATTTTATTCGAAATAATACTTTATACCCCTTAATTCGAAATTAAACACAACATGCTGTAACGTTGCATCATATTGCTAAGACGAGTCGTAAGCTCTCTATGACACTGTACAGCTTTTTATGTGTTCGCCACAAGAATGTTAAATACTTTATAGAAATGTATTCATATGTAGCAACCGATTTTACATTGAGTTATATCCTTAAAAATTGTCAACTGGTTCTATTTATGTTTTCTAATGCTTGCAATATGTTTGAGACAAAGGTTGGGCCTGCAGTTGCAGTTAATCCAACCGAGCACGTGTTGTGCAATTTTCTTCAAAAAATGCGTGGAAAAATAATTAAAAGTAGCTTAGACCCAGTCTTCTTACATACCCTCCACATCTATATATAAATAGTGGGTGTGTCTGTTAAGCTATAATAAACTTTATAAAGTAGAGCTCATACTTGCTTTTGTACATCTAAATACAGGTAGACGGACTAATAATACTATTAAGCTAACAAGCTAAACAATGCGAATCGGTTTTGTGCCGTAATTTCGTTTACATAAAAAGAGATGAACATATAATGCCAAAATAATTAAAGTTCCAAATGCAACCAAGTTAAAAACTGTTCGTTGCAACCTTACAGTCTGAAATGGATTACATTCTACCCCCTGTATGGTTCAATGCAAACACCAACCAACTACGCATTACATTATCTTTTGTTCTTCTTGGTTCATTATCGTAATCTGAAATCTGAATTAAAGAAAAGACAGAATCGATCAATGACACACCCACAATGGAATAAAAAGTAAAATTTTATCAACATATTTATGTACTTTTATATAGATGTAACTTTTTTTATACCTAGGCTGCTATTTTCACCACAAACATGCACCTAATCTGGCATGTTGCATTCTCAGTTGCTGCACAATCGAACCAAAACATTATACAAAACACTTCTTCTTTTCTTTAGATGTTATGCTCACAGCTCCATTACAGAGAAAGAAAATGTTGTTATTGGTTGTTGGTCTCTGTGCACTTCACTTCATACATACTGCTTGCAGCCAAATTCCAACATCATACTGCAAACAAGCAGACACAGCTTGTTTGTGATACAACCCAACTCGACAAGTTGTGAAAAGTCTTTTGTTATGTACGTGTATAGGTGTATATTTGTATCTTTTTTAATGTTTTTCTATACGTACGCGCCGTTCGTAGAGATTACGTTGTCTTTTGGTCACCGGCTCCCATCAATTCCGTTCGCTTCCAACCAATTCATATGAACACATTTATGTGTGTGGGTATGCATTTGGGGGTTGGTGTGTTCATATCTGTGTATATATGAAAGATTGTGTTAAATTGTTTGATTTCAGCTATAGTAAAGTTAGTCTAGAATCGGTCTTCGTTCGCTTAACATGTTGATACAGCGATGTTACGTTCATTTCATGTTGCGATAAAATATACTCGTACTCGTGCTTTCGTCTTTAAAACAAACTCTATAAGAAAATTTAAGAATATTTTTGAAAATCGAAATCCACTCAATAATGTGAACTATACCCGTTTGTAACAACTGTTATCGTAGACGTATATATATTGAAAATAACAAAGTGTTGTAAAAAAGTAAAGAATTTTTTGAATAGAATTTTTTTTCGCCAAAAAGAAAAAACAAAAAAAAAACGGTCATAAGTTCATAAAACATTACATTGTAATTCTACCGAGTGAAGGAAGTGTGTAAGAGTGTCAACACAAATAAATAAAAAATAAAAATAAGAAGAAGAAAAAAAGAAAAAGAAAAAAGAAAGAAGAAAATGTATTCATTAGAAAGAAGAGATTTGTATATGTTGGCTATGACAGCCATAACGTTGTTTGGATTTATAAGCGCTCAGGCAGTGAGCTCTAAAGATTTATTCAGATGCCGCCAAAGTTGTTATCAAAAGGTAAGTACAAGTATATATGATATATACATACGTTCGTTATTCTCTTCGTTTCATTCGCAAACGAAAACAACAGTAAAAATTCTTATATTTCTTTACAAAGTTATACAATAAACAATGAAAAGAAGAAGAAGAAGAACAAGAACAACTTAAAATACAAGGGGTATTGTTTTGAGATTTAAAGAAATTTTTATAAAGAAAATTTGGTATATGAACGAACACAACAATACATACAATACGTCAAGTAAAAGTTAATGAACTGCTTTTAAGAAGGATTGGGAAAATATGTTAATGGTACAATAATAAAAATATATTGTTTTCATTTATTAATAAAAAAAAAACCATAATTATTGTCTACGCCATCCTCTGAATTGTTGTTTAATTCATATCTGTGTCATCTTGGTACTTAACTTAACGTAACCAAATCTTTGTAACTTTACAGTAGTTTTCATTTGAAGTCGTCGAAAGTGGGAATCAAACTCCTGAATCGATTAATTATGTCCGCCTGTCCTTCCTTTTAATCAATCTACAATTTTTGAAATTCATAAATGAGATGAGAATGAATTTAAATTGAGCATTAAAAGTGGAAACATTTAGCTTTCTTTTGTAGCTAGTTAACGTATGGACAATTTTGAAAAAGTGCATCCAATTTCAACATCTTTTAAGTAAATTTTTAAAGCCTTTTGTCCATGGCGAGCCTGGCTGTTAAGCGATTTTACCCATTTTAATACACTAAGAAGGTCTTTACCTAATTTCACATCGATATATCATTTTTTGCTTTCATACACTATATAAAAACAGACGGACGCACGAAATATATATAAAGATATTGTAGAATATACATACTCTGCGGAGGGTCTAATGCCTCCTTCTGATATTTTCATGCAGAGTGACAAATTATATGCAATATAATATAAATGCTAATGCTGTTAAAAGAAATTTATAAAAAAAAAATAGTCCCTGCACATAAAAAAAGAATAATATTTACACACAAAATGTAAATGATGCTGAAACGGTATAAAGCGTTTGCCTGCATTTGTTGGAGTGTGGATGTATGTCAAGCCCAAGATTACGATCTGCACGTGACTTTGAAACCTTTTGTTTAGCTCTTAAAGTATTCACGTAGTTATTGTATAAATGCGTGCACATACATGGTATCCGGTTGAAATAATAAAAAATATGATTTTTTGTTTGTTTATTATTTTAAATTTTTGTTTAATGCAAATATGCATGGATACGATGTTGTATGGAAAGTAAAATTAATCAAAATCGTTATTATATTAATGACTTGGTATCTCGTAACTCTTCTATCAAAAATAAAGTTCTTTGAAATCTCATGTAATGTATTATTCACTCCAACTATTATTTTTTATCACATCACTCTGTAACTCAATTCCCTTGATGGAGCCACCTACTCAAAAGTATCAAATTATTTGGTATTGGTGCACAAAAATATTATCAGTAACCACAGTAATAAAAATTTGAGAAACAAAACTGGTGCATAAAATGTTATAAATAACTCAACAGAATACCATTACAAACAAAAAAACAAAAAAACATTCCCCGACGAAATTTGAACTGTGTCATAAAACAATCATACAGAAACAACAATCACATCAAAAGTGGGAAACAACTGCAACATTAAGCGTAAGTGTTTTTAAATGCTTCCAACGGTTACATACCTACGTGCACATAAAACTCAGCGTCCAATTGGATGTGACAAATGTAAGTCGTCCAGCCATAATAATTGTTTTGTGTGACTTGCTGGCTGTTCGGTGGTCTATAAAATTGTATATTCGCCACCCATGGGGTTCACTGAAATCGGGTTGAATGCAAGAAATAAATTTTAAAAACACACGCTCCAACTGTGCATTACTTTTATTTCATTGTATATGGTAGTGGCAAATTTTAATGCAGTTGATATGAAATATTTTTTTAAAAATTCATATGGAAGAGTTTACACTTTTGTGCTGTAATTTGTTTTGAAGCCAGCAACAGTCTTTAAAATGAAATAAATAGACAGACATGAGGCAATCATTTCAGGATTATGTGTCAAGTAATCGTAACAGTAAATCCATGCAATTGTCATATATTTCTTTGATATTACCTTTCGCAGAGATATGCAACAATTTTATAGAACCTTTTGTTTTGCTTTTATACCCTCCGCATAATATGGAGGACACATTAAATTCATCATTACGTTTGTAATACGCAGAAGGAAACGTCAGAGACCCTACATAGTATATTTCTTTTTGATCAGCATTAAAAACTGAGTCGATTTAGACATGTATGTCCGTGTGTCCGTGTGTCCGTCTGTTGTTGGCACCCTCACGGGCGTAAATTTTGAGATATTGAGCTGAAATTTTGAACAAACACTTTTAGTTTGTCACGCAGATCGCATTAAAAATGGTTAAAATCGGTCAAGAGCTACGCCTATCTCAACAAAAATCTATATATCTGCCACAAAAATTGAGCTATCAAGTTGAACTTCAGATTTGGTACGTAGGTGTTTGTACCGAAAATAGGCGTGGTCGCATAACAATCACGCCCCCAATCGACAAAAGCTTATATATCTGCCACAAAAGTTGACCCATGAACTTGTAATTAGGTACGCATATGCTAAAAATTAGCATTGTCGCATAACAAATGCGTCCACAATTTACGAAAAACCATACTCCACGTAAAAGTGGCAAATTTAGTTCTTTATTAGAAAATCTTCTCGTCGTGACGCAATGTACGAAAATTGGGCGTGGCAGGTATATAATTGCCACGCCCTCTACTACTATATAATTACGTATCACCTTTCATGTCGAACTCTACCCCAAGTGAAATTTTTTTATAAATTTAAAGCGTGACTGTTGTTCGACACATTTAAATATATTTTAATAAATTTTCGCTTCACAAACAATTTTTGTCGAAGCTGCATAGATTTTTGTCGCTAAATTCTTGCGTGGCTCTTAATCGAGGGTCTCTAATGCCTACTTTTTACTCTTCTTATGTGGAGAATACTATTACCAAAACCTAACTTCTTCTCATACTTATGATAGTAATAAACAATTTTATCAAAAAAAAAAAAATCCTCCATGAATGTGTGTAAATAATGTTATCTTATTACAGAAACCAGTTCTATAGTGTTTTCTTTTGGTTGATAATGCTTTCTTTCACCTTTTCAATTTGTTTGTCGTTGTATTGCATTGTGTGCATAGTATCGTTATCATTTTTTTTATAACTCGTAACGTGTCTGTATTTATTTAAAAATGCATTTTTTGTTATGTTTCTACTACCTGTTGGTAGTTGTTTCAACTGTTGCTGCTGATGAAGTGTTGTGTTCTCACCTTTCTACATAAACAAACAATTTTGCAGGTGTAACAATAAATATTTGTTGTTTATTAGTACTTGTGTATTGAATTTCCCGAACTATTCATCTATTTATTCATATGTTGTACATTTTTCACACAATTTTATTGCATCACTTGCTCAATAAACGTAAAATATAATATTTTGTTTAAGTAAAACTTAAACACAGGCTTGTGATGCCTAGGGTGCAAAAAGGTGGACGACCCAAAACTAGGAGTATTTTACAGAAAATAGATCCACTAGATCAGTAGTCCTGCCCACGATCTTCTTGAGTTCTTATAAGAGTTAGAATGAATCATAACTTTCTTTAATTTGCTCTACGGTGATCTAAATATAGTCCATAGTCGTATAGATTATAATGCTTTCTCTAGAACTGGATAAAATGAAGCGCAAGAGGGAAAATGGAACCCTCGTGCACGGACCAAGTATTTAGAAATTAGTTTAAAACAACCTTTTTTACGCAGGCTCTATCCTCGCACTTTTGCACTTTGTGGGAATCGACCTTCCGCATTAGAGACTCGAATATTACGCCTTCGTCTAATGCCACGTACTTTTCTTCACTACCAAAAGTTTAAGTTTTTTGTTTCCAACTTGAAAGTTTAAGTTTACTTTGTAGCCATCTAGACCAGAGATTTCATTTAAATAAAAAAAGAAACAAATAATTTTTTATAAAATTTCTTTAATGTTACATTTTTACCAGACAATTTAATTAAAAATTTTATATTATTAATACAATAAAATAATGATGATGGACATTTCCTTTTAAAAACTTGTTCATTTTATATTCTTTTGCATACACAATAACAAGCCACAATAATAATAATAATAATAAGTAACATAAAAATAAACACAAGAACTTTATGAACTTTATCATCATCTCCGTATGCAGACGTATAAAGTAGAATATGGCAAACAAGAAACGAAGAAAGAATATGCATTACGTGATTAGCATAAATACACACACATACACACACACACACCGTATGGGTTATATGTATACTGATAAGTCATAAAAAAATAAAGAAAAAATACAAATTGAAATGAATTTAAACTGCTTGAATGAAAATATGTATGTACAATAAGTAATAAATTGTAGTCCTCTCCAGATGATGTGCATGAGGCCTCAAAATGCAAAAGTTTTATCAAATCTCGGTTGCAACGTAATCTAAAACATGTCTTGCTCATATTTACATAGTTGATCTCCTCACTTTGGCATGTGGAAAAATTGAAAAGTGTCATTTTATGTGAAATGATCAACCGCTCAGTGGGAGTCTGCCCATCACTCGTTCATGCAATTTTCTATTAAATCTGGTTTTTTTCTGTGAAAATCTCATTTGATACGTAACGTATAGTATGGCAAAGAGCTACTCATGTATCTTCATAAAAAAAAGCTTTTAAGCGTAATTATTGAATAATAAAAATTCTTATAAATTGGGATGAATTTGGTATACCCTACTTTAGCAATATTTGAAAAATTTTGAAATCACTTGTACTGCGCTCATAATTATCATACGTTTCCAAAAATCTCAAATTTTGAAAATTTATAAAAAAATTAACCAAAAAGCTAAAAATCGATTCGTTCGAATAATTAACTTGTACTACTTTCACAATTATGGGCACATATAGGTGAATTAAATGTTCCGCTTTCAACTCTCTAATTATATATATTTGGCGTGTGTTATAAGGAGTTCAGTTTGCTTAATTTGCAAACATAAAAAACATCTAAGATCTAAATATTAATATGACGTTGCCATCACCAGCACCATCATCATTACATGTATAGCTAAAATGCAGATTCAGAATTATTTTCTGCTGCTACGTACAAAACATGCAGTTTATGTAGCTCTTGGGTCTACCGTAACGAAATATTATACATAATGCGATAGTAACAAAAACAACAACAATAACAATAGATATCATGCGTGTTGTTTGCTCTGAAAAACTTTAATGGCGATCTCTCTGCTGCAAATGATCACGCGTATAGTAAGAGAAGAGGAACTAAAGCAAAGGAAGAGAAGATTGCAAAAAATATACAAAAAAAAATATAAAAAACATGAATAAATGCAATTTTCCTCTCTACTGGTGATCATTCTAGTTTATTTGGATTACTATATAATATACCCCTAGTAGTAAAGATATATTAAATTCGTCATCCTATATACAAATAGGGACTTTTGATAGCTTTCAAATCTAAGTTGATCTATTAATAACAAAGCGTGGGTCTAGCATAGGATATATGGGGTAGAAATTTTATTCTAGATCAAAAGTTGTTAGTTGGGCTAGTTACTACATAACCACGCCTATCTCAGGTATATTTGAGATATCACAGTTAAATTCTTTCTACGTTTATTGTTGGTATATTTGTGTACATATCTTAAACATAAAACCATGCCCATAATTCACAGAAAAGTCTTCTTTGCCGCAAAATTCGATGTTTTAATTAAATATTAGTTAAAATAGGGCGTAAATAATACACATTTTCATGAAGATGCCACGCCCTTAATCGATAAAAATCGCTCTAACTGGCACAAAAGTATTCTTATGAAGTTGAAATTTTCTACACATATGATATATAAATAGTACCAAAATAAATAGTCCCAAAAATGGGCATGGACTTTAATAAAATTGACAAAAAACCTTATTTAGCGTAGAATACGACTAAGACGTACACTACTAGAAGGCGTAATACACACCTACCGGACTGTATATAGATGTGGAGAGTATTTCAGATTTGGGGTCTATGACAATTTTTATTTCTATTTTTTATACAACTTATAAAAATTGTTGTAGTTTTCATGTCTTCTTCTGTAGTTTTCATGTCTTCTTCCATTCTTCTTTTTTGTACGATTATGAGTTGGTTAAATTGATTACGATTTTTTTTTCGCATAAAGCTAATGCTGGCCTTCTTTTTCAACTACAGATAAAAAAAATGTACGTACGGGTATTATTGTTTGATTTTTAGCTCAACTCGAGCGTACTTACATTGCATTTAGTTGGCAGTGTATAAAAACATTTAATTGATTTATCAAACCCTTTACCTCTCCTTCACTCCATCGATATCTATTGTTATGTATAGAGATTGTGTAAGACTGATATTACACGGTTTGCAATTTGCATCAGTTTGTCTTCATTTATACAACCAATCATTAAGCACAGTTATCTATAAAAGTGTGTGTATTTTATATGAAAAAACGTTATTGTGCTTATATTTTTTTTACGTAAATATTTTCAACAATTTACCGCTTGAATGCATTTTTATCAATAACTTTTGTTGTTGTTAATGTTGTTGTTGTTGTTGCTTTGTTTTACTTTAATTAAAATATTTCAATTAGAAAACAAACATAGACTTGTTTTCAAAGGGGTTCAATATCGATGCGGACTATAAGCAATTTATGGATGTTGTACACATATATGTACCATAAGCATATAAACTCGTATGTATGCGTGCGTGGTGTGGCACATTATAATAATTATTTCATTCTCAAAAAAGATATAAAGAAACGAATGTGATCAAAAAAAAAAAAAAGAAAGAACACTGATGAGCAAAACTGTAGAGTCCTCAACATTTTTTTTTGCATTTCTTTTAATTTAATAAAAAAATACAATAAAGTATAATAGAATGCAATGATATTATAGAAATTCATATATTTAAAAATTTAGATAAATAGTCCAAAAACTTTTTATAAAATTAGGAAACTTTTGTAAACAGCACTTGACCTCAAATTTATGTACTTCGATCCCTAATCATGGTTATCAAAATAGGCGAAGGTATAGCGCGCCCGCTTCTAATGCTAATCTAAGGTGGTTGGTTCAAATTTCGCCAAGCGCGGAATAGACTACGCAAACAATGGATATTATGGTTGGTAGCGGTACTTTGTATATACATAAACAAAATATCATAAAATTTGGAAAATTTCTGTTCTTACTCCTCCCATTAGACATATACCACTCTTCCAACTTTTGCTTCTCTTTTGCAATACTTTTTTGAACACATAATTTTGTTCTGTACTGTTTAAATATGTGTTCATATAATAAGGACGCCAGTATTCGTTGAACAAGATATTTGCTTGAAAAATATTTTAGCTCGTTAAAGAAAATGTGTTAAATTCTTTGTTTTTACGAGTCGCACAGCTGTGGGTTTTACTTTTTCTTTGTAGCAAAAAAAATAAGAAATAAAATTAAAAACATCGTGTGTGTTTTGTTAAAAACGTTTATGAGGTCACACTGTATAAAACTGACAAAGCTTCACAACAAACATCGCTTGCTGCTGCTGTGTGGCTGCTTATGTTTTGTACTATCCACACAAGTTGCTAAGTTTGTTATTACATTTGCAATATAGAGGAAGAGATATCACAGACTACAATATATATGATACGTGTGTGTAAATAAAAATTCTTTTTGATTCATATGTAAAAATTGTAATAAAAAGTGCATCCGTCGATATGCCAAAAAGGGAGAAAAGGACCACTTTATGACGGAATTCAATCATACATTTTACTTACACTCCTAGAAGGCATAAGCAGATATCTGCCACGCCCATTATTTATGGAAATTCCTATATGACTTGCAAGGTAATACGTAGCACATACCCATTTAAAAGGAGTAATCAGTTACCTGTCACGCCCCTTGTTTGTGCATAGATGTAAAGGGTGTTAAATATTCGGTCTAAACCAGATATAATTGTTTACTTTTTTGTATAATTACATTTTCATTTTTTTTAAACTGACTTTGATGAGCTCCCCGCTATAAAATTTCAAAGTTTTATAAATAATTTATCTTTTATTAGTTTCAATTTGTGAAAATGCTGTGTGAAGTGCTGAGACGAGAAAGGCAAAGACAAAGGCGGGGCAACATGCGAACAATTGTTTATAAAACTTCAACATTTTTACTGCTAATTACAGCTCGTAAATCTGCACAAACATAAATTTCCATTTCATTGCATTTCTTAATACTTAATTTCAAAACTTCCACATCATTCTTATATTGTACACGGCAAAGAAATGCAGTGGCAGACAGAGAGAGAGAGAGAGAGAGAGAGAGAAGGAGAATAGACATTTCATGCATCAGTCACACACTTATTATTCACAAGTTCTTGAGAATTGTTTTGTTTAGTTTCGAATTTTTATTTATTTTTTCTCGTACGATATTATCAATTTTTTTTAAAATATCTGTATTAACCATTCATTAAGCATTTCAACCATTTCTTAATCCATTTTTCATTGTTCAAAAATTACCTCCACCTTAAGTGAGTATCTGTTAAATTGCTTTAAACTTTGTTTGTTTGGCTGCGTTGTTGTTGTTCTAGTAAAAACGCTATAAAAACATTTTTATCATCTTTTCATTTCAAGCTAAACAAATAAACTATTATCACACAACGTATTTCTTCAGTTGTATTTTACGATTTAATTATCTGTGAGTTTATTCAATCATATATAGAGAAGTATAGGCGAGAAATAATAACAATAACAACAAGTTTATATAAATTTTGTAATAATAAGCAAGTGTCACTGATACCACTTGGAAATTAAAAGAGGTTGGCTTTCAAATGGTACGTGAATGCATAATCTCGCTTACACACACACACACACACACACACACACACACACACACACACACACACATAGTGAGCAAGCACCATTAGTTCATTCACTTTCTAGATAAAGTATCACAGTGGTTAGAAAGAGAGAGGAAGAGAGAGAGTGAGTGCATTTTAGTACGTGAGTTTTGTTATTTTTTTATTGTCATTTGCTTGACTTCTCAGCCAGTCAGTGTACGTTCACTAGCATTCAGTTGTTGTCTCGATATTAAATGTTAACTAATATACCATAAAAGCAAAATGTGCAGCAATGCGCAAACAGTAGTAGTACGAGTAGAGGGGTGGTAAACGCTTATGGTAGTCGTACTTATTATTATTATTATGATACTTTTGAGTGACTTGTTTTCTAATCATATTTTGTACTATTATTGTTGCTGTTGCTTTTGTTTGCATTTTTATTATTTTTTCTTCATCGTTAGCAAACATAATAATAAAAAAATTATCGCATGTTTCGTTGTATATACTGGGTGTACGTGATTTGAATGGTTTAGTATGCATATGTAACTGACATGGTCACATATGGAACACTAGGAGATATATTGAAGAAAAAATAATAAAAAGAGTAAAAATTGATTTAAACTTAATCCCAAATACTCTTCATGTCTATTGTAGTGGGCGTGGCATATACATGATTACGATCGTTTAAGAGTGTATGTACAACAATGTGTTTTCCCTTTTTACGCCGAAGTTTATTGCAAATTGTGGGCGTGCCCATTTTTGGCACATCTATGCAAATGCTCAACATAAATATATAATGTATGGAATTTTTATATTGTAGCTTGTAGGCGTAGTCCTCAACCAATTTTGCCCAAGGTAATAAAAAAGTCTTTCTGCCAGATGTACAAAGCTCGTCTAAAGCAACACTTACCATAACATACATATTCCATTTCTTTGTCGTGTCACTTTTTGCAAACATATAATTACTAAGTGTTGTATATAATATAACGATTAGTACGTTTTGTTCTTCCCTAAAAGTAACACATAATGCATAAATATTAGTTCCCCGCATATCTCAATCCCCTTCCTTTCCATGCAAATGCATTAGAGAAATGTGTATAGAAAATATTAACGTTTTGTTGCTTTGTGCCAATGGTTGTAAAAAATAAACGTAAACAGCAACAAAAAAGACCTTCTTTCAATTTGGCATAAACAGCACGTTTTGAGTAATGCAAACCATTATTATGACGAGCCCGCGAACGTGAATATAGCTTCAAAACATACATTAAACATACAATATTACCAACAACAACAACAACAAACAGTATTTCTGTTAACTTTGTGAAGCATTAGAAGGTAACATAACTATGATGTATAGATTAAAGGGTGTGTGTACGGGTGTGTGTGCGTCTGCCTTTGCTTATGTTTATGTGTATGCTTGTATAAATAGGGTAAACATAGTTTGCAGCATATTAAAATACCCCTCGTTTCCGTTTATTTAAATTTGCAACGGAAGTCAAGTACGGTATACTCTCCACCCGGGGTATGCCGCGATTTAGCTCTTCTACTATCATTGACATATACGAAATGATGTTAACGCGCATACACACGTGCACAAAAAGAGACAAAGTGAAATATTAATAAATAGAAACCCTAACGGTTGTTTTTTATTTGCTTCATATTCAATCCTCACAAGCGGCGGAAAGGCGGTATAGTCCTTTTACGTTTTTGTTTGTTGTACAAAGCCCACAAATAAAACAAAACAATTGAAATCTTCTTTTACACAACAACTGACACAACAACACTGAGAAAATTAAAAAAAAAATAAAAAAAATAAAAATAAGCGGCTTAGTGACACTTTCTGTTTTCCTTCTTACCCACAATAAACCGATACCGTGTGTTGTGCTCTTTAAATTTAATTTTCCTTTCATTTCATACAACACGTTAGGAATTCATACCCTTGACATCTTGACAACCCAAACCAACCAATCAACTACTCAACCCTCCACTTTGCCAAAGAGATGTTCAAAATGTTTATAAAGAACTTTATAAAAATAAGCAAGAACAGTAAATTTGGCTTTGGTCACATATTAAATACGCTACACAGTTGTGCGTAGAATGTAGGCGTGGCGGATATCCAATTAAATTCTTTAAAGTTGTACGAAACAATCTACACAACAAAGGTTTTCTCTACTTTATAAATTGAAAGAGTGACCGCTACGCGATTTCGCCCATTTTTAGCATATATTGATGGAAGAACTCATTACATATCTGTGTTTGAAATTTCAATTTCAGGGTCAAGATTTTGTTTTATTGTGAGCGTAACTATCAACCCATGATGCTTATTTTAAACGGTGAGAAACAAGATATGTTTGTAATTGCGACCGCGATAATACCAATAACAGACAGACACGCAAATTTTGATGCTGGGCAATAATATATAAATTTTGTAGCGTCTCCTTCGGGGTGTTGCAAACGGAACAACTAACTTAGTAAAGCTCCATTTTATGTGTAGGGTGTACAATGTAAAAAACAAATTATGTAAAATAGAATCAATTTCATTAATTTTCACAGTCACACAAATTCCATTTGGAAATTTATAATGCAAAATCCTCCAACACCAAAAAACTTCCAACACTCAACGAATTTTGTCAGTAATAAGTATGAACATAATATCTCGTAGAGTCATTTCTCATATGTCTCAAATTCAATTCATTCAGGGGACGAAATTGTACTAATTAATAAAAGCAAAAAGTTTAGAGACAGAGCCAATTAGAGAGAGGCAATTACTTTCCCACAATAGAGGATGTCGGCTGTCTCATATGAAATAGAATAAATGCAAAGAAACATATCCTATGTGTAAGTGGGCTTGCATATAATTTAGTATAGAAAACCTTGTTAGTACTGATACCTCACTAAACACTGAGGTGCACTATGTGGAGAAATTTCATTACACAAAAGTTAATTTAATTGTTTTAACAGTGAATAAATTTTGGATATTTTTTAAATGACAAAAAAATAAGAAACCAGTTGTACCCTTCTTCGTCAAGAATAATCCCTTAAAACCGGCCTACTAGAGATTTGCATACGTAATGAATTTTATTGTTGATTTATCTCACATGCATAAAGTACTCGTAAATAAGAGAATGTCTTCATCCAACATCAACATCAAATGAAAATTCATTTTCAAAATTTAACACTTACTTGCAACAAAAACAAACATTTTGAAGAATTTACTCTTGTTCCCATTTTTTTTGTATATAATAGTTTTACTATTACTCTGAATAAAATGTTTAATAGAATACGAAAAACTGTAACACAATGTCATTCTGCAGCATAATACAAACACAAGCATAAAGAAACTTGATGAAGGAGTAGAATATTTTTTAAAAATTTATATAAATAAATAATGCAAGCAATTGAAAATGGACTTGACTGTACCGAGAGCGATGCTGTCAGGCAATGTTTAGGAGTACTCTGCACAACTGAGTAGTAAGTACATGTGAATTTCAATTTAGTTTAGTTTACAGTTCCAAGTGAAACAGAATTAAAAACGAAAAATTAAGGTCTCCTCCTCACTTGACACAATCATAATAATAACGATGATCATGACGATGATTATTGTTGCTGCTGCTGTTGATTTATAAATAAATACATATTTATAATTGTGCAAATGTTCCCAAAAGGCACAGCTCTTGGAATGAGGCTCATCCAAGAACGCAACGTATAATGGAGTCTCATGTATATGTGATTATAGTTTAGCATTATTATTCATAAAACCAACACACACTTAATAATATTGTATTATATAGCATGACCCCACATATTAATACGAAAGCATGTCAATGATCTTTGCGACAGATTAACAGCAATATAAAAATATGCTTTTGTGATACCCTACGCAATCTTAAATTTTGTTTATGCTGGAATTAAAGGAAAATTTAAATTTCCGTAATATATCTGTGTGGGTGGGCGTGACATGTTCACTCGCTTTCTAAATAAAACATTTTCTCTAATGTGTGTGAATGGGATATGCGTGCAGCACTTACTTTGTGTGACTAAGGCAACGACACCTATTAAAAAAGTTTAATTTGCTGATTACTTATTCACAACTCTCTTTTATAAAACACTTAAATTACATAAACGTGCTTATCCAGATAGTTTTTATGTGTTTTTTTATAAGCGTAAACATATGTATAATATAATTGTACGCATGACATACATGTGTGTACACACACATGAAAAAATGTAATTTTAATGAAAATCTAAATAAATCCTTTTTTCTTTGTAATCACACTCGGTACACATAGTGGGGTAGGCGTACGTGTGAGTAAGCATCTCGGTAAAAGTGTGTGTGCGTTAGCGAACGTGCAGCTTTAGCATATGCTTGTGTCTCACACTCTCATCGCTACCTTTCTCTTTTCTTTTCTTTTTTGCGCATTAACTTGAGTACGAATGAGATATAATTACTTCAGCACACAGAGTACATATCGCCTACACACCCATGGTATACGTGAATTATAATGAATGGGCTTTGTAGGTGTGACTTTTTTTCACATGTCTTTTTAAATCACTTCATTTACTTGCAAACTAAAAGCAAGCTCCAATTAAAGTATTGGCGAAATTAGTGACTAGGCACATTGTGCCTTAAACACTCACCTGCAGGGTATAAAATTGGCGTTAATTACGATCGTAGCTGCTGGTGGGTATTCGGAATGCGGCGCAAGTATTCTATTGTAGAATTTTCTCATATGTTTTGCAATGATTTGTTAGTATATATGTATGTATGGGTGTGTATTTATATATCTTTTTTTTTAGTACATAGTTTGCCAAGGAAAATGAAAATGAGGGCGGTTTTTATTTTTCAATTTTTCGTGTAAAGTTTGAGTGGCTTAATTTGACATATTTGTGCAGGTTTGTGTGTACACCGCATTCGCAAACTCAAAGATGGTTACAACAGGAAAAAACGTTTATAAAGTGGGTTGTTGGGCATGGAGCGTTGTTTACTGTGTATGTGTGTGCGCACCTGAAAAAACCCTGCCGCATTAGTATGTGTAAGCCTGTACACTAAATGCATGTATGTGCTTGTTTTTAAAGGCCAAAAATTGTAGTTTATGTTTCCCGTATATTGTTCATTGTTGGCATGCTTTGTTTACTGTTCCTAGCTCTCGGTGCTGGTGCTGCTGCTCTTTTTTACACTCTGTAACGGTATTACAATTGTATGCTTTATGACAAACTCTTGTTGGGCGAAATTGTTTTTTTTTGTTTGTTTCTTTTTACATTTTTAAACTCTCTAAATAATAGTTTACGTGTGTGTGCATGCAGTGAGGACAATGAATTTATGTGTATATAGAATCGGGTATGTTTGCGGACGTGGAGGATATGCATATAACTGCAATCAGTTGGCTTGAAAATAATATGGCATTTTTCTACACGCGTTCAGTATGTGTGTGCATGTGTATGTGTGCCACTAGCTTTTTTCTTTTTGATTTTTTTCTTTTTGGGCCAAACTCAAATGAAATTTTGTTGCATTGTTTACATTTTTCATACACGCACACACACACGCGCGCATACATAAATACGTTTGGACGAGTTCCTCTTTCAAGTGGGTGAGTATGTTATTCAATTGTGAATGCGTTATATAGCGTAACGCTTTGTTACATTTTCACCTAGTTTTCAGCCGTCGTCGCCATATATTTAGAAAAGTATTTTTTTTTATGTATTTCAGTTCTTTTTCAAATTATACGTGAGTTCCATATAAATATACAAATTTATAATTGTATGAACAAACACTCAAGCAATGATGTTTTGGTGGTCGTGCAACAAGCGAAAGATGTTGTCGCTGGAGTGGACACCACAAATCAGAGTTTTCTTTAAAAATTAAACAGCTCACCACTCAACTGCAAGGTATAGCGAGTGTAGACTGAGATTGTAATAAAGTTTTATTTCAATACTTGACTATTTTCCCTACACACCGTTCATCCATTTAATTTAAGTTAGTTAATTCTTCGATAGATGACAGTCACAAATGGATTGATAATCCTTGTATACTTTAACTATAAAATATATTAAAAGAATAGTAAAGCTTGCAACAAAATGGAGCCCGAATTGAAATGTTCGACAATTGAAAGTTGAAGTTGAAGAAAAGCATTCACTTCTGACCCTTTTGTTTATTTTTATATCGACCAAACGTTTATAACAAACACATGTAAATAATGTCATTAAAGTTGTTGAAATAAAAGCAAGAACATGAACTAAAGCAAATAAAATACACCCGTATAAGGTTGGTCACAACAACAGTAATAATAATGGTGATAATAAAGAAACCCGAACACGTTGATTAAATAGGGAGAAAAATAATAACAATTTTTATTATAAAGTGGTCGAAATTTATATCATTATCGAGGGTTAAACAGAGTTAATTTTTTTCGCTGCAGACAGCTGTCGTTTGTGTAAATATATAAATAAAACGTCCCTAAAATGTGTACACAAGGCGGTAAAGAGTGACTTGTATAGGCGTGTGTGCTTATTAAGTAAACATATGTTTATATATACGTAATAGGGTGCGTGTTGTTGTTTGCGTGCTGGTTTTTTGTTGCTCTTGTTTTATTTATTTATTTATTTTCATTCAATCAAAGCAATCGTATGCTGTGTCCGCTTTCCTGCTTGCTTTTTGTGTGACGGGTCCACATCATAAATTCCTATTATAAACTTCAATTGCTGTAATGATCAATCTTAATGGTTGTGACAAGTCGCAGAATTACTATAAATCCATATACTTTTTCATAATAAGTTTTGATGGGTAAAAAAATGTTGAAGAAATGTTTAAATTAATGTCACAGAAAATATATAAAATAATCACCAGAAATAGGCAAACATGACAGAATCCGGAACGCATTCGAAGAAAACTAAATTTGGCTTAGATCAAATCTTAAATACTCTCGAGATATGGGTGTGATTACGCCCTCTGTGCATATATTACGTAACAGCTTGAAAGTCGTGTTTACGTGGAGTATAGTTTTTTTATTTTGGGCGCGTCTGTTATTCGATTATTGTGCCCATTTTTGGCACATCGATGGATAAGTTATTTGTACATAAACGTATCAAATTTCAACTTAATGGCGCAACTTTTGTGGCAGATATTTAGATTGTCTATTGTGAGTGTAGATCTTGACCGATTTTGCCCAAAAACCGAAAGTGTCTGTAAAAAGCTCAGCTCAATATCTCCAAATTTACGCCCGAAAGAATGACAGCAACGGAGGGACACATGGATACACATACTCAGTTTTTGATGTTGACTAAGAATATATATACTTCGTAGTATCTCTGACGCCTCCCTCTGGGTGTTGCAAACGAAAAAACAAATTTAGTGTACCCCCATCTTAAGTGGAGGGTATAAAAATTATTATTAATTAATATTACTTAAAATTCATTTCCCTAGAAATGTTCGTATAGGAGCACTTTAGCATTTTAAAAGCTTAAATGCTCATTCGCCTGTCGAACCGACCTCGACTTTCATAATGTAATTCTTAATTGTCCATGAGTTACTAATCCAGAGCGACACATGAGTTCACATTCCAGCTGAAAAAATCAGTTTCAGTTTTTTCCTTAAACCGAGTCCTACAGGGGGCATAGTTTCCTAACTCAAAGCCTTAGCTCACTCATCTACTGAAAGAGCGCATTTTTCCACTGCCTTTACAAAAAGCCTTTGGAAATAATTTGCAATATTTTGGCGGAAAACCAAGAAGCTGTTACATTAGGTTTGAGCAATAATTTCCCAGCGCTTTTCCTTTTTGGGCGGACAAGACACTAAAACAGAGCCATCGCATTAATCGCTTTACATTTTTAATCCATTTCATTAAGTTAGTGTTTATTTATATAAAACTCGTTCATGCTTCAGCTAATGTAGCCTTTTAATTGCCCATGAGAGAACACATAAATTTCTTTTAATACGTAACACGTAGATTTTTTGTGAAATTTGTTGGCTTCTTTGCTAAAACGATTGAAGAGAGATGCTTTTAGTGCTTCTTCATAAAATACGCTCCATATAGCTCAAGTGGCAATTTGTTAGCTTTATAGCTGAACTATAATACGCTTATAACCCAAACCATCAGCCATTTATTAGCTAACAAAATATGGCCTTGATGGGGGTAATATAACTTTTGTTTATTACTCAAAACAGATTTTTGCTTCTTTTAGAAAAACTACAAATTTCCATTGCCTCCTTTCTTCTTTAATGGTTTCTGTTTAACATAAAATTTATTAAAATATATAAAAGAAATAATTTCTTCGAGTGTATAGCGCATAGATGAGAAAGGGACAAATGACTCTCAAAGGTGTAAACACAAAAGCAACAACAAATATAGGCCGTTAAACAAACACAATAGAAAGATTCTTCATAAATTATCTTGAATTGGAAACAATTGTTTGACGCACAGCTGCTGGTCTTCACCAGCGACAGTGATAATAGACAGAAGAGACAGAGAGCGTTCTTTTCGAAAATATTTGTTTTATAATCCATTTGGGTTGTTCACAATTTATGGAGATTACTTGGGTAAATATATAGAAATCGTTTTTATTGTTTTCTCTACGAATGATTTAATGAATGACGTAACTTAACAAAGTAACTGCAGTTGACCTTTGTTCAATTTCTTCTCATTGATGCTTAATATAGGAATAAAGGTTTTCATCTTGTACAAATTACACAAAATTTTATTTCAATCAATAAAACGAGTAAATGGTTTGCTTACCTTTGGCAAGGATTACCGAGAATGCTGTGCTGCTATGTTTTCATTCTAAATTTCTAAATGCCTGGAAAGGTTTATTTTACTTTTTCAAACGTAAAATGTTAACTGAGCCATTGATAATAACAAAACAACAAAATTGTGTACAAAGTTAGTCTTTCTCCTTGATTTGAAAGCCTCTCCTTTCATTCTCGAGGCACCATTACTGTTTTATTTTTTTCTGATTTTAAGGAAATGCCAATAAATGCAAGCCACTAATTTTTTGTGAATTCTTCTAATAATGTTTACTGCTGAGTTGTTGTAAATGTTAAAAAATAAAATAAATATAAATTTTTGCTTAAAACTGCTTCAATATATATGACGTAAGTAAATCTCTTTTAGAATGTAGTTAAAGCATGAATTACAGTTTAAGGCTAAATTTTTTATAAAAAATCATATTTATGATATAGTTGATCTCACTCCAATCTTAATAGTTTATTTAAGGTTCCGTACTTACGGAAATGTATTTTTTTATACCTACCACATAAGATGAGGGTATACTATATATGACCATGGGACCGTATGTCCGTCTGTTGTTGGGGAGGATATCAAGCTGAAATTTTGTTTGAAAACAGATCGCAGTTCCCTATTTAAAATGAACAAAATCGGTCAAGAGCCACGCCCATATATTTTTGACATAAAAGTTGACCTATGAACTTTAAATTTAGTACACATGTATATGGTTATCCCTTCCACCGATGGAATGGGCGTGGTCGAATAACAGAAACGCCCACAATTTACATATTCACCATAAAACTAGACCTGCAAGCTGATACGTAATACGTGCACTATTAGAGAGCGAAATATATATATGTATATATATATATATGCCACGCCCATCGTTATGGATGTGGAGGGTATTTAAGATTTGGCCTAAGCCCAATTTACTTTTCTTACTTGTTTTTATTTTATATACAAAAATAATATTTTCTTCAATTTGATTTAATTTAATTATTTCCCCTCTCTTACAGTTTGTTCAAGATTGGCACCATTGTATGGATTTTGATGGCTGCAAAAATGTAAGTAAAGCAATCTACTTTACTATATAAACCACGTAATACATACATAGATATATATAAAATCGATTTAATACAGTCATATACAATAACATAACACTTGCTCTTAGACAATCGAACATAAATCCATTCATTATCACTTAGTTATCATTTGTAATAATTAAAAATTGTAAAAAGGAATGAACTTAGAATGCATTCGGTAGAGTTTGATATACCCACCACTTAAGCGTTGGGTGTAGATTTAATGCCACAGATTTTATTTCATTTAAAAAAATTATGTTGTAAAAAATGTCTTGATTACATTGTCTTCAAAACTTAAACGCAATATTTTTCCAAACCTATGTATTCAGTTTAGACTAAAATTTGATAACCTTCTATATCTATACCTAGATAAAGTGGCCACAGCAGTTACCTATCTTCAACTATAAAAATATCACACACATCACATCATTTCATTAGCTTATGCGATTGTTATAATAAATACTTACTGTACTAAATACTTTTATTGTGGTCTGTACGTCCACTTTCTATAGCACGATATCCTCTGCCATACCAACCCAGTGTTAGCATGATGCCTGTTCTTTATTGTAATTTTTCATTATAGTTGATTGTTTTTAAAAGTATTTTTTGTAATAAATCATTGTTTTTATTACACGTTTATTTACTTTGAATTAAAAATAAATAAACAAAACTGAATGTTTTAATTCGGTTATCAAACATTTTTATAAACTATTCAAAAAAAGAAAAAACGATTGTAAATAAAATCCTTCGTATTAATATATGTTGGGTTCTAGAGATAGTTGCGTGTTAATCGCTACTTTTTTTGCTACAGTAAAATCATAGTAATTGTCTTTGCCTTCATATAAAACGCGGAGATACACTCATGGGAATGCAAGTGATTATATATGTATTATGCACTACCACCACCACTGTAAAAAGAAGGAAAGAAGAAAGATTAAATAATGTGATTACCACAATTTTTATAACCCCCGCCGTTATATTGATTGCATATTCAATATACGTGCATAATGACCAAAGTGACCAAAACCCATACACACACATACACACTTGCATATGCTACTTGTATATATAAATAAAATAAATTTACAAGCTCATGCTACAAGCGACTACTGTTGTGTGCTGTGAGTGATGAATATCTTGTTGGCGTGCTCGCTTGCATGCATGCTGGTGTCGTTTATATTTACTTTTTATACATTATATACACACACATACATATGTAGTATTTACATATATTTGTTTGTATGTGATAAACATTCACTTTGATCATCATTGAAGCAGAAATAATATTATATGCTTGTGTTCGATGGCATTTTCCTTTGCTATGCGCATGCACAGTCATTTATTTCATATCATTGAAATCTGCCTTTGTCGGGTATGCCTCTTGATATGCACCTTTATAAAGTTGCAAAAGGAAAGGCGAGAAGAGGTAGAGAGAGAAAGATAAAGATTTACACACACTTTTCTGCCAGTGTGTGCTATAAAGGAAAAGCTCTAATTAAATTAATCAGTTGCAGTAATTTCAGTGTTTGTTTGTGTGTGTCTGTTGTGGTTTCGTCAGTTATTGTAAAATTTAATTATAAAATGACCTCAATTTTTGTACATCAATGCTTTCACTCGCCACACTGAAGATATAAAAATATCTTTAAAATAATATCAAAAGAATGACAATTTTTGGTTAAGCTGAAAATAGCACTGCAACAAATGGGAGTATTTCCGTGGACCATGTCCATTTATTATTGCATGGTTCTAAATTTTGGGATATGAACTTTTTCTATGAACTATTTCCTGTATGCAGTTTACCATTAGATTAGAGCAAGATCGGTTGCAAACCACATCCGCTTTTGACAAAAATATATCACGCCCTCCCACAAATGTGAGTTCTGAAATTAAATTTCGGTACATTATGGTTGATTTATAACAAACGCGTCCACAATTTAAAAAACATTTATAGTTTTTTTATTAAACATTATTTAGTTTACAATAATTTATGATATTTCAATCAAATTTATTCCCTTTCATTGTTCGTTTAAATGAATGTAAAAGTGTCCAAATATGTATACAGGACGGATGGACAGCACTTAAACTTATTATTGTATTTTACTCCCCAGACCTTGCCCCCACTGACTACCACTTCTTTTGCTATTTGGACAACTTTTTAAGTGGAAAACACTTAAATTCCGACAATACTGCAAAACCGACCTTTCAGGAATTTATTGACTTTCGTCCGCCAGTCTTTTATTCCACCGGCCTTATGCCAAAAGTCAAAGCTTAAATGTCAAAAGTGTACAGATAATGTAGGTGCATAATTTGATGAATAAAATAATTCCATTCGTTTTAAACTTTGCTTTATTTTCTACAAATTTCATACTTAACGACCCAATATTTTATGCTCTTTTAGTTTAATGAAATGAAAAGCTCCTTGTTTTAATCAGTTGTAATCAACAATTCATAATGAAATATTTTGATTTATCAATTATGGGATCGATGTTAAAATTTCAATTAAAAGGAAATGTACGAAATATCTGCGCTGCGCTGCGCTGCGATGATGCGCTTTATAGAAAATACAGAGTTCATGAGCTTTGTGGAAAACATAAGGGTTAGAGTATACATTTTACAACTGTTGTTCTACTTTTTAACTTTCGATAGGGAATATATGTCACCAAGAAAACGAAATTATGAAATACAATAAAAAAGTCGCAGTTGTGTTCATGTATAGATAATACCTAAATAAATACAATAAATAAAATACAACACAATCCTTTTCTACACAACTATAAAAAAAAACACAAAAAGAAAACACATACATGGTGGAAAAGACTGTAAACGAATTTAGGTCATATGAAAAAAAAGAAAAATTATCGATAAAACCTAAACTTCTATAATAGTAACGGCTTGGCTGCTGTTGTACATTCTGCCAAGGCACCATACGCCTGAATGACTACTCATTGCACCAATATGGTAATTGGGAAGGAAAGCGGAAAAGGAAAAGGAAAGGAAAGCAGGTTGAGTCAACCCCATTACACCATATAATGATACAAGAAAGAATTGAACAAAGAAAAAGACACACACAAAGGAAACTATAAAATGTACGATTTTTTCTCTACCAATTTTTATGCCTTGTTATTACCTTACGAAGAATTTACAAAAGAAAACTGATATATAAGACACTTAAAATGTAAATCTTTACGTGAAATTTGTCCCTCCAGAGTATTATAACAAATATGTAGAAATACGGATTACTTTTGAAGCATTATATAATATGTACACATATGTACAATACGTTTGTGTAATATGTTGCAAAAGGAGTTAAAAGAGAAAAACAAACAACTAAAAAAGGAAATTTCGTTTAGAGGAAATCATAGAAATCATCTCCGTCTATATGTGGCTATATTTATGAACAATAAGTGGGCGTGGCAGGAATCAAATTAAGCCTTTATACAGTTTATGTATGAAAAGTAGACTTTTGGTAAATTTTGGGCGTATCTGCCTTCAGACCTCACCCATTTCTATTACATTCACGGGTAAACTAGTTATAAATATATGTAGAAATTTTTTTTTGACAGACAAATAATTAATTAATAATTTTTTATGGGCATGGCAAGTAACCCATTTTCCCCCAATTTTATAACCTACCTGCAGAATATAGAAATGTTTGTTTTAATTTCATTTTTAAAAAGCTTCATATATGAGAAGGGCTCCCGGACATACGGACGAATTTGCTTAGATCGACTTAGGTTTAGACATCGATCAAGAAAAGTTTAGGAAATAACCATTTTAGTTCATATTCACCCTTTTTATATATGGTGGGTATAAAATGTAATTCAAATGCAATATTTATTTAGCAAAAGAAACGGGAGCAACATGGGAAAAATATTGCACAAGTAGATTGTTTTTTTGTATTAAATGAAATCAATTTCCACTTCTCTGAAGATTGCATGAATTAGTCAAAGTACACAAAATCTAACTTGGTGAACGAAGAGAATATCAAGACGCACCTCCGAACGAATAAGTTCGAATGAAGGACGCAGTAGCTGTGTTTATTTTTCTAAACAGTAAACAATACCATAAACCCCTTACAAGCATTATTACAATATCCTTTTAACGTAAGGTGTATGTAAATAAATATAATGTATACATATTTTCTTTATATCGATATCTTGAAACATTTTATGAAAATAATAACAAGATGAAACTAAAAGAAATGAAAATGTAATGGAACAGAATGCAAGAAGAATGAAAATGGGAAAAATACACGTATATATTACAAATGTTGAGCTATCAGCAGTCTTGTGATTGCATTTTTAAAGGGAAAAAGTAAAGGAATGACGACAGCAACAACAAAAGCAGGAACATAGAATTCAAATTCTGTGCAACGACAGCAACAAACAACAAACAAATTGGCAAGGACAATGGCAATGAAACCGATGATGATAATGATGATGATACCAGATACTTTGTAATACTTGTTGATAAAAGAAAAAAGCAGAAACAACCTGAAAGAAAACAAGTGATTGCTTTTGCAACCTTCCCTTCATGTTACAAGTTAAAGTTGACTTTAATGTAAAAAATGTGTTTTTTACATAATAGCCTTCTTTTTTGGAAGAATCATTTGTCAGAATTAAACTGTGAAGTCTACATGAAAATATTACATACCGTTTAAGAGTAGACGTTTCTATGGTTATTACGGTATGATTTTATTTTCAAAATATTTGGTAAAAATCCTTTTTTTACTTCATTGAATTTGCTGCTCTAACCTAGCTTTGAAGCCACACTTTGTGGCAAAAGGGTTGCTTATGTTCCATACAAGTTCCACTAACATTACACAAGTTTCGTGCAACATAAGTCAAACACCTGAAATCTTAGAAAATGCTTGTAAATTGCAAAACACTACATATTTTTTTTATTTCACAAATGATACAAAAAAAGGCATTTTCTTTCTCTCTTAATAAATGTACAATAATAAATATATCACTTGTGTTGCGTGACTGCTGGTTTTTAAAAATACATTTTAGTTTTATTTGAGAACGTGTTCAATATTCATTCGAGTTTTTTTATTTGTTTGTTTGTTTTTTCGGTTCCATTTTGGTGCAATAAACTAAATAAACTGTTGTATTGATATTTACCCGTATTGGTTGCTATTTATAAATATTTAATCAATAACTTTACTAAATTTGTTGTTTTTTCAATGCAGCACGAATACGTGCATTCGCGGCAACTTGAATACCAACAATAATGTTTCATTTTTTGTTTTGCTTTAATAAATAACTAATTACTCCAGTACTCCAGTGTGGCGTTGCCCACAAGAGAAGTGTGTGCAAATGTGTGTGGAATCCATCATATAAAAAAATGAATATTAACAAATTCTGTCACATGTATAATTGTTTGGTTTTGATGCGCATTCAGTCTTGTTTACTTTCTTCCACACAAATATCAATAAAATGTTTACGTATGGACAATGCGTTCAATATTGTGATGTGTGATCTTTTACTTTCTGTTCCCAAATTAATGAATTTTATTGCTTTCCTTTGTATTCATACACAAGTTCATACACTGTACTGTACTGTTCACTGTACCATATGTGTGAACAGTGTGTTACATTGTGTATTACATTGTATTGACCGATTGCTTTATGTCAATATTTAGCCACTAAAAGCAGTCGCACATAAACATTTATCTCTATATATATACCAAATCATATACACATATTAAAACAACAACAATACAAACCGTATGTTTGTTATTTATACGTACAAGTAAGCATTTCTATAAAGCATCTTAATGTCACAAATCCGTCAACTGCTCATTCAGTCAATGTATTATTCACACTTTATAAACAATTATGTCAAACAAAAGGAAACCAATAACAAAAACATCAACACAACGCAAACAAACTCAAGTTGTTATTATTAGAATCTTTTGATTATTTATTTAAGTGAACTGAACAACTTAAGAGAGCTTTTAATGCGGTAATATGCTGAGAAGATTGATTTTCCCCAACCATTTTATATATACATATACGAGTATATAGGGTCTCGCATAATTATTATTTTCTTTTTTATTTTATAAAAGAAATTTGATTTGATAAAGGAAACGAGCTGAGTCATTTGCGTCATTATGATATAAATTTGCAAAATATGATAAGCAAACAGTGGGCGCGGCAGGTATCTCATTTCTTTCCTTAATAATGGGTGTTTTATCAATCGAATCGAATCACAAGTCGGACTTTGCCTCCGATTCTGCAAATTGTGACTCCGTTCACATTTGTAAAGAAAATTGCAACTGATAGCCAGATTTTTGATGATTGTGGGCGTGATGTGATGTCAAATATTCAGAAACCCTTTCCCTTTCTCTTCTTATTAAAAAGGACTCGACTTTATCAATTGACCTTTAAATTAGTTTTAGTAACATTTTGAAACGGGCGGACTATTGCAAAATAGTCGCTTTTTTTAGATATAAACCCACCACATAAAAATTTGGGATCAGCAAGAAAAACTGAGTCGATCTAGACATGAATGTCCATGTGTCCATACGTTTGACTGTTGTTGGCATTTGTTGGTTGTAAATTCTGAGATATTGAGGTGAAATTTTGTAGAGGCACGCAGATCACTATTTTAAATGGGAAAAATCAGTGAAAAGCCACGCCCACAATCAACAAATCGACAAAAATCTTTATATCTGCCACAAATATTGACCTATAAACTTGGTGCACGTTTTTATGAATCGAAGTGCCAAAAATGGGAATTATCGGATAACAGATACGCCCCCAATCTACAAAAAACCATACTCAGCGTAAAACTCGACTACAAGCTTATATGGTATACACACACTCTTAGAGGGAGCTATCATATACTTGCCACGCCCACCGTTTGTATGTAGATATGAAGGATACTTAAGATTTTGTTTTCTTACTTGTTAAGTTTTTTTTGTTTGTTTTTAATATTTTGTTCTTATTGTTGAAGAATTAAAAAAACAAATTTACTCTAGAATGAAAATATTAGGTATTGCCTGAAAGCATGTTTGTATTCCATTTTCATGTTCATTCAAGTACTAGTGTTGATGTCATGTCTTCAGGCATCTAGTGTTTTTTTTTCTTTTTCGTAAAACAATTTCAATCAGCTAACAACCACTTTAGTACAATACAAGTAGAAATGTTGCTCAAGTACAAACAGTGTAGAAACGAAATGAAAATATAGTTTTGGGTTTCAAATTGCCAGTGGAAACCTAAGATATATTGTAAACATAAAACATTCATTTGCTATAACAAGAATTAAAAGAATTTCAAAAACAATTGAAACAAGAAAATATTGTGCATGATAGAATAACCGCAAGAAAACTCATTGAACTCATTGTAGGAGTGATTGCCACAAATGGTTTCTTTTTGTAACAGACTTAAGAGTGTTTACTTTTTTAATTGGAACAAATATAAATCAATCAAAATATTGAAGAATTTACCCATTTCATCTGCTTAATATCGTGCATGAGCGATTTTGAATCAAAAAGGTTAATTGACTTGTACGCTTACACTTAAGTACTAAGTGCATTATCGCAGCGGCAGGCATTTGTATTGTGATTGACAGCAAACACAAGAAAAAAGTAATCGGATCAAAAATCAAATGTTGTACGCATATGCGTACACATAATGGAAGGTAAAATTTAAACTGAAATCCTTTCAATTTTGTATTAAATTAAATTATGAATAAAAATATTTTCACAAAATTTCCTTTAAAAGTAAATGAAGAAATCTCCTTGGGGTATTCTTGTACCTATTTTTTTCTTCAGTTTCTATTCCATTGTATTAAAACCACAACTATTCCAACTATTGTGCACATTTAGAGATAAAGAAATTTGTTATATTATCCAATGATGAACATTTACATAACAATCTTCAATCCATGTTCATATGTCGTTATTTTATCATCATGTTTGAATATTGTGCTCAAGGGATTTACACTTATTGTTGCTGTGTAAAGAAACAAAGAAAGAACTCCTTTCATAGTTTTTCTTTTCTTTCTTGGGGGAGAGAACCCCTTTTCTTTAACATTCTTGAACATATATGCTGTTCAGATATATGTTTGTTAAACATTTCAAATTTCTATCAACACTTGAATAAATATGGTTTTGAGTTATGTAAGGTTTATTTATTTTTATGCCCTTCACATAAGATGGAGGGCTTACTAAGTTTGTCATTCTGTTTGCTATACCCAGGAGAGACCCTACAAAGTATATATATCCTTGATGAACTTAAAATTTGGTGCACATATTTAGGGTTATCTCGTTCATCCATGTGCAAAAATGGGCAGAATCAGATAACAGGCACGCCCACAATTTATAAAAAATCATTTTCACCATAAAACTAGACTTGCAAGCTGATACGTTTTAGAGGGCGCAATAGTGGGCGCCGTAAATAAATTTTCCATCGTTGTATGTGGAGGGTATTTAAGATTTGACCTAAACCAAATTTAGTTTTCTTACTTTTTATAAATTTTTGTTGTTTTTGTCCTGTTAGTGCGTAGTATATGTGCAGAGAAGGGAAATAACAATTTACCTGAGTTATATGAGTTTTCAGAATATTAAAGTGTCAACTTTAATAGTATTTCAGAAGCGCTGTTTTTTATGAGGAGTATGAGAGGTGGGTCGATCCTTCGAAAGATTGGTTCTTTTTTTATAATTCGGAAACGCTAACTAATTCAAAATGATGAGAGACACCAATGGTTACCGAAGGACAGTTCTTTGAGTTTAAAATGTTACCAATTTTTTGCCTCAATTTTTACTAAAAATTGTCCATTTAATGAGCCCAAGGTACGTGTTTGTACCCCAAAAATTCCCATCATTTTATAATTGCACAGTTTTTTACTATCGTAGGGAAAGAGGGTCTTTAAAAAAATTCAATTACAACAACAAAGAAATAATAAAATGTTACATATGTTTTCATGCATAAACAAGCATCTAAAATATGGTGATTTTTCAAATAGCAAACATTTAACACTAATTTATAACCACAACACACATACACTTATGTACACATACACATACAATTATTCGTAATTACCTGCATATTTAATTTCTTTTTTAAATTAGTTATTTAAATAGTTAAATCAATTAAATACATAAATAGTATTTTTATAAAATGTTTACATAAATAAAATCAATTAGGTATTATATGGCATACTTATGTACTCGTACATATATACGAAAAAATTAAAAAAAACGATAAAAGCAAATGTTTGCATTCAAAATTCAAGTGTGCGTGTGTTGATGCGTAAAAAGCACAACAAACTAATAAACATGCTTGTTAATTAATAGAGAGAATATGATCAAATCTTCATCAAATTTACATAATTTATTTAAACAAACACTCACACATTTACATACAAATCATCACACAAATAATTCATTTGATAATCAGCCTATAATTTATTCAGACGTTATAAATAAATGAATAAACATATGAAGATTTGTTTATAATCAATGCAAATACCAACAACAGTTATCGCCTGCTGTACGCAACTGCGACAGCACACAACATAAAAGTATAATAAAAACGATTGAAATAAAATTTTCCATACTAATCAAGAAGCATCAACACTCTAATTAACTTAACTAATAATGAAGCTGAAGCTTTATCTGTCAGTTTTGTCGAAATACAACAACAGCAACAACAACATATAAAAACGTAGTCTGTCATTTGTTTAAATTTTCGAATAATGAATACAAATGTTTTGGGGATATTACTCCGTTAATCAATCAGTCCCAGCATGCATGACTTCATGTGTTAAGCCAATGAAGACGGCATTGTAGGGAAATTTCTATTGTTGATTAAAGTAATGAAAGAGACAGTACGTACACCAACCATGCTTCACATATGCTTGAATTTTGCTTCTACATTATGCTACAAGGCACTCTCAATATGCCTTGTAACCTATTAACTCCACAGTTTAAGCGGATTTTGCAGGATTTTATTTTATTTCATCATACTCCGGAATTTGTTGATGAGATGCTATTCCATTTGCAACCTGGATCCCCTTCAAAGTATATATATTCTTGATCAAAGTCCGAGTTGATCCCTCAGTTCGACCGTTCACGCTTATATTTGTAAATTTTTAAATTTTAATTATCGAGGTGAAGTTTTGTGCAAATATTTACAGTATCTGTACATGGGTTCTTATTGATGGAGGCTATTGAAGATTTGGCCCATGCCAAAAATTAATAATTTTTACTTAATTTATTTTATTTTTAATACAAAATTATTTTATTTAAATTTATTTTGCTTAATTTGATTTTATTTGATTTGATTTTTAGAGAAAAAAAGCCAAATTTTAAAATCATTATTGAGATTTTCTTAAAGGCTAAATAAAAATAAACTCTTTTTTATCATTCATAGAATGCACTTACTCACAAATACTTATATATATATGCACATATGTAAATATTTTACCGATAATTTGCTTGTTGTAATCCCCCCCTCTCCCCTTAACATGTATTATATATACTTTTGATCCCATGCTACAATATATATTGCATTTTGTTGTTTTTGTAAGGACATGTTTACTGCCTTCCTATATATGAAAACTATCAAACATTTATACCAAATCTACTTAAATTAAACTAAAAAAAAACACACCCAAAACAAAAAAAACTTTAAAAAACAGAAGACGAATAAAAACCAACAATACTTTCTTTTTTTTCTCTTCTACGTTACAGATGTGCATCACACCACCTAATATCAATAGTTATATCCCAGAAGCGTTCAGTTTTCTGGTGAGTGATTAACAATAAAACAACAAAAAAGACACAAAAACCAAAAACCAAAAACAAAACAAAACAAACCAAAACAAACCAAAAAAACTTTTGACGAAAGAAAATAATGATGAAACTTAAGTCAAGTTGAAATGTTTTTCGTTTCCTCTTTATGCAATATTCACGTATTCCAATCCAATTCCCTATTGTTCCCGCTTCAAACTCTTTCTTATCCGATTTCGGTTTTGGTATCCTTTCTATCTCTTCCTGTCTGTATTCTGTGAGTGTTATTTCCATTAGTCATTTAATTTCAGTCCTTTTCAATGTACGACTAGTCGAGAACACATTCATACATCATCATCATTCCTCCTCTATTCTCCTTTTCATTGAATTCATTGACTTTTTCTCTTTTTTTCATCTTTTTGTTATTCATTTGTTCAATGCTTTCTAACTTACCATTAATTGCTTTGCCATGAATAATTTCAATTGTTTATTCGCTACCCCTTTTTGGAACTTATTCTTCCGGTTGTATTTGACTTTTATTTGGTTGGTTGCAATCATTTGCATTTTTTTTATATTCTTTTATTTAGATTTAAAATACGTGTATTTTAATAAATTTCTTTTCCTTAAACAAATTGAATCATTTAATTTGTACACGATTGAAATAAAGTAAGTAAGAAAAGCGAAATTTTGGCTACTGGAAGTACCGAAGGATTGTGAGTGTGAATTTTTAACAATCGATAGCTTCTCTGCTGTTGAAAATATATTTCTTGTTGACCGATTTTACTTATTTTCAATAGCAGTCAGACTGTAAATAACTCACATAGCTAACTATTAAAATTTTGTGGGAGACAAATTTTTCTTAAACATCAAAGATTCTTACACCTTAAAAGCGGTCCAATACGAATTAAATCATTACATAATCTCGTTATATGCGTAAATAGAGTATTCTACGAGAGAGGGCTTCAAAATTTTATTGAAGATGAAATTTCATTCAAACATAATCGATATTTTGACTAAGTATTTTGATAAAATATTATATAGTTAAAATAGGAAAAAAGATCATGTAAAGAGTTATTTCTACACACAGGCGGAGGGACAGACACTTCTTGTTCGTAACTCCTTTAGGTCTCCAAAGCATTCGTCTGACTTGTGTTGTGTTGTGGCAACATTAGAGAGATGGGTATAAAAATTAAGACATTTAACTAGATTGGAATCCATAAATACCTGAAGAGATAAATTTTGTACATAATTCATTTTAATAAATTGTTTTAGTAATTAATTGTTTATCTTTGAAGTAATATCACTTCATCTGAAAGGTGCAATTTTTATCAAATGATTTTTAATTCTACACTCCAATACTAATTATATTGTCTCACATGACAAACGATTCATATCATTTAAAAAAAAAAAAAGAAAAAAAACCGAAAAAGGTTATTAAACAAACACTTCTGACCTATTGGAGTGTATTGTAGTTTTGATTTAGTTAAAAATCCATTTGCAATACATGTTGTGAAAAAATGTTTATTTAACCTTAGCCTGCCGTCTATATTCAAGCTACTTAGATTGTGTGAATGAATATCGCTGGGTTCAATGTATACTTGTTTGCTCATGTACTGTCATACGAAGTGTAATAACACCATTGTTGGTGCTATGCTACATATTCGATAACACCACGTTCCAAGGAATGAGAGGCATTTATTTACAAATGCGATAACAGAGAACAGCAGTGGTGTGCACGCCAGAAGATATAACATGCATATATTAGCAGTATTCGCATAGCGGAGCGGATATGTACATACACACACATGCACACACAGAGCTTTAAGACCATAATCGTAATTCAAATATAAGCTACCAATTGAATTTTAAAGTAATCGCCTTCCTAATGGTCTCATAAAAAGTAACGACATGAGTGCCGGTGCTTGAATGTTTAAATGTTTTAGTTGTTGTTGTTGTCGTTGTTGTTATTGTCGGGTTTGCCGGTGTTTGCATATTAAAATTTTTCGTGATATGAACACTACACTTATGTTTGTACGGGCTAAACATACACATACATAAATTTATATTAGTTTGGGTTATTATGTATTTTTTTGGGTGGGGAGGGTAGTAAATATTGTGGCTGTGGTATGTGTGTTAAATAACTCCAAACACTTGAATCCAAGTATATCTTGTTCCTGCTTTTTTTCTGTTGCTATCGCTCGTTAACATGTACACAGTACAAAATGGCGCCAACAACTTGTACAGAATTATAAAAAGTTGTTTAAATGTGTGTGCATTTGCCTCTTTGTAAAGATCTTTTGAAAAATTCATTAAAAACTAGCTCACATCTCTAAATGATGGGGATTGTTGTGTTCCGTTGTCGATGGGAGTGAGGGGGGAGGTTTATATATATGTGTGGTGTTGAATACAGCAATAATTTAGAACAATGTACCTCAACAATTTGCCACCCAAAACTTTTTGCGAGATTCTCTGCATATGAGTTTGTTAATTGTTGTTGTTGGTGTTGTTTTTGTCATTGCCGTTTTGTTCACACACTGTCACATTTCATTTAGTATGGAGCGTGTACTAAGTTGGTTATTACGTTTGACAAATTATATATGTGGTATCATTACAGAGCGTCTCAAAAGTCAACATCAAGCGATTTCGAAAAAGAAAACAGACGCGCATACAATTTCCAACAAAAACTTTTTTTAATTTTTTAATCCCTCCAGACATATTATGTGTAGCACATATTGAATATATGCCACGCCCTTTTTTCAAAAACAAAATTCCACAAAATTCTTCTTCGCTGCAGAGTCCGACCAATGATTTATTATGACTTTTAAAAAAAAGCTAAATTAAAATATATGCCACGCCTATATTTCAAATTTACCACTTAAGGTATCCCAATGTTGGCCAAAGCCACATGTTTTTTTTTATATTAAAATTTTTCTATATTTCGACATATAAGATTGTGTGCCCTTGTATGCTACAAATATATTCTACTGATAGTAAAGTCGGAGTTTATTCAATAGGAAACAAAAGAAACAACAACTGTTGCTATTTTACAACATGTTTTGCACATTTTCGTACACAACAGCGCTTACTTACCCTGCTGCTGTCGTATGTAAAAAAACATATGAAGTATTTTGTACATGCTGCGTGGGAGACGGATGATGCTGTTGAAAAAAGTTCACCCGAGGGGGTAAATGCATGTTACAGTCATTTTTTCTATTATTTGTAACCTCACATAACGCAAGTTGTTTAACGAGTCACAGTGTAAACTAAGACAACTCTTTGTGCACTAGTGTGTATAAGTAAAAAAATGAAGGGTGTTCGCGTAGTACAGTAACATGTCGCTCCTAGAGTAAGCCCGCTTCTCATTGAACGTTTAACTACACACGCGTTGTTGTGTTGCTGTTACTGTTTCTTGCTGGTGTTCTCTCTTAAGGAATTCCTTTTCAGTTTCTATTTTCTAAGGTAGCACATCTTTATGATATAAATGAAATTTTTCAGAAACACTTAAAAGTACAAGCAATAGATAGATAAACTAAGTATGTTAACGCTGTTTAAATGTGAAATAATGTAGAAATCATACAATCATTTAAAAAGTTGTTGCTGTTTGTGTTGTATTTCTTTTCTTCTTTATTTTAAGAACAGTTTTACCCCACTTACATATTTGGAAAAGTTTAACAAGTCATTGCATCTTGTTCCCACCGCATGGTATTCCCATTGCCATAAGCTAAAGGGCAAAAATAGAAGGAGAAGATGAACAAGAACAATACGAATGACTTTAAACCATTTCACTTGAAGCATATGCTGAGATTTAATGTTTCATTATAACATATATATATAATGATAATGGCATTTTAATTTTTTCCTTAATGCTGATGTTATTATTGTTCTTGCAACTATTTTAGCTGTTGACTTTGATAAAACTTCGCCAACGGATTATTGCATATTCATGAAAAACTCATTATAAATTCTGAAATTCTCGAAAACGTTGCTTCAGTTTCCACGAAATTTCCACACATCATTTTTACATCCCACACATATGATGAGGCTGGCATACCAGGTTTGTCATTCCGTTTGCAACAGCTAGAAGCAGACGTCAGAGATGCTACAACGTATATATATTCCTGATTAACATTAAAAACTGAGTCTATCTCAAAATGTCCGACCATGTGTCTGTCTGTTGTTGTCATTCAAAGTTAAAATTCATATTTATAATTAGTTTGTTCCTTTATGTACCAAAAACTATATTTGGTTTAGAATTTTTTAAACAAATTAGTTCATAATACTTCATTAGAAAACGTAATCAAGCATATTTCATGCCATTCTTTTATATAAATACGTAGGGTGTTTAAGATTTGACCTTAATCAAATATAGTTTTCTTTTTATGGGATTTTTTGCGGTTGCTTGCTCTGGTCGTTGGTATATGTGCTGCCAGCTAAAGAGCTACCGTAATTTTGTAATGAGATACCAGATAACTTGTTGTTATGCGATGGTTCTTGTCGCTGTTGGTTTCATTGTTTAATAACCAAATTTATGCATATTATGATTATCTAATATTCTCCCTCTCTCCCGCCCCCACTACTTTGTTGTTTTTTTGGCAATTTTCAAAACTATTTTATCAACAACATAATGCGCATACATTTACTTACTCCCCCGTCGCTTTGACCTATGTGCAGTATTGTTGAATTCCAGTTATAGTAGCCAGCTTAGTTTATCATTATCATTAGGACTCCATCTCATTTCATTTCATTGCATCTCATCTCTATTAAAGAAATTCCAGTAAATATTACATAATTGCATTTGATTGTCTTGCAGTTAAATCATTTTTCTGCCAAGAAGACATTTTTAAAGAAAACACGTGCACATAGTAAACAAACGAAGTGAAGATAAGGAATAGAATAACTGCTGGGTGGTAGTAGAGACGACTTAAAATCGTTTAGTTGAATCTCTTGCCAAACGTTCTCTACCGTTCCTTTTGAATTCAGTTGAATATTTGCAGCGTTTTTGGTTTTTTCCATTTCATACAAACAGAGTTTCTTGTGCATGGAATAACAACAACATTGAAAAATTAAAACTTTTGCAGCTTCCTTTATTACCGCCTAATTCAAAAGTGGTCCTTATTGGCGAAAAAAGGTAGTGCTTCTTACTACAACAACAAGTTTGAACTAAATATACAAGTAGATGTAAAATTTTTTATATCGCTTAAAAGCTGACATTATAACAATTGGTATAAATGCAGAGTTGAACGTGCGCCACTTATATTGACACGAAATGAGTCATATATCTGTAAGACTGAAAGAAGTCTTTGATGATTTGAAGCTACTCCATGAAGAGTTCAAAAGGACACAGTAGAGCAGTTGTAACATTGGTAAAAGTGAATATGTTTGAAAATTGACTTTGACCACTCTCATGTTAATGGTTACACACACATACATACTCTTCAAGGGGATACAGTACGGTTTGCCATTCTTTCTAGCAGTAGCATAATTTTACGCTCATAAAACTTCTGATCACAGCTACCTAACACGTTCTTAATCGACAGCTTCCATCAATTAATGTCTTTATTTGGCTTCATTTACTTCAGCTTGAAACGAAATTGCGGAATCCGAATACCGTAATACATTGTATACTTGTATATATGAACGGAAACAATACGTGAGTAATATGTATACACACGTACTGTTGCCGGTTAATGTACAATGAAATTGAAAAATTATTGATGTGTTGCTACCATGAAATTAACTCATTTATTTCCCTTCATCGCTACATTTTCCTTCCTTTTTTTCATAATGTATTTATTACAAAAATTTTTCATAACATGTTTTACTCCTTTTATCCGTTTTCGTATACAGTGCTGGAATAATTGTGATCAACAGTTGGGACCATTTCCGTTGTCTATCAATTCGGCTGTACGGCAAGGTTCGCTGGTGATAACTGACATCGCTTGGGATCAAGCCATCACGAATGCATCACAACAATGTTTGGTAACTTGGGAGGTCTCCGGAGGCGGTCTAATGGGCAACCTATTGACTGATAGCTCAACTGTTGAATTATCCCTCTGGTCAGATACAGTCTACCACGTACAAGTGACGTGCAAGCATAAGGTAAACTAAAAAAAAAAACCAACTAATAATTCCTATGAAAAATCTTTACTCCGCTGCATATGATATATATATACGATAAATCATAAGATGCAATAGGGGGGTGAGGCAATAGAGCTTAAATCAAGCGCCATCATTTGTTGTTGATTATATTGTACGGGCAGCCGCTTCATATCATTATTATAAGAAACATCTTCTTTTATATGCTCTGGGTAGCTCCTCGGTTCGTTTGTTGCTTACTTTCTTGGCTGGCTATGCTGCTATCTATGGTATAAACATCACGTTTGTTTGTAAAATATTGCCACAAAACAATTTTATGATCGCGTTTTGTTTGTTTGTTTGTTTGTTTGCTTTTGTTTGTGTAATGCTTGCTGCCTTTTATAATTTCCTTCTCTACGCCGTTCTAGACTAAATATTTTTTTACATGTTGCTGCTGCTCTGTTCTCGCTCTATATTGGTATGCTCGGGTATTTATACCAAGACCACCATCGTTTTCTACTTGTCATACTTTTCACCACTTGTACGTGTAAAGGTAGAAAAAGAAGTGCGTGTCTGCTGTTGTAACCATCATACACGTATTACATGGTGTAAGCTGTAGGTCGTATATACATTCTCTCAGGGGCTGAGTTCTTGGGAGAGCATAGTGTGAAAGCTGTAGTAATTGCCTAATTACATCAATGTTTCCCTAGCTGTTGACAATTTTTGTAACAATAAAAAAAGTCCAACAATTCTTTAGAAACATGCTTACATGCAGGTCCCTACCATCTCTACTTAGCCATCAGCCAAATGTTTAGTTACTGGCACAAGTAGATGGTGATGAAAACTTCCTTCTTTCAAGCCCACAGTCAATACATCGCATGATAGCATGCAATCTATTTTTCAACAACAAAACTTCTCAGTTTCGATTTTTTACACTATCTTCATACGTAAGGGCTTTCAGGCGGCGTGGATGCGTGTCATGATGCTTTTTATGTAGCAAAGATTTAAAAAAAAATGCATAATATGAAATTATCGTTAGGGCGGGCAGGCATCCTATACAGAGCAATGTATGAAAAAGGGTAGAGACGGCGTAGCAGAACAAAAAGACAGAGTACAAGCTTTTGCATGATTAGCAAACAAGCTATTAAAACAGAATACGCAAAACGTAGAATATTTCCAATAAAAGAAACATCGTTTCGAACGAAAATTCTTAGATTTAGGTTTTTTTTTTTTTTTGTAATCGAAAATCGTTGCCAATGTACAAATGAGATGAGAGCGCTTGATTGCTAAACAAAAATATTACAGTAGCTTAAATGATTTCCAAGGCAACAAATTGCCTTAAACGTCCGTAATAAACGAACAAGCATTCGAAAAGAGAAACACAAATGGTTTTTGTTGCGTGTCCATGATTAGTGTGGCCGTAATACTTGGACATGCAATGATTTCCACACGATAATGACTTGCAATCGCTTCGCTGCTAATAATCTGACACACACTCAGCCACACTAACAATGATGCGCCAAGTTGCTGAAGTGCAATATATTCTTGTTATAATTTTAAAACATTTCTTGCGTAAATGAGTTCTTGGTAGATATCTTTAATAAATGGATGTACTCAGGTCCCTGCCGCGCTTCTAATTTGTATATAAGTTTTTTCTTGTTTAAATTAATGAATAAGAAAAATTATGAAGGACATTTTTGTTGTTGTCTTTTCTTACAGGATACAGGAGGCATGCGGCGTTCCTATAAACTTATAGTAGACACTCACAAATTGGGTGATTTCAGTGCTACCGGCATGCAGAACATCCCCCTGAACACACCATTCTCTAAATCGCTGCCGTTTCTCTATGGTAACGATAACTCCTTGCCCACTGTAACAGGTTCCGGTGAAACTGATTCGCGCATGCGTATTTTGAAAGATAGCTCAAAAGATTTCCTAACACCCTACAATCCTAATGCTATTGGGGAAAACAAATATTCATTATCATCACCATCATCATCGAAAGCGACAAAAACAACAACAGCAACAACAACAACTACTACTACTGCTGCTACCATTGCATCAACTACAAACATCCCAAAGACTGAACACCAGTCAGATGACGTGGAAGAAAATGAAATTATTTCCAACAATAAAGTTTTAAGTACTAAACTAATACATCATCCCAGTCTGGCAGTGCCATCAGTAGCAGAATTCTTTAATGCTACCACGCTGTGGCTGGCGATAGTTGGAGCAATGTTGCTATTTTGCATTCTTATTGCTGTCTATGTGTTGGTAAGGCCTGCGCGCAAACTAGTACCTGTTACCATATGTCCCATTGATCATGAGGTATTAATACACAATGAAGTGTTGCCCGCCGTCCAAATGCCTGCTGCCGCCCACGCCGCGACCACTAGTACGGCAGAGACAAAAACAACAACAGCAACATCAACAATACAACAACAACAACAACAGCATAAAACTGAACAATTACGTTCGACACTGCATGTGTAAGGTAGCTATGAATGAGAAAAAGAACAAACAACAGCAACATGGCACAAAGACATCTTGTACATCATCATGTACTTGTGGGCAGACCTCATTAACTGTAACAGGGTGTTAAGTGATTTATATGATGCGGTGTATATAGTGTAAAAGTTAATAAGATAGATAGGTGAGAGAGCAAATAATAAAAGAGAGAGAGAGAGAGAGGGGAAGCGATGTAAGTTATCAAATATTATAAGTAAGTTAGTTAAACACAGCTACCCAATTAATTAAGTATCATAAATTAGCGAAGCCAGTAGGTGGCTGGAGTCCTTGTAGGTTGAACAAGAGTTATACACGCGATGTGTCACGTGCTTGTAATGTAAATAATGCTTAAGATACATATGTATATGTGTATGTGTATATCTATGTATTTACTAAATTTAATTCTTTTCTTTTTTTTTTATTGAAACGTGCATGTACAGCAATATTAGAAACTAAAGCTTTGAAATAAATATAAAACGTCAGACAGTAAAATGATTTTATATGTCTACAAATACCTATTGTACATATATAAATATATGTGTGCGTCTGCTCAGTAATTATGATTTTTTGTTATTATGTACATAAAATGGAGTTTATTGTATAAACCATTAAACACTTGAATCTCACTCTATTAGTGTTTACTTTATTAATCAAATTGTAGCCAAAGGCGCCGCTTTGTTGAACACCTTCACTGACATGTGACACAGACACCGATTCACTCTTTTTAACTCATTATAAAAGCGTGAAACTTACGCTGGGTCACACAAGTTGCCACTTGGTAAACTTTAAGAAAACATTGTTTCGGTCACAAGGACTCTACTTTTTCTTCGATGACATCAATGAAAATTTCAAAAAATTTTTAAATTTCTAAATGTTTGTATATATGTATGTATAAGGAACTACGTTTCTATTTCTATTACATTTATAAACTACGTGTAGATGAGTGCATTTTTCTATTAAATCCTAAATTTCCAAAGCATTTAGATATAAGCTTAAAATAGAAATTGTTTAGTGAATCGTATGGGATGTCATGCATATAAATTGTTACAAAACAATTTGTATGACTAGTCGTTGATAACGCAGCCGTTTGTTCCCAGCACCCTATAGAGTTTATATGTATATACGACGATATCTCCTGCAGTGAGAGCATTTTTTTCTTTTCCCCTTAATTGTAAAATATTCAAATCGCTATTGAAAATGCATGTACATGAAAAAAAAAATCGAAAAAATCAAAAAAATCTTCCAATGCGTGAAAAGAAAAAAGTTATCCCCATAAAAGGAAAATAAATAAGTGAAAGCTGTAAAGTAAAATACAATTAAAGCAAAAGAAACGCTACACATATACATACAATATAATTACACATGAAGAAGTGTGCAAACAAAAGTTATAGCAGCGTAAAAATTTTGAAAATTATACAGAAATCGCCATCACGTAATATGTCCATCATAAAATTAAAAAGGCGGGACTTGACCCCAGAAATACCACAAAGCATTGCCATCTATGTCTGAATCTATCTGATCCTAATTATTCTGCATACAGTCAGTCCGTTGAACTTGCTAAGCTAATAAGAAAATAAAACTTTTCTTTGTGTCGTGTAAAGAAGTGAAGCATGACTTGTAACTGTTATGACTTTTAAGTAAAATGTAGCTGACAACAGCTACTTTTTGTGTATATAGAAATATCCAAGAAAAACAAAACAAAACACATTTGTAATTAAACACAATTGATATTTAAACATTGAAAGAGTTGTGTGTTTAAGGAAAAACAAAAGCCTTGAAAATATTTTCTTAAAACGAAAAAAACAAAAACAAAAGAAAAAACGTCTGCGTGTGTTTCAACAGCAATCAAGCAATCAATAAGAAATAAAAAAAAACAACAATAAATTGTAAAGTAGAAATATTTATTAATGTAAAAATTTCACATAACTGTTCTATGCACCCAATCCGTTTGATATTTGTACGTTTTTATTATTTTTCAATTAGAAATTGTTTCCTTTGTAAGAAGCACACGTTTCAAGACTGATTGATATCACAACACTTGTATAAAAATTACAATTATAAATATTTATTAAATTATTATAATTTCTATATGTTTGCACTTGCAGCAGCAACAACAACAACAACACAAATTTGATATTTTCTAGTTACAAATAAAACGAAATTAAAAAACATAATATTTTACATTGAATTGTAAAAATTCTCTATTTTAAAAATTCTCTCTGTGTATATAGAATAACCAAAATTTATACGATACATATACATATACATATAGATATACACACACATGCATTCATAGATATAACATACAAATATAAATAATTCATTGTATTCATGTTTACAGTCAGTAAAAACAAACAAACAAACAAAAAAATTATAAACAGTTTTAAATAAAAAACAAGCACACACAACATAAATACAAACAACAACAACAACACACTATAATTTGTAGTTATAGAAAAAAAATTTAAAATAAATTGAAAGAATACAAAACAATAGAAACAACAACAACAAAAACAAAAAACTGATAAAAAAATAAAAACTTTACAACACAACAACAAACAAACTAAAAATAATAAAATAAGTATAAAAACGAAAAAAATAAACTAAAAAACAATTATATGAAAAATAAAAAAATATTTAAAATCGAAAAAAATGTTTCGTTTTATTTTTATTTTTTGTGTACAAATGGAAATTAAAAATTACAAAATCCGTAAAAAAAAAAACAAAATAAAATAAAAAAAATTTCATTATGGCAAAGTTCTCGAATCAGTCAGTTGTGAAATAAGAGCCGCAGCACCAACAATAAAAGGAATTAAAACAAAATCATAAATTTTTCATCACTTTAATCTTTTTCGCAGAGTATCAACAACAAATGGTAATCAAAAATATGATGATCAATTTATTATGAGGAAATAAACACTCAAACTCGAACACTCAACTACGCAGTACGTTCTTTTAAGATAGATTTGTCAAAAATCTATAAAAGTTCAGCTTTGGAGTTAACATTTGATGCACTTGTATAAAATGCAATGGAGTACCGGACACGCTCACAATTTACAACAAAATCTTATATAAAACAGTATCTTACTTGTAAGTTGGTGGATATTTGTATATAAGGGGCACAGCATAGTTTTTTCCAACCTTTATAAGCGTCAAGATGTTCTTCGTGTGATCTGGGTAGGTAGCTCTGCGAATTTTCAACAGGGGTCTACCACAAGTCTTCGCTGTTATGTGTACAATATGTTCAAAGCCAAAGTTCTCAAAGAGTTGCAATAATTAATAATCGGCAGATACAAATAATTTTTTTGAAACATTGTGTGAAAATTTCCACTTCTGTTCTGATGTAATATGTTGTATGCATTATGTCGTGATATATTTAAAAATACAAATATACATAAATTTTTAGGCAATTCTAAATAGCAACGAACCAATATGGTAATTAGCATGGAAATGAATTGAATCGAATAAATCGGTATTACAATCTGCCATTATCTAGGCCACATATAAAATGCATTTGATGGTTGATTTATGCTATTAAAACATTTGTTGACACAACACTACATATATATATAAAATAGTGTAGAGCCCAGATTAAAACCACACTTCACATACACACTAACACACACACACTGCGCATTGCATTGTACGGTAAAAAACAAATATTTCTAAAAACAATTTACGCTACAACCACAGCAACAACAAAAAATCCAATTACATAAATGGATATCGTCAAAACATATACACAAACACAAACACATACACATACACATACATGTACAATACACAAATACAATGATAAAAGATTTTGAGGAAATAATTGGGATCTGTGAAAAAAAAGTGCCTGGTTGGCCGGAGAGAAGGCATACACATACTATTCTAAAGTATATGGCAAGCAATCAGGCACAGATAAGCCACATTTATGCTGTTTGTTAATGATACATTTTAACACATATGGTCGCTCTCTATTACACACTCACACTCTTCTACTGTATTAACTTGAATTTGCTGTTGTGAATAATAAAAATGTTGTTGTTCTTGTTGTTGTTATTGTCGCTGTACCACTTGAATTTGTTGTTGTGAATAAAAATGTACATGTTGTTGTCGTTGTTGTTGCTTTTATGTTGTTGTTGTTGTATGTTTGTATGGTTGTTGTCGTTACTGTTATTATTGTTGTTATTACACTGTAGTCGTTCTTGTTGTTGTTGTTGGAATTCAGTTATTGTTATGGTGTGGTGTTGCCATGGGTGTGAATGCAATTCAATTGGATGCGATGCGATGCGATAATCATGATGTCAGAGGTAATACCCCCGGATATATTGTTGAGTGTGTTCCATTCATTTCGTTTATGACACAAACAGAAAAAAAAACACATTATTTTGCTTTAATTTAAATTTGGTTTTTATTATTGTATATTCATATCCACACATACGCACACACATTCACATGCACCACACAACACATAAACTGTAAAAGCTTAACGTAAAATGAAAAACCAAAAAAAGATAAAATCCGCCCATAATACCATGAATGACTACCGTATTATGTGTTACAGTTGGCGTATGAGTATGATTAACACCGTACAACATTTTATACAAACATTCGCATAAATACACATTTACATGGAGCAATTTTTTGGATGTGACGAATGTGTGTATGTGCGTGTGCAAACAGTATGTTTTGACACCGCAACCCTTGAGAGATTTTCCAGGATTTTGCATTTGAATAAATCGACAGCCGTACATACCAATCGAAATAATGCAAAGTAAAGTAAACAACTGCTACCACAACGACAATAACCACAATAACAAAGCCCCACAACAATCGCAATAACAACAGCAAGGGGTGTGACTACTCAACGATATAAATAAATGAGTATATAAAATAAAAGAAAAATTTACGCGAAATTAAAAAAATAAACAAAACGGCAGACAAACCGCAACATCATCCGCAATCCTGTGAAAGGTTGTTTCAACGTTCAGGCAAAAACTCTCATACAGAAAAATATAATTATTCGTTAATGGAGGGAAACAACTTAAGCATGTTTCGTTTACACAGACTCAATATAAAACTTGGAAAAATGCCTTTCTTAGCATGTAGTGAAGTTTCCCGCTTAAGTTGTTCGTTTATGGTCAGGGTGCTAATGAAACAAATTTTATCGTTTTGAGAAATTAACAAGAAAATCTAAAACTAAATTTGGTGTAGGCCAAATCTTAAATATTCTCCACATCTATATAGATAAAGTGTGGGCATGGCAGGTACCTGATTACACCCTTTACAAAATATTCAATTTCTATATTACAATACTTTTACTGCACTGAATACCAACATGCGTGATTTAAGCTAAATAGTAAAGGGCTGGCGGGTAAGGGAATACAGAATATTTCGGACAGAAAAATTTACCACAACAATTTAACGAATTTATCAGATATTTTCAGCGAGCAGAACAAACTGAAAAAATAACATTTGAACGTCAACAATTCGCCGTAATGTTGCATTGTGATGTGATATGGATGCATACGCACACACATTCGCACATGTTAGAGCGTACATATGTACGAATTGTAATAAAAACTGTTCCTAACACACACGAGTGTGTATGCGTGCGTGTGTGTGTAGTTTAGTGAATATAAACAAGATAAGAACACACCCGCATACCCAACCACCCCGACTGGACTGGTTGATTATTCAGGCAGTAAGGTAAAGGCAGCTGTACGGCCATGTGTGATTCAATTCAAAAGTAGAAAATATTAAAATGCCCGGAATAGGTGTACAAGCCAACAACCAAAAAAGAAATTTACATTAAAAAAAAAAATTCTGTGCATGCATACCACACACACACACACGTACTGGAAATTCATATGCATGCAGTGGAAAAATTGACCAATTTTCTATTCAGGCAACTTTTCCACCACAAGTACCACCATCGTCATCATCGCCAACTTTCCATGCTTATGCATAAGCTGTGGCAATTTTCATGTTAACAATTTTCGGACAACAATGCCAAAAAACAAAAAAAAGAATCAAAATGGAGGAAAAAAATTGAAGAGAATAGAATCCTCTTTATTTACATACATCAATACGAGCACAAGGCATGTGGGTATGTGTGCATTTAAATGCTTTTCGGTGTACCATACGTGTTCTACATTGATTGGCTGAAGCCAATTTTCAAAATTCGTCTGCATGCACGTGTATGTGTACAAGTGTAGGTATGATTTGCAGGTACATGGCTTTAAGGTTTTCCAACTTCTTCTTCTTCTTCTCCATCCTCTTCCAATTTGGCTATTGTTTTCTAAATTTTTCAACCGACAGACAATTGTGCACATTTTATCCACTCATTCGTGTAGCGATCGGAAAAGGATTTAAGCTGCAAACTACAAATCTATATATTGGGTGTGTGGCGGTGTGTAATTATGTATGCACGTATCTAAGCTGTGCCAATAACAAAAACCAAATCAAACTAAAGCAAATCAAAAATGACACAACACTTGAAAAAATGTAAAAGCAAATGCGAAAGTAAAAAACAACACACAAGGATTAGACCAGAAGAATAAAGCTTTCAGTTAATCTTTTGTATGTTCAGTGCAGTGATAGAAATAAATCCAAAAATTTGAGATAAACTAAATTTCGAAACCCTAGTGCAGCGATCGTCAACCTACGGTTCTTGTCATGTTAATGTTGTACCCAGAGTTGTATGTGGGATACAGGTCCGCTCCTTGGGCTAAAACAAGACAACAAATGAGCCAATGTCTTGGAAAGTATTTAAATCAAAATGTTGATGCCATTCTATAGTAATTTAATTGACTTCCAGCATAATCTGTGATTTATATACCATTTCAGAAGCCTGACTCATTTCATGTCATTATAAAACTGACTCACAAGATTCTACATTCAAACAATTTAAAAAAGCATTCATCACCTTTCTTCTCTTGGTGTTTCGCCTCCGCGAACAATATACAAATTTTCCATTATTCAATGGTTTTCGTAGAAGTTTGCCTAGAAAAAAATCATAATTTTAATAATTAAGCAATCAACGAAAAGCGTTTATGGGATACTAATTGGTGTAATGCAATTAAAAATATCCATTGAGTTAGGTGCTGAATAAATTCCATATAAAATGCCATAAATTTATTTCTAGTACGGTGGCAACTTATTTTATAGATATTTAAAGTTATTTAAAAAATTATATTTTTCCTTTTTTACAGCGAATTATTTCCTATTTTTTATAACTTAAACATAAACTAAAATAAATTGACCAAATAACTGCAAAAATAAACAATGATTATAATAAATAATAATGATGACGATGACGTTGATGATGATGATGATGATGACGATGCCGAACAAAAAACAAAAGTGTTTCCCCTCAAATTAGATGATCCAATTAGTAAAACTAACAAACTTGATAAATGGCAAAGAGACACACGCACACCCGCACACACACTCGAACATTGATCCATATATTTATATGGATGCTCTTAAATACATACACACAATCCATATATTCCCATTATCAAACGCAGCCATGAAAAACTATTACGCCATAAACTCTAACAAAAATAAAATTTTTGTTAAATCAAAAAAAAGAAGTAAAAATAGTAAGAATTTATAATAAAACTAGAAAAAAAGCATATGTATGCTGTACGTATAGAAAACATTGATAATATATTTCCGTCCATGGGCGGTATGTACGAAGATGCAAGGAAATGAAACAAATGAAGCAGGACGTTGTTGTGATTGTAGGAGCGTTTGTTTAAAAATGTGAAAATATTGCTAAGCAAAGGATATAAATTTCTCATTCTGCCTTTCCCGCCGCCATTTCAAAATGTTACGAAAAGGTGAAAGTGTGTGCGTGTGTGTATATTGTTGGCGTTGAATTTAATTTTTATTTTATTACAATAAATTGTCGCAACGAATTAAATTATGACAAATTGCATTTCAGCGTTTTGTTTCACACTCTCACTATCATTAGCTTTTTTCCACTACATTTGCATATATATTTATACCCTCCATCTCGGCAATTAGGGTACACTCAGTTTGCTATTATGTTTGCAACATCTAGAAAGAAGCCTCGAAGGCCCTCGATGCCAAAAAATTGGCGTGGTCGTCCACAATTTCAGAAAACATCATTTCAGACACAATCCGACTTATGAGTAGTTGATGCAAAATGCATCCAATATTAGAAAACACACACGTTGGGTAAATAAAACTCGGCTTAAACTGATTTTAGTCCTTCTGCTTGTTTTATTGTAAAACATTGTTTGAAAGTAAATAAATTCGTTGCCCAAGGTGGTGAGTATATCACATACATAACATTTTATCATAAATTTTACTATTTCTTCACAATTTGTTTAACAATTGGCCGAGTTGAAGAAAAACGGACTAAATTTTCACGCTTATCAACCATGTATTTATATTATGAAGTATTGTACATAAATAATAAACTTGCAGCATCATAAATCAAAGTCAAAAATATATACAATAACAAAAACAAATTAAGTAAATTTTGTACAGAGAAATAATTTATAGAGAAACGTATAAATTTGTTACATGAAGGACACGAACAATCAACTCTAGTGTAAGTACAATATGTGTTGCGATAACGGTATAGTCTATAAGTCTATAAAAAGATTACAACTTATTTACACATACATACTTATACTTAAACCAAAGGCGTTGCTTCAAGGGGGGTGGTAGAGTTAGGTATACAACCGTAGTGTATTTCTCTTAAGTTTTAGACACCACCGAACTGTGTAACATATGTATACTTGAACCTTCCCATATACATATTATTTTATACAATATGAAGGGTACTAGGCCTTCTCTGGATATATGGAAATCTACAAATATATTCACCATATTATACAGGGTCTGTGTAGTATTCGAACACCACTTTTAATTTCCTCTTAAAGATTAGAAAGGGAGTGTGAATGAAATTTATGTTCAACTTGGGAATTTTTCACTTTCTCTAGAAAACTTCATAATTAACTTTTACTCGCATATAAATATATATGTGTATATATTTATGAAAAAATATATTTTTGGTTTTGTTGCACACGTATGCACCACATTATCATCCCTTGCTTTGATTAACTTTGTGCCTGTTTTCAAGTGTTAAATACTACCATCTCTTAACTAGATCCCGTGAGATTCAGCTAACAAGCAAGCTAACGATTATTTTAATAGTATTCAGATTTTGTACAAATTGTTCAGGGTCGACTTGTGTTTAACTTTAATTTTACCACACACTGTTGGGCTTAATGTTAAAATTAAATGAATAATGTAGTCAAGTTAAAAAAACAGCACTCTCCATATGTACATATAAAAAGTGGGCGTGGCAGTTATCTAATTACGTCCTATGTTATGTCCTATGTTATAACTTAACTTAAAAGTTGAATTCTGTTAATTACGGGTGTGTTTGTTACACGACCCCGCCCCTTTTTTACACTTCGATTGATGGTATAAAAGTACCAAGATTCAATTGACTGATAAATTCATAAATTGTGGGCGTGGCATTTGACTGATATCGTTCAATTGGAATAAGAATCTACATAAACTAGAATTGTTTCTAAAAAGTTTCTTTTGTAAACAATTAAAAGAAATCGTTTGAATGATTCTCTTTCGCCTACTAAATATGTGTGCGCAATTATTGTATATATCAAAACTTTTAGGCATAGCCGTTTTACGTAGAAATTCTATACTATAATACAACATATTAGATTATAGTCAAGGTTGCTACAAAATCCTTTCTGCTAAAAATCTTTTCTCCCCATTTTTTATAAACATTTTTTGTCGTATCTGAAACGTTGCCGAAAAAGAACACGTTTGTGCCAAACTGTCACAATTTCTTTCTTATCACATGTTGTAAATATGAGCACATTAAGATTGCAAGGTATACTACGTAGTGATATTTCGTGCGAGTATTTTTTATACACTATACACACATATATGTAGATATTTTTATATGGATGATATAATAAGTTTTCTAATGCGTTGGCAAAACGAGGTATCAGCGATCTCACTAAGTATATGTATTTTTGAGCAGTATCAAAGAACATGTCCATCCGTCTGTCTTTCTATTGGTGTTTTCTAGGTTCCTTAAGCAGGCTTTTTTAATTGAGAAGAAGTAGCCATGCCCACAAACATAAGAAAACAAAATCTAAAGATATAGATTATAAATATTCCATGCCAAAAATGGGCGTGTTCACATAGCAATCGCGCTCATAATTGACCAAACACTTATTCGACGCAGAGTCGCCCTTATTACTGGTTTCGCTGTACTTGCACTAGAAAAAGCCTGTCACGCCCACTCTTTGGCTATAGATGTGGATAGTATTTAAGATTCTACCTAAGCCAAATTTAGCTTTTTTTACTTCTCCTACAGCATTGCAAAGAGGGATAGAACGTTACTTGGTACATGACCTTATTTTTAGAACAAATTTTGCATACATTTTATTACGCATATATTCATATGAATTTGTTTATTTTTTTCATTCGAGATAAGCGCATATAACTCAGAAAATCTTCTGCTACAAAATACATTGAAGTGTGTATGAAAATTGTCATATTTGCGATGTTTCTATGTATGCAGCTGTTCGTTTGATAAAATATTGTAGCAAGTCGCTTTAAAACTAAATTTGGCTTAAACCAAATATTTAATACCCACCACATTTACAAGGGTGGGCATAGCAGATGTATATATATCGCGCCCTCTAATTGTGTACGTATTACGTATCAGCTTGTGAGTCTAGTTATTGGACCAAAATCATTTTTGTCTCATCGATTGATGGGATAACTATACATAGATTTGTATACAAAGTTTCAAGTTCATAGGTCAATTTTTGTGGCAGATATAAGGTTTATTGTCGATAGTGGGCGTGTCTGTCATCCACGCTCATTTTTGCACATTGTTAAATGCAAAATTTCAAGTTCATAGGAGGCCTATGGGCCTCCTTCTGGGAGTTGCAAACTAAAACATAAATTTAGTATACCTTCATCACTAAGATGGTCGGTGTAAAAAGGATATTGATATTTCTTAATTACTATTAACTCAAAACGAGAAACACAACCTTAAGGTCCATTATTTATTGCTTATTCTTATTTATTAATCTGTCATAAGCACTTATTAGGCTTTTTATTGTATTTTATGCGTGTAAGGTGAGAATTGTAAACTGAGATGGAGCCTCGAACTTTGAAAAAGTCACAACGAAGTGAGTTCAAAAATGATGGATAATTATTCATTTAATTAATAGGTAGCTCGTTTAGTGTACGTAGACAACTACAGTTAATGAAACGCACTTAATGAATATTAAAAAGTAACATTATGAAGTTTAATTAAATGCTTAAACGTAATTTATGTAGCGTTATTAAAAGCTTTAATTATTAACTCTTTCTCTACTGTTTTTCTTCATCTCCTTAATAGTGCAGCTTACATGAATGATGGCTGAACATTTTACCATTTTACCATTTCATGCATTTTCTTCTCATTCAAGCATTTAAGTAATTTATTTTTTATTTTATCATCATTTAATATAAAATGTGTGTGTGTGTGGTGTTAGAAAGGCATTAAATTGAAATTGAGTTTTTTACATAAGTACCTACGTACGCACGTACATATATGGAAGAGATTTATTAAACAAAAGGGGAAAATAATTTCCTTCACTTACTTTGTTTTTTATTCTATTTTCAGTGAAAGTGTGTGTGTGCGTTGTTGCACAAGTTGCAGTAGATGCATTAATATTTATGTGTATAGTAAATAATCTTGAAAAGTATAACCAAACGAAGTGAAATAATGCCCAAAAGAAAAGGTCTTTTATGTTGTTTATATAAGTTTTGCCAGGAAATTGGTTTGGAGGGGTCTTGAATAACGTTGAGTATGAATTTAAATCAAGGTAAAAGAGAATATATAAATAATAATTATATGAGCTACTCTGCTCCACTATAGACTACCATACAAAATTTATGTTAAAAGCAATCTGGTATTCATTTGATTGTATTTTTTCCGGCAGCGCTTATAAACACAAATCACATGAAAATAGTTAACGCGATTGTTTCATATATCGTGCAAAACGGCAGATTACATTTCTCTCTATTTGAGTAGCTCATCGAAATTGTAATGTCTTACAATTCACACAAGGTATGCCTTGAGCCGAAGGCAGGTCTTCCTAAACCCTTCACCAAGATTGCTATTCCGCTTACAACTATAACAAGGAAGCGTAAATTTCAATTATAGGTATTCCACTAAACAATGACAAAGTAAGTGTAAAAAGTCATGTTAAAGTCGCAAAATTTCTTCCACTATAATTGCTCCTCTCCATTGTATGCACCGGGTGTTGGGTTTTTAATAAATTAAAGACTTTTGGCCGATATCATATTTTCATGAATTCTTGACAAATTGAGGTAACTAGTGTACAAACTGTATGTAAGAAAATGAATTGTTAATCTTCAGGATTTTATTAAACGATTAACAAGTCAGACAAACATAAATTTTAAAGTGTCGGGACAACTAAATGATATATTGAGAACATCTTCATGGAGGGTGAGAGAGTGAGAGAGAAGATATTCATAAACACATTTTTCATAGCTTCTGATAAGTATAGTAAAGCATCGGTATGGCGGGGTGACGCCTTTTGTCATCTATTTACACGAGAAGCAGCACATGCATACAGTGCCTAGAAGAAGGCACAGACACCATTAGCACATGCACACAAGCAATCATTAATATGGATGGCCACGCAAATAGCCCGCAGCGGTGTAAGCTGTACATGCACCTGTGATTATGTAAATTTTTATAAAAAACCTATACCAGCCTCCCTCTCATACAATACAATATTTTTATTAATAAGCATTGTATAAGTGGTTGGCTACACATATGTATGTTTATGTTCAGGTTTAATTTGCGATTTTTGGAAATAGAAATATTTGACCAAACTTTTAATTACAAGCCAAGCAGATTTTTCATTATTGTGATCGTAATTTTGAAAATCATGAAAATGTAAAAATTGTGTGCATTATACCAGGCACCCAGAATTGCGCAGTAAGCTAATCTTGATTCTACATGTTTTTTAAAATCTTATAACTTAGAAACTACTGGACTGATTTGGTTCAAACTTAGCTAAAATTAAAGGTTTTTTAAATAAATTTGCAAAAATTTTGAAACCAATCAAAAGATTTTCCGTAAACGAATGCATTGTTGCAAGTGTGAGCTCCATTACACGGCTTCTGTGAAACTATTAAACTAGATTTGTAGTGAAAAACGCAGTGCTTGGCGCACTAAAGAAAGTTTCTTATATTTGTAAATAATAAATCGAATTACATTAATTAGATATGTGCCAGCCACTCTTGCTCTGAATATGCATTTAAAGTCCGTTGGGATTTTTATCCATTAGTCAAGTGCTCTCAGTGCTTATTCCTGTATGAACTCATAAATGTATGGTATGCAGTGCACACATATATGTATAGCCAAATGTGTTTGTTGCAACATAAATGGATTTGTTAAAATGTTATTTATGGGATATGAAGATTTCGAATTCCTTCTAACCCTTTGGACTCTTTCTTCTAACACTCTAAACTCTAAACAGTACAAGCACAGCGTATATAAGGCTCATAAACTAAAGATTGAAAATATGTATGTATTGTATCTTTATATATGTAACGAAAGAATGTAAATAGTAAGGGAAACGCATACATTCATACGGACATGCATAATGCATATAACTAACACAATAGCAAAAGTTATCAGTTTAAAAATGCATTTAATTTACTATTGAGTGCAGTAGTGTGTAAGCATCCATCTGTATGCACCATATAAACGCAATGCTTTAAACTACTTTAAAGCAATTGCATTTTATTCTGATTCACCTTAAGGCGGTGAGAAACCTAATCGTAATTCTATGCACATCTATTCCAAGACATTTAAACTGCATTCGTTCTCTACGTAGAATATTAATACTGGTAACTGGTTCGAGTAAATTGTACGAGTGGGGTTGTAAGTGTTTAGGAATTATGTTGAAAATCCTTTAAGCATCCTCGTATGTTACAATAAATGTATGCATAATCACTTGAGAGAATAGTGAAATGAAGAAACTTTAGAGGGGGAGGTTACAACTCTATAAAAGAAGCCAAACCAATTAGAGAGCAAGAGTTTTGCAAAGGAAATTGGTAAATACATATATGCGTACAATCAAGAGAAATCTAATATTGTTGAGAACCCACCTGTTTAGTAACTCGGCTAACTGTTTTTATAACTCTACATAAAGCTTGCGTCAATTAAAATATTCCTTACCAGAGCGGTCCGGTAAATAAATACGAGTTATGGCGCGGTTATGAATATCACCACACTTTCCCGTTCTCACTACACCAATCACGATAATTTATCCCCTCATAATCTAGACCAAACACCAAGACAACCACTTATATATGCAACCGCAAAACTTATTATCTAGCCGTGAGCCTTCTCTTTAATCCTTTTGTGTGACCGATTGCGTTTGGAGGTTATAGATTTTCTCGGAACAGTTGGGCAATTACCCATAGAATAAATTGCATGATGGGTTTAGTAATATTTTGTATCATATTGGCATCCTTGCACTTGTACTTTCCACACTTTAACGCTATTATGGATTTTGAGTTTGTTAAGTAGAAAAACGTCAATTAGAAGCTTTAATGGTTAATTTAAATTTTGCATAAATCATTTTAATTTAATATTATTATTAGGATAATAAGTTATCTTATAAGCCAACTGTTTACATATACTTTGTTACACTTTAAATACTTTGCAAATGATATGTTTAATAGGTCTTAGTACACTTTTTGGGGAATAGAATCTTGTGTCAATGTTTTCTGTTCAAATTTTTGTTTTTCTTGAAAAACTTTGTTGAAGAAAATACTTTTTATATACTAACAATTATTTATCATGTATTTATTTTATTATTATTTTATACATTGTCTTTATTATTAAAACGCAATCGAATTATCGCCAAAATTAATAAATTTATTTACAAAATAACTTAATATCATAGAATTTTTCCAAATTTTGTGCATGTACAGTTTAAGTCATATAAATAAGTCCGCTTTTTATATCATATGTACACTCCTCCACAGGTACGTAGGTAGAAGTTTTTTTTGAAACGATTTTTATCACACTATTATAAAAAGTCAAAACATACAATATGTATATATGCTAGTACCCCATATATTTATAGTACGTATAGGACGTAAATTGTATGTAATCGGTAAAGAGCCACGCCCACAACAGACAATAATCGTTCTATTAAACACAAAAATCGACTTAATTAAATTGTATTTTGATGCACATATTTATAATTAAATCATCCATTGATGTAGCAGAAATGGGCATGGTCGGTAATAAACTTTACAAAAGCTTTATATGACACATTCTTCTCCTTTATAGTGGATACGCTATATATATAATCTTTAATAAAGTACCTGCCACGCCCACAATTGACAAAGACCATTCTATTAATTAAGACCATTCTAACAATTTTTTTTTTAAACAAGATGAATAAAAGATGAATATGCCCACAATTTACAAGAAACCTTATACAATGCATAATTCGTCTACATTTTTCAAAACCGCAAGCTTACATTTTTATCAATATTTTTTTTACCTATTTCTTTAACTCTAAATGGCATGTGAATCAATTTAAATTAAGCGTACTTCCTTCGTACCTCCTTACATACAAAATAGCTTACAACACATGCACAAGCATGCATGTAAATATAAAAAATTATTATACAATATTTCCTTCATTTGTTACTTTCACAACTTAACCTGAACTTCTACTCGCACATACAATATTTCACGATACGGACTTATGTATATTACGAGAGTTTGTTATGTGTTGCATTTATAGCACTCATGTCGACTTTTATTTGACAAAATATGATTGCATTAACAATTCAGCGGAGTGGTGCCGAGTGTCGTTGTATGTTTTCAATTTTTGGTTGAACTTATTTTGCCAATTTTGTACTTTCCTACAGCACCAACAAATGCATGATGAAAGTAACACTGCACAGAGTACGTCAGTTGTCTGTTTGTTAGTTTCCAACCTAAGAGAAAAAGAGTGAATGCTTGAAGGACAGAGTGGAAGAGGTAAGCTTATGATTAAGTTGCCGCAAATACAAATGTAATTTGCCTTGCATAAGGATGAGTAAGTATTGTTATATTATGTGGTGAATTGCAGTGGAGAGGAGCGGCACACTTTTTTCACCCACCTTATGCATATGCATGCAAGTGAAGCAGGTAATACGCATTCTTATGCACACAATGACACATTAAACTTTTTGGATAAAAATTACTTATCATTCCTCTTTCTCTCTTTCACGACGTTGGCCTCGGATTCTTCTTTTTTTTCTTCTTTTTTTTACTTTTGCATTTCACACATGCACACCCAGCATTGTGCTGTTTTTTTCTATGAATTTCAAAGTTAAGTTAAGGTGGATATCCTTACATTATATACAAGTGGTTATGTATGTATATATATATATAATATTCTTTAGAGACTTTTTTACATTGTTATACCTCTCCGCAACAAAAAAAGGAAAAAAACCAAATATGTTTTATTCATTTGAAGAGAATGAAAATCGTTGTTGTTGTTTTTTTATGTTTTTTTTTATTTTTTCATTTTTAGATTGAGTTGATTTTCATATAAAGCTGTAAGCAAATATTGCATTATGCAGCATTTTCTTGCTAGCAACTAAAAGAAAGTAAGTAAGTGAAAAACTGAGTACACACGACTTTATTCTATAGGTAAACAGGCACCACACACACATATACCCAATTTACAACTGCATACTAAGCAATGCGAGAATGAAAAAGAATAAGCAAAAAAAAAACGAAATTTGGCCTAAGCCAAATCTTAAACACTCTTCTTAGTTATAAATGTTTATATAAAAGTTATATTTGGCTTGAGCCAAATTTTGAATACAACAGCGCCCTCTTTTGATGAAGTGGTTTAATTATGCATCAAAAAAAGGTTTTTCCAAATTGTGGGAGTACCTTTTATCAGACTCCACCCATTTGTATTTCAAATTTCAACTGTGTTGCTTTTTTTGTACCCTTCACATAAGATACTAAATTTGTTCTTCCGTTTGCCACAGTCAGAAGGAGGCGTCAGAAACCCTACAAAGTATATCATCACATTCTTGACCAGCATCAAAAACTGAATCGATTTAGACATGTCCCTCCGTCTGTCCATCTATTGTTGGCATTCTCATGGGCGTACATTTTGAGATATTAAACTGAAATTTTATCCAAACATTTTTAGTTTCTTGAGGTAGAACGCTATTTAATTTAAGCAAAATTGATCGAAGCCACGCCCACAATTGACAAATATCTATTTAACTGCCACAACAATTTAGCTACAAAGTTGAAATTTAGTACGCATATCTACAAACACGCCCACAATTTACAAAAAACCTCACCCAACGTAAAACCCAACTTGCAAGCAGATATAATGCATGCACCTCATTAGCGGGCGAAATCATATAACTACCACATCCAATATAGATTAGTTTTCTTACTTGTTAATAGCTGAATGTGATAATCGTCAAAGGATGATTAAGGGTGTAACTCTCAAACGATTTTACCCATTTCGTCGAGCAATACAACGCGAAGAATGTTTAAAAAACATATTAACTTAATATAGCAAAATTTACCGCCTTGAGCGTTCCAATAACAACTTTATGTGGATATATACACAGCTATAGTAGGTTTGGACAATAGATTTGGTTGGCTAATCAAAAATATATATATAAACCTCCTCTCCTACACGGTATTTTGAGCACTCTAACCAACTAAGTGTGCAATCCTTTATAATATGGCAAGTATTACAACGAAAAGTACGTATATGTATGTAGTCATGGATTCATTGTATTACATAAAAAAGAACAGGTTTGTGATTTTCTCTAGAGAGTTATTGTTGTTACTTTATTTTGTTGGGTAATATTTCACGTTTATGTAGGTTTGTGTATAAATCATTGCCGCTGGCCATACAAAGCGCTTCTTTAAGTTTAAGTTGATGCTTCAGGAAATTTAAATATTAAACGTTTCTGGTTTCTAGTCTAGAATATATGTGTGATCACAATTTTATATTTCATAAATGATTTCTTGGCTTTTCAAAAATCGGTGCAAATCGTCACATCCAACGCGTTATCTAACTTTTGCTATCCAAGTAAACTTTTTTATTACAAAATAAAATATATAAGAAAACCAAGTAAACAAAATAAATTTAGCTGAGGCCATTCCTTAAATACTTTACACATTTGTATACAAAGACTGGTCGCGATGCGCCCTCTAAAACTATATGTGACCCATCAAAACTCGACTTCTACGAATTTTTTAATATATTTTTTTACCTCAATTTTTGTAACAGATGGATAGACATTTACCGATAGTGGGCGTGACTCTTATTCAATTTGTCTTAATTTATATAGAAACCATCCTAGAGTAGATAGAAAAAATTTGTTAAATATTTCAAAATTTACAACCGCAAGAGTGTTAACAACGAACGACATACATATACGCTTAAAGCGACTCAGATTTTGTACAAGTATATATGTATATCCTTTAAGGGATTTCTCCTGTCTCCTTGGGTTTTGCAAACGGTTTAATAGTCCTAGTAGATCCATCAACTTTTATGGAGGGTGTATAAAAAATGGCAAAAAGTAGTCAGCACAGAAAAGCTGTTTGAGTAAAAGTTTATAGAGGATTTTCGTCGTCATTTTCTACAGGGATGTTTCAAACTTTCCATTTTTTCTTTATTTCTTCTATACCGCAGCCGTTTTTCTCCCGGTTACAGTTGATAAGTTTCTTTTTTTTTGTTGTTGTCTCCTTGTACCATATACACGAAATTGTGTACGCAAAGTTTTTAACTTTACTGATAATAGTGCTGTGTACTGTGTATTGTATTGTTTCAAAAGCTAGTTTATTACGTACAATCCATAATGCCTGCCGAACTTGTATGATGGCAGCCATAATGGAAGGACATTGCAAGTGTATGTATCATGTACGTATGTATGTATGTATAAATTTGTTTGGCAGAGGCGGCAGCATGTGTGTATAAACATGTGTGATAGCATCCGGTGGGTGCCAATCTATTGCACCATTAATACGTTTTTTCCTTCTTCTTCATCTTCATCATCTTTTGCTGCACTGTACCCTATATGGCGGTGCGCAGATTGTGATATTTATTGTTATTCTCCATGTGATAGTGGTGTGTGTTTATGTTTATTTTTTGTACTCGTAAATACAAGAAGGAAAGAAAAATAGAAGAAATTAGGACTTGCGGTTACCGTTCGTTCACTTATTGTATTTTGTACTCTTCACTGATAACTTTATACATTGTACATGTAAATGTGTGTGCATATGTGGCATCAACAGGATACCAAAGATGCGCTGTCAGGAGTCAGAAGAACATGTGTTTCACAAAGGCAGTGCATGCTTAAGGAGACACAACAAGTAGAAAAATGAGAATTTTTGCTTTATTGGCTTACTTGGTGTGTTCTACTTTGTGGAACCACCACACGAGCCCTTACACACAACAACTATTTTAATTTTGCTCATATTTTCTGTAGTGATTGTCTTTGTTTATGAGTTTTTCTTTTTTTTTTTTTTTTTTGGAAAATTGCACAAAATTCTGCAAGTACCGATCACAACAACTTTATCAGTTTCTTGGGCGTGTCTTTATTTTGTTTTTATGCTACAAGCTTACTTTGGCTTTCATTTTTCTTTGTAAATTATTTTCCACGATGATAAAAATTTATTACAAAATCTCATTTTATTTTCATCATCTTTTATGTGCAAAATAAACGAATATTTATTATAAACATACGTGCTTGACGTGCATGCGTACGTAAGTCTTGTATTCAAAAGAAAAATCAGTCTTCCTTATTTTTATAACAAAATGTGCTGTAAATCAATCCTAAAGTAAACTTTAGCTCAGCGCGCTGCTTTTATTTACTTTTTCTTCGAAGTAAACTTTTAAGCAACAACAAAAAGTATTCGTATTTATTTAGTCAGTTAAGTTTAAGAATTTTTCGCTTTTTTTGGTTGAGATGCGTGAGTTTGAAGGAATAATAAAGCATAAATATGTACAAAAAAAATCTATCAACAGTAGTTCGCAAAAACCAAACATTCTGAATATTTTCCAATGAAACCATTTTCATTCCATTCATTGTATCACGTTTAAGTTCAGACGGATGATTTTTACCATGTTTTGACAGAGAATAGTAGTTGACCAGGTAAATTCCACTATGCCACTATTCTACTAAGGATAATAAATGATCAGGTAGCTCACTATGACAGCTTCTGCGCTGAAACCTAATTTCGTCTCAATGAAAAACGATACAAATAAATTTATAGATATCTGAAATTTAGATATATTTGATTATCGGTAGAAACTCAAACTTTCGCGAGGACTCGTCCGTACCTTCCACCTTATTTATGTGAAAAATTGAGTCTTAATCTTAGACTTAGTCTTAGTTTTAGTCTTAGTCTTAGACTTACACTTACCCATGGTTTTAAGCTCTATCTTAGTCTTAGTGTTAATCTTGGTCCAATTTTTTCTAATTTGCTAAATATTTTACTTTCTGTTTAAAATGTGAACGTGGTCTCTTTGTACATAATAATATTTCCATAAAATGATTAACATTTTCAAAATGTTTACAAGCTTTCACAAAACCAACCAACCCTCCTACATTTACCCCTTGGCCATCATAATATTTTCACATCTTATCCTCAAACATAATCACTACTCGTACATGTTACAAACAAAAAGATTATTATCCTTAAATATAATGTAAGAGTAGTAGTCATATTATAGATTATATAGATATGTTCAAGATTACTTATATGTGTGGGATTACTTATATGTGTGCGTTCAGAGAAACTGTCAGGTTATGTTTTGGACAATTGTATAATGGAGCGTTTTGTAGAACAAACATTCAAAAGCTTAGATTAGGTCCCATGGTAGATAGTGACAGATTATCATAAAAGTTCATGACAATAAATTTACATCACATAATACTATGCATAGTATTGTAACTATGGTATAAGGGCGTATGTAAATTTTTACCGAAAACGAAACGGATTTATTCATATGCATGCACAAACGTACTCGTGTGTATTATTTATAATACCGCATGATTTGTGCGTTTATGTGGGCGACAGCGTTGAAGATATGTGTGTATTATTTGAATAAAATGTACATAAAAAATTTACGTATTTATTAATTTTTGACCCCAACATTATAACGCTCACTTCTGGTACCTACAGTACGACTCCATTTAATCGCATACTTTTTGTACGTCGAACGATAAATGTACTGAAGAAGCTGAAATGAAGTAAAAGTTAAAATTTGTACCGTTTGTGCAAAAGTTCACTCAGAACATGTTTGAAGGTAAATAGATTTTTACACTTTTCACACACAACTCATAGTCATTCTCTTAACACAATGTTGTATAGGTATTTAAAATGAATTTCTCTCTACGTGACTTTTTTATAGTAAGTATTGAAATTTTCCCTTTTTCATACAAAGCGAAAAATGCCGCATATTTTAAGCTTAAAAATAAAACAAAGAAAATAAATTTATACCGACGAGAGAAATTTTATTTACATATATACTATATAGAAATATTATGGACAGGCACACAGAGGCATTAACTCAAACAATTTATGACTTTACTGTTGGGACAAGCAAAGAGCAAACACACCAACAACAACACCCGCATGAGTGTGTATAAAAATTTACTCTTTTTCCATATAAAACCCAACCAGTACGCATACACACATGCTGTTACAATAAATTCATTGGTAAGTAAATACGTACTGGTGTTACAATTTTTTGTTTTTTGTTTTTTTTTTTTATAAAGGAGGAGGTTGGAGAAGTAGTAAAAGTATCCGAATTTTATGTGTATGGAGGGCGTTGTTGGTAGTTTGTGATTAACCAACCATTGCAACATAAGAAGCCTTTCTGCTTCCGACATTGCTCTTACACTACATTTACATATCATTCCGTTCCATTTCTACAACTCGTTCAAATACTCGTTCATGTTGTAATTTCAATTTTTTGTATTTTTTTTTTTTTTTTTGGACAAAACTCTTGAGGGAATTAAATATATTGTAAATATTCAAATATTCTACGCTCACATTTATACCTTTTATTACAATGTAGGCACATTCATGTTATTTGAGGCTACATTTCACTGTAACCACAAACCACGCTAATCGGGTGATAAAAATATGCGGCGACAGAGTACAACAACTAAATTGGCCTTAAGATAAATCTAAAATACTTTCCGCGTATATATACGAAATGTGGGCGTGGCATATTGCGTTGGTTATTAGTTTATATATTACGCATCATCTTGCAAGTTGGATTCTATGCCAAATAAAGTTTTTTGTAAAATGATGAACGTGTCAGATATCGATTATGGGCGTGGCTCTTTATCTGCTTCGCCTAATATTAATAGCGATGTGCATTTCTATTCCAAATTTTGGTCAATCCTCTCTCAAAATTGGCGATTGTATAACATCAAATATGGGCGTGGCGTATAACTTATAACGCTCCCTAATGAAGTATGTAGTACATATCAAATCACAAGTCAGATTCTGAACCAAGTATAGTTTTTTTATAAATTGTGGGCGTGTATATTTTCGAAATGCGCCCATTTCTATCACATAGATGCAAAAAGTCAATATAAGTGGGCGTCTCATATTTTAACTTCTTAGCTTAATTTTTGTAACTGATCCAGAAAGTTCTCTGTCAAGAGTATGCGTGTGTTCTTTGCATACTCCAAATATGGAGCCAACAACCTAATCTTGTACTCTGGAGCCCGAAGACGGTCTTCACATCTATATTAACTACAAGCTAACATTGTGTGTGTGTGTGTGTACGTTTTACCTAATAACCATAAGTAAGAAAATTGCCACAATACACAAAACAAGCGTTTCATACCAAACGACAACAATGCTCTCCCATCTCCAAACAAAAACTGAAAATTGATTACATCACAAACGAACAATGATTCTTTTCTAATACGAACAAGACTGTTTAAATTTCTTGATGATGATGCCATATAAACGAAAGTAGAAGAATCAGGCTTGCACATGCACACATCTAAATACTGTGTGTGTGGGTAGCCAAGCGTTCAAAAACATTTGTAAAAACGAACAGCATCATTGCCAAGAATTGTTTGAGTTATACATACCTACTCAAATATGTGGTAGGCACGCAAATATCTGTGCATATGTTAAGTACGTAAAGCTGTATGACATGTTTGTCCAAGTGCAGTAATACTGGCTTATATATGGGGATGACGGGGCTGTGTGTGACCCACTTAAGAAATGGTCTGCAAAGAAGAAACTTTTATGCTTTGTCATTTGAATGTGAAATTTTTGCGTACGAGTATTTAAGAATTGTCCGTTTTCAGTTGCAATCGCATGTGCACTCACAATCGCCATTTAGTACAATAACATTTTCAAAGCGATTTAAATAGAGAGATAAAAACACATAATACTTACCTTTAGAGAGGTATGAAGGTAGAGGTAAAGTGTCAGAACTGAAAATGATGTCTGCAAATAAAATTTCACAAACATTACGAACCTTCAACAAATTAAGGCAGTAGAATAAGTTGTTGAAGAAATGCACAACTTTTTTCTAGTCAGTGTCTGCTTGGGTTTGAAATTCGAATGAGACTTAAAGTATGTAAAGATTGGTAATAAAAGAAATGGGGCAAGCATAATATTCAGATTTGCAGTATTCTATATTTACACCAAATTTAAAAATATAGCCTTTAAAATGCTGTAAAATGCTTCCTCTATGTTTATTCTTCTCAGTGCTACAACCACTCAAACCTTGAATTATTCCGAAAAAAGTCACTTAACGCTCCAACCAACTTTATTATGTCACGATCGGATCACGTTCTGATAGGTTAATAGGTGTTTTTATCCTAAAAATTACGGTTACTAAATTTCAGGCAAATTGGTTTAATAGTTTGGCTCCTGGCTATTGGCTCCTTTTCTCTATGGACAGACGTACAGACAAATCAATTTAAGCTGGCGCAAATATATAATACAGTACTTTTATCTTGAGTGAAGCACGTTTATAATATAAAAGAAGCAATAATAAATAGTTAAAAGAAAGATTCGTCAATCTGAATAAAGGCGTGGCCATGGTTTTATAGCTAGATTTGATTGATGTAATTTTTTCCATACGTGAAAACCTCAGCACTACATAAAGTTATTATGAGCATAAGAAATATTAGACACATAATTATCCTTTAAATATCCTGAAGCAATTCATTTGGTTTCTCATTTTAATTTATTTTAAAATCAATTCTAGAGTCTAGAGTCCATTGTGTGATTGAAATTGTTCATTTTCAGTTGGAAAGTGTATTGAACCAGTGGCGAACTGGCCATTGAAACAGATGAACTTTGAAGATCCCATATAACCGTTCTGTTGCCCTCAATAAGTTTAGCTAACCAAACACTAACATCTTGGTAACTCCCTCCTTTTTATGCAAATGTTTCCTCTTTTTACGTTATTTATTTTTAATTTATAACCAAAAATTTGTATTTCTCCCCATAGTAGCATTAATTTCTTCAAGTTGCACAGGGATCTAAAAGTTTCAAGTGTTAATAAAATAATAGCAAATGTATGTGTGCTTGTGTGCTTGTGTGTGTTGGTTGTGCGAGGGAAATTAGTGAGAAATTGTGGGTAGTAAATGACCTACGTTAAAATTTATTGGGCTCTGCCTCTTGCTACTGACAAAGAATGCCAATGAATGTTGTTTATGTGGTTGTAGTGGTCGGATAATTGAAAATTAAAAAGTTTTAATTTCTTGCCAGCCCTCCAGAGAGAGAGAGACGGAGAAACGAACGGATTAAACAATTGTCAATCCAAAATGGCAAGTGAATGATTGAGATAGTAGTTGGGTGGGAGGGAAAGAGACAAGAATGAGTAACAGTGCTATGTGGGGTGACTACTACGTGTGTTTGCTATTGCAATTCTCGAGCTGTAACTTTTTGGCACGTCCTTTACAACTGACTCACTAAACTTAATGAATCCTTTTGTCGTTTATATAAATATACATACAAAGGCACACAACCCCGTGTGTGTGTGTATATATATAGCTTACACGTTTACATAAAAACTGATTTTTACTGCTTTGCTTAGATTGGCTTCCAAGACACGAGATAAGGAATCTCTTCCATATCTATTGATGATGGAGTGACGGTGTGCAGGCCGAACGAATTTAGGTTATTGTATACCAATAACAAAATAGCAACCTAATATCGCTTGCAAGCATGTACGTTGTAAGTTCTACTCTTTTTTTTTCTTTTTTTTTTTGCAAATTCTTTCGAATTTTTCGTTTATTGGGCGATAAGGTGATGTTAGCTGATGATGGTCATGTCCCTGGCAATATCGCTATAACGAAAAGTACCAGTAACAGCAACAACAAACGAACCGGTGTAATAATGTCGGGATAAAGTGTAAGAGTATAATACAACATACTTTGTGTTTTAACGTCAATAGCAGAGCTTTGAAAAAGAGAGTGACACGTGGCCGGGTATTAAAGTTAACATGCCATAGAACGTGCCGAAGAAGTTTTCTATAGAAAGAAACAACAATAACAACAACAACAACAAACAAAACTTGCAACTTTCTTTGCTTCTTTACTTTTTTACTTTTTAGCTTATTTTCTACTTTTCCGACTACTTACTGCACTTGTTTTCAGCACACGCTTTTAGATTAATAGAATACAACTCATAGATAAGTCACGTGAATGGCGTGTACGCCAAAAAGGAAGAAATGAAGAAAATATATATGTACATGTATTAACCACAAAAAAATTAATGGGAAAAGAAAAAACTAATACACCAGGTTGTTGTTAACTCGCTGTGGGTTGCTTCTGGCAAGATGATGAAAAAGTGAATTATTTCTGTTAGCCGAAGTGGTTATGATGAGAGTGTTTTTTGTTCTCTAAATACGCACATCTCCCGCCATAACTTGTAACTTTCATTTGCGATTTTAATTAGTGGCCTTTTGACGTTTCCAACATTCATTGACACACAAATGACGTTAATTAGGCTGCTCCATTAACATTCTCGTTCGTTCATTCAATATCAGAAAACAAAAAAATCGTATTGATTTTTTGTTACAAAAGATTTCGTGAAGAATTGAAATATTTAGCTTAAGAAATATTTCGGATTAAATTTAATTTTATATAAACATACCCCACAAAGTAGCTGCCCAACCAAGTTTGTTGTTCTATTTGCAAAATCCATCATCTGACTATCGTTCTTCCCATTACCGTTCGTATCTGGGCGGAGGTTTCTACTTAAGTGGAACGAAATCGAAAATCGATCAAGTGCCATGCCCATAATCTACAAAACTCTCTCACACCTCGAAAGCTGTATGTTATGAAATTGAAATTTTGTATACATAATGGGCGTGGCCGTACAATAAAAACGCTCACAATATATCACTTGTTAGGTGATACGCAATACAGAAACTATGGATATTGTCATCTGGTATGTGCCACGCCCACTCTTTGTTTATAGAGATGGAGAATGTAAGATTTCTTAAATCTTAGTTAAGTCTAAGCTTTGATTTACTTTTTTTCTTGTTCATTTCCACTAACGCTTTTATTTGAACATAAACTTTCTATCCAAATTTTCTTCTCTTCCAAAATTCGTTTTAATGTTTGTTTTTTTTTAATTCAATTTTAATTAAACAAAAAAACCTTTATTTTTTCAACTAAAATTAATTAAATATTTATAATAATTTAAAAAAAAAACGGTGTTTAATTTAACATGTAATTAACATAAAGAAGCAGTCAACTGATTAAACGCCATTATCAAGCCGTGCATTGTAGAAGTTCTGCTTTTAATTCAATTTTCTCAAAATTTATTGGTTAGACTTGTTGATGTTAATTGAACCTTTTTCAATAAGTACTACCTGACTCTTCAAATACGCGGAAAGGGGAGAAAAAGAGAGCCTAGTTCTTAAGCATGTTCGGCAATAAAACGACACTATCAACCCTTTTGCCAACTTGGGTCATTAGGTCAATTTTCGCAATCAGAAGAACGATTTCCACAAAGAGATGTATAGAAAGACAGACATTGTGTCATCGACTCCGTTATCAGAACCGCTGAAGAATATATTAATTTTATCCGAATGGTAAAAGATTCGCTTAATCTTGATTTGGGTAACTATAAAACCTACATTATTAGTGTCAAACATAAACATTTGCATTCTCTTTAAGTAAAGAAATCTTTATTGGATTTAATGTTTAAAAATAACGGTTACCATTTTTCATCCAAACATTAACATCATATTCTTCACTAGTGGAACATAAATATGGGTATTCCGGGTTAGTATTTTTGCACTTTTCCGCGGCATCAATGCATGACTCGTATATAGGAAATGCAACCATGTTAACGGAAGCATAGTTACAGACGAGTAAAAAGGTCATCCAACCTCTCTTACCTTCGCCATAAAGCGCAGCAGCACAACCGAAATGTGTATTACGTTCTATTACCATTTCAGTGAAGTGCCCAATTCGTCTATTAATAAAATTTAAACATACACATAAATTGTATTTGTTGTGATATAATTTCTCTAAACTTACGGTCCCTTGTAGTTGCTTGGATATTCATCAACAATTACCTGACTGCAATGTTCGTACTCATTAAACCAGCCATTTACCGTACTGTTTATGAATTTATCAACTTTGAATTCCATGCCCATGTATGTAACTTGGCCTATATTTTGACCAGTATACAGAAACTTATCTGTATTGTGACATTCGTCATGTCTCATTTTGCATTGCATGACATTTAATTTTGCAAGATCCGCCAATTCATCATCCCATTGCATTGTGGCCATTCTGCACGCAGGATTAAACCATTCCAGGTCCCCACCAGCTATTTTATTACGTTTTTCATTATGGAGCTTTTTAAGGAGCGTTTGTTCCGCCGAGCCCAAATTAATAATTTTTTTTAATGATGGACAACTAGCACTAAAAGTCTACAGAATATGAAAAAATTATACTATTTATAAATCCCTTAAAAATATGCTTACTTTTGAATGTTTGCATCCAATATGAGGCTTTCCTTTGCATTCAACAGTACAATAATTCGTTTGTTCCGTCGCTACTACTCCAACCGCAAGCAATATTATTACAACTATTTTCATGTTTAGCGTGATAATTTTCTGTTCACTTATATCAAATTGCTGAAGTATATATCCTTATATAGGCGTTCGAAACGCCCTAAACAATGTGAAATTTTTAATTAAACAATCGTATCGAATTGGATTCATTTCGCCCATCAACTCAATCTTGGAAGTATATATGTATATATTATCAATTATGTAGTATATATTATATATTCTTACTTAGGGAAACTGAGGCGATGTAGCCGTGTCACCCCTATTGCCAAAAATTTGGATATGGATTCTATTTTCTTTGAATCTCGATCTGCATCAAAATCTCAATTAATTTAGACATATCCAATCATATGTCCGTGTATCTGCCTATTGTTGAAAAGGAGTTTTCTCAAACCAATCTAAAATGGTGGATACTCATGATTTAGCCTAAGCGATATATAACTTTTTCACTCAGTTTATGATATATTGAAAATTTTACAAGTGAAAGTATTATAGTCGTTTATACTCAATTATTCCACACTTTATACTATAATTAGTTTAGTTTAGTTAGCTTTTAGTTCTGTCTCGATATTTAACGATTTACAAACTTTTCCCAATGTTTTGTTTCTAATTCTACGATTTCAGAAATACAACAATAAGAGTACAACGCACACTAACTCTTAGATATTTAAATGATTTGTTCAATTTTGTATATTTTATGTGCAGACAAATTATGATTAGTGTTGAATAAATTTTTGGCTATGAATAACAAATCAAAAACAATGACGATTAGTGTACTTTATTAGTAAAATCTTTATTGGTCAGAATTTCTAGGTATATACAACACCATTTTTCATCCAGACATTAACATCATACTTTTCACTAGTGGAACATAAATATGGATAATTCGGGTCCGTTTTTTTACACTCTTGTGCAGGCTTTTTGCACGACTTATATATGGGAAATTCAGCTACGTTGGCGGAAGCATAATTACAGGCCAGTAGAAAAGTCATCAACGCTTGTTCACTTTCGCCATAAAGCGCAGAAGCACAACCGAGATGCGTATTACGATCTATTACGAGCTCAGTAAAGTGGCCAATTTTTCTGTTAATAAAATTAAAATATTTTAATATATTTTTAAATATTTATTTATTAAATTATAACTTCTTTATACTTACGGTCCACTATACATGTTTGGAAATTCATCAATAATTCCTTGATTGCAATCTTTGTATTCATCAAACCAACCATCTACCGCTATGTTTATAAATTGAGTAACGTTTAGTGGCCTACCTGCATATATAGTTAAGCCTAAATTTTGACCGGAGCTCAAAAATGCATCCGTATTACGACATCGGTCATGTTGCATTTTGCACTGGTAGGTATTTAATTGTGCAAGATTCGCCAATTCATCATCCCATTGCATTGTGGCCATTCTGCAAGCAGGATTATATCCTTTCAGTTTCCCACCAGCTATTTTATTACGTTTTTCATTATGAAGCTTTTTAAGGAGCGTTTGTTCCGCCGGGCCCAATTTAATAATTTTTTTTATTGATGGACAACTTTCGTCAAAAGTCTGCAAAATATGAATATTTTACTATTTATTTATTTACTCATTATAACGCTTACTTCTGAATGTTTGCATCCAATATGAGGATTTCCTTTACATTCAACAGTACAATAATTCGTTTGTTCCGTTTCTACTATTAAAACCGCAAGATATAATATTAAAACTATTTTCATGTTTAATGTGATAATTTTCTATTCACTCATATCTAATTGCTGAAATATATATCCTTATATAGGCGCCCTAAACAATGTGAAATTTTTAATTCAACAATCGTATCGAATTGGATTCATTTCACCCATCAACTCAATATTGGAAGTACATATGTATGTACATATTATCAATTATCTAGCATGTCTTATATGTCTTCGAGAGAGCATATACAATATATTCTTACTTACAAATACTAAAAATACAAAATCCCGGTCGCAAAACTTTAGATATCGAGTCCATTTTTCTTTAATTCTTAAACAGCATAAAAATCTGAATATATCTAGATATGTCCGTTCGTGTTTTCGTGAATATATCTGTTGGTGGCATTTTTACGGTTGTATTTAGATGAACTATTTTTCAGTCACAAAAATTTATTTACGAAGTTAAAATTCTGTACTCATTTTTATATTATATTGACTTTTTCCGTTGTTATCTTAAAATTGGTGGGCATGGTTGACTAACTGACACGTTCACAATTTACAAGAATATTTTCATGAGCAGAATCCGATGTGGTAGTTATTACCCATAAAAAAGGATCGGAAATTCTACAAAATTTATATATTCTTAATCACTTTCAACTTCTGAAACGATTCAGACACGTCTGTATGTCCTTCCTTGCGAACTTTTCTCTGGTAAACATACACCTGTGATCCAAGAAAGAAAAATTACAACTCGAAACTTGGCAAAAGTATTGGTTTTTTTTTATGTAGGTAGATATTCTACGCAATCGGTTGACGCACGCGCCCTCAATTAAATAAAAATTATAAAAGTCCTTTTTTTAAGTGTTTTTTCCTATAACTCTGAAAAACTGTAAAAAATTAAAAGCTCACTACTAAGACGCTCATGTTCCTTAGAAGATTTTCCAACGTCTGACCAAAAATTATGAAGCATTGCCGCGCTCACCAGAAAACATTTCACCAAAAACAAATGAGTGTTAATTTTTTGTTAAAAATGAGTTTTTTAAGACTACGCTCCTAGTTTATGAGCAACATTTCACGCATTGTCAGTTTATTAATCTCATTGGTGAGATTGGCGCAACTTTTTCGAAACATTAAAAATTAAAAACAAAAAATGCTTTTAAGCTCCACCCCAACGTATAGGTGTAGAATTATTTCTAATGGAAATATTACTTTTATTTATTCTCATGTATTTTCATCAATACAATGCTTCCTTTCATATGTAATATTGAAATGATTTTTCAATCGAATTAAAATGAAATGTTTTCTCACTTTGAAAAAATGTTTTGAACAATGTAAACGTACTTGCTTTTTATGCCAACAATTTAACGGTCAACTTTTTATTTGTAAAAACTTTTAAGTATATACAACACCATTTTTCATCCAGACATTAACATCATACTTTTCACTAGTGGAACATAAATACTTATAATTCGGGTTCGTTTTTTTACAATTTTGTGCAGGCTTGCTGCACGACTTATATATGGGAAATTCACCCATGTTAACAGAAGCGTAATTACAGGCCAGTAGAAAAGTCATCCAGCCATCCTTACTTTCGCCATAATCCACAGCAGCACAACCGAGATGCGTATTACGTTCTATTACCATCGCAGTAAAATGGCCAATTTTTCTGTTAATAAAATTAAAATATTTAAATTCATTATTAGATATTTATACACATAAATTGTATTTTTTGTAAAATTGTACAATTTCTCTAAACTTACGGTCCATTGTACACTCTCGGATATTCATCAATATATCCTTGATTGCAGTCTTTGTATTCATCAAACCAACCAGTTACCACGTCGGTTATAAATTTTGTAAGGTTGAGTGACATACCTATGTATGTAATTTTGCCTAAATTTTGACCAGAATACAAAAATGTATCGGTATTGTGACATTTGTCATGTTCCATTTCACATTGGTACGCATTTAATAGGGCAAGATACGCTAATTCATCATCCCATTTCATTGTGGCCATTTTGCAAACGGGGTTATAACCTTTGACTTTTCCACCAGCTATTTTATTACGATATTCATTATGAAGGTTTTTAAGAAGATTTTGTTCTTTTTGGCCTATTTTAACCTCTCTCCGTATAGGTGGACAAGTGATGTTAAAGCGCTATGGAATATAAAAATTCTACTATTTGTAATTTATTTATTTTTTAATTTAAATTACGTATTTACCCCATTATGATTGCATCCAATATGAGGATATTTTTTACACTTAACAGTACAGTAATCAGTTTGTTCCGTCACTATTATTACAACAGCGAGAAATATTATTAAAACGATGTTCATTTTAGCGTGAAATTTTTCTAATTAATCGTGAATTGAGGAAAAGTGAAACTAACGTTTCTTTATATACGCTTTCTAAATGCTACATATAAACAAATAACATTGTAATAAACAAAAAATACGCAAATGAGTTATGTAATAAAGGAAAACACATGTTGTTTTATGAGGTATCTGCACTCTGACTATTGGGTCTATTGTGCAACATTACTTAATGGACATTTTTAATAAATATTTGTGTAGAATTGTACAAATATTCATTTTGCTGTCACAACTTTATTTATTATTATTATTACTTCACCAAAACGTTTGTGACACCCAACACGATGCATCAGAAACTCAACGTATTAAATATGTTTTTAATCAGCATCATATCAAAATTGTCCTGAAAAATCGTTTCCAAACGTGTACTCTAATTGGTAATTAAGTAAAATCATTATTTTTTTTAAAGAATTTTTCCATATTACTCCTGAAGTATTGATTTTATGATATGTACTCCTTAACAGACAATATTATTTGGCAGCCTCCTCCACTGTTCACAATTAACAAAAAGAAAACGTACTAATTTGTATTACATAGAAAAGGATCTTCCTTATTTTCTTGATCAGCATCAATTCCATTTCCACCCTCATGTCTGGCTGTTGTCGGCATGTTAACGATTTTAAATTTTGAGATATTACTGATGCACAAAATTGGACGAATTCGATTAAGTGCCACGCCCACAATATTATATAAAAAGGTTCATTAAGACCACGCCTACAAGGTTTTCAACTTTATTGTCATTCAATTTTATTTAGAACTTATCGTCTGGAAAATTTTATGATTCTTTGACTCTTAAATTTAATTTGGCATGGCAGAGGGTTAAATAACCATTTCAACTTAAACTTATTCAATCTATTTCCATCATTTTACATACATTGTACAACTGCACACTTTATTATCATAATGCGATATTGTTCAATATGTTTTCTTATCGCACAAAATACTCAATACATTGTAAATAAACTTCTACCGTATAGCGCAGCTTAACTTTGTGTGAGTAGACAACAGCTGTTGATGAAAAGTATATAAAGAATGTGTGTTGTGTGTCTTATAAACGACGTAGTGGGTGTAGAACAATATATTGTTATTGGATAAAAGAAAAAAGAAAAAAATAAAAGACAACTTGAGGTGAGTCTAGTCGAATTTATAACAGCCGCACAATATCACCATTTTATAAAAATATTTTGATAGAAAATTGAAAAATATTGTGTGTGAAAAATCAAATAAAAAATAATTAAAAAAACCGTAAAAGTTAAAATTTTGTTAGGAACTTGTTTACATTTTCAAGTTTTATGAATTTTCAAGCATTCCTTGTATAGAGTGTTTAGAGAAAGCATACAGTTCACAAGTTTACAGGAGTGAAAAGGATTTAAATAAATGTGTAAGAAGCGTAAAATTGTTTCACAATTTAGCAGACAATTTGATGCTTGATCGAAATTATTATCATTTTTCATCAGCAACAACAATGACTGTTAATACCAACATACTGATAATACTGCTGAAGAAGTCAATTCATATAAAGCACGCTTTCATACCATACGCATATAAAATGGCTTGTTCGATGGTAATAAATATTATTTTAGCCAATTTTTTTCTTATTTATACCCTTCACTGCAAATGGAGGGTATACTAAGTTTATCATTACAATTGCAACATCCAGAAGGTGGGGTCAGAGATCCTTCAAAGCATATATATTCTTGATTAGCATAAAAAACTGATCAGATCTAGGCATGTACGTTTGTATGTCCATTTGTAAAATCGTTGATCCATATTAAACTTACATAAAATTGGTCAAAATTTACGCCCATAATCGAAAAAAATCTATTTATCATTCAGAAAAATTTAAATATGAAGAATTACATCAAAGTGCCAAAATGGCCTTGGCCGTAAACAGACACGCCCACAATTTACAAAAAAACTATATTCAACATAAAACTGGACTTGCAAGCTGATACGTGTTGCGTACACTATTAGAGGTCGTAATAGTGTATCTGCCACGCCCACTGTATATATAGAGCGTTTTGAAGATTTGGCCCAAGTCAATATTAATGTTTTTTACGTTAGTTTTTAACTACCTCTACGCAGTAGCTAAATATATAACGACAGGGATAGCATCATTTTTCCCCCATCAGTATTGTAAGTGATCAGTTGTCTATATTAACAAATGTAAATGTTGGTGTGCTTGAAAAGTAATTTCAAAAAGTCGCTTCATTTTCAAATGTCTGTCATTTACTTCATCCACAAAAACGTATTTTTATCAGCAAATAAGTGCAAGCAAGTGCAGGTGTGCGTGTATGTTAACGAGAGAGAAAAAAATTACAGACAGGAATATATTTTTCGTATTATTTTTACATTTTCTACAGTTAACGTGCGTGAACATTTTATCATTAAAAAAATTGTAGGCAATTATTCAATGTCTCTGCGTTCTGTCTGCTGTTGAATTGAATTCATTTAACATGAAGGAAATGGTAAACGACATGCATACAAATAATTTACTGTGCGACGGTGTGATGTGTATAGAAAATTAAAAAAAAAATTCATTGCACTTCATTTTTCTTCTATTAAGTAAATTGTTTTATTGTTTTTCCCAACACTGCTCAGGCATTATCATCCAGGTTGCTTCAAACATTATGTAAAACATTCATGCACGCTTTTGTAATTAATGTTGTTCCAGGTTTATGGTGATTATTCATTAAAGTGATATTTCGTCCGGGTCAGGTCAGAGCTGATAATGGTGCGGTACTACTTGCACATGGCTGAAGTAATGGATGATGGTCGGAATGTCGTTAATGTTGCATAATTGTTGGACAGTTACGTGCCCGGTTATTTACATAATTCCTTATAAAATGAGGAGGAAGCAATGTATACAACAACCAGAAGAAGGCTTCAGGAAAGCTTCACAAGTTGTTAGTTAGGACAAGGCTCCACCATTTATATTACTTTCTCATTTTCATTAATTTTGAATAAAAGTGATTAAAAATGCCACAAAGTTCCACCTATTCATGTATTTTTCTATTTAAATCCTTCAAGTTTTTCTCCAAAAAAGAAAAACACTTCAACACTTCAATAGGGCGTAATGGTCAAATGTTTGTAACATTGTTGTGATTTCATTGTTTTTCCATTTAGAACAGCGTTTACTATTATCCTTGTCAACGGACCTCACCAAAAAAACACCCATCTGGATTCAAAATAAACAGGCGAACAAACAAACAGACAAATACGCTCACACACACACACACTCAAAATATCAAATTCGAGATAAATGTTGTATCACTAAGCTTGATTTATGTACAGGACAGGACAAAACACATAATGCCCCACTTTACCATATTTTTACTATCGTCCCGAGTACAACAAATAGCGTTAATCGTTTGTTGTATGGGACTTAAAACTGGGTCAACTTGAAGTGCACATTTGCAACATCACTGACACTAACAACTGTGTGGCTAAATCAAGTAAGGAGGCCAACAGAGTAACAACAGTAACAGCAACAGCAACAGCAACAACAATTAATCGTTTTTGTTATTTTTGTTATTATTGCTACCATTGTTGTTGGTGGTGTTGTTGCTGTTAGTGGTAGTTTGTATAATTTGGCCCTAAAACAATATTACACCAAATGTTGTTACTATCAATACACAGGAAAATTTCCTTGTAAGTATGTATGTGTTTTTAATTTACAATCAAAAAATTGAAGTGATTCGCTTGATCACACATCTTGTGACAAAAAAGGGAAATGTTGAGAAAAGAAAAAGAAAATAGATAAAGTTCACACATGATGAGCATTATTTTCAAAGTCAATGTTGTTTGAAAAAAAAAATGTAAACTATAGTAAACGAACATAAGACCAGTATTGATCAACTCAAGGCTGATCAATTTTTATGCAAAACATCTGAGCTGATCTATCAAAAATCATGCACAGCAGGTTGGATGCTAGCATTTCGATGGGCGCTACCCCATCGTTAAAATGTTAAAGATAGCGGAAGTGAAACACAAATAATCCATGATCTGCGAGATCTGAACGAACATCCCATAATCATACCAACTTATCAGTTAAGTGCCTTTTTAGTATGAGCTTTATTTTGTCAGTATATCTGTCTTTTTTTTTTGGATAACCTTCTAAATGTAAAACTTGCACAAATAGGCCTCTTCACGGATATATTTTATGATCCGGTCTCGTTTCAGTTTAATTAAAAAAGTAACAGCATAAATTGTTGTTGAATTCACATTTGACGCACGTCACATCACAGCACATAAATTACCCTGGTTTGTCACTTATAAAGCAAACACTACAAATACAGCAACCTTTTATAAATGTCCTTGTTTTCTTGGAGATTTTGAAGGACACAGCAAGCAGACAAATGTTAAACTGCCCGTCACGTTTAATATAACGCAGCGTTAAAAGTTATTCAATTATATGTATATCGGTGTCACAAATACCATCACGTAAATGAATCACTTGCAGCTAAAGTGAAATAATTAAAATTGTAATAAAATGTTATAACAAAAAACCCAACGGACTGACACTTATACGTGTATGAATAGAGGAGATTTAAAAAGTCAGCAAAAACCTTATGATTTATTCGTATGCTGTACTAACTGAAGAATACTTTCATTCAAATATCTGTTCAAGCCATGCGTTGGATTGTTTTGTGCGCCAAGGTTCTTGCTTGCATCAGAAAATCCGCTGAAATAACAACAAAGTTTAATTTCTCTGATGTTTTTATGAGTTTTCGCTGTTGGTACATATGTACCGAGTATAAACAACATAAACAATGCACATGGAATGACCTCGTGTCCATCATTCCTTTGTTGTAAAAATGCAAAAATGAATATAAAAACAATAACAATAACAATTCAAGAATGTACAATGAAACGGACGAAACGCACACATAGTTGCAATACAATGTAATGCAATAACGTGTGCATTATGAAAATCGCACATATGGATTTTTGTGCTCATAGTCAGCAACACTATTCATATTTTTTGGTGAAAATTTCTGAAAATGCTGCAACTTGTTTACACACACCCGTACAAACATTTAATATTCCATTGAGCGCCCTTAAGAGCACTTGTGCGCTCAAATCTTGAAGCAAAAGAAAGGGCGAAAAAAAACAAGAAAAAAAACACAAATAAACGAAACACCATTTTTATTTAGCACTTACACATGCTCAAGCTCTCATCCGGTTAAATACACATAATCATTCATTCGTTCGTACGTACGTTCGTTCGTTCGTTCATTCCATCACAGAAAAAACACTTTGTTACACAAACACCAACACTTTTTCTTATACACACGAAACACAAACGCAAACATAAACACATGCATAAGCGTAAGCATTCGTGTTACTCGCTTCTTCAATCAGCATACAAAGGCAAACAACAAAAACAACAAACAGATGCTTGTACAACATTCATCAGCATTTGCCAAAAGTCCATGTGTTGTATTTTATTATAAATATGTGCTTATTCGTGTGTGAGTGGGAGAGGGACGAGGGTGGGTTATGCTGGGCACAACACTCTATCCCACATATTGTTTTGCGTGAACTCAGAGTTATTTGTTTGCGTTGCGTTTTATTACCGACCAATTCATTCATATCAAAATGAAATTTTTTCCGAACAATTGTATAAAAGCGACGAGAAAACAATTACGGAAAAAAGAAAAAACTCACGACAATTATTTAAGGACATCGAATACAAATTTAAAAGCAACCTGAAGCTTACGGTTGGCTTTACGTTCATGGCGAATTATAATAAGTTGCACTTATTGTCCTTTTAAAATATTGTACATTTACAATTAATTAAAGTTGTTGCAATAGTAGAACAGAAGATGCTAGAGATGAAGAGTTTTCATTTTTATACTCTTCATGTAAGATGAAAAAGTCAATTACTTCATTTGCAAAACTCAGAAGGAGACCCCATAATGTCTCTAAAGCATATACATTCTTAATCAGCATTAAAATCTGAAAGGATCTAGATATGTCCTTCCGTCTGATCGTCTATTGTTGGCATTTTTACGAGTGTAAGCTTGAGAATCACGCTCAAAATCGACAAAAATCTGCCGCAAAAATGTCTTCATATAACTGTAGCCAACATTAGGCGGAATTGGACAACAGACACGCCCACAATTTTCAAATAAATTATCTAAATGCGATTTTTAAGTTGATCCATAATACATACACCTCTAGGAGGCGTAATCAGATACCTACCACGCCCACATCTACATAATTATATAAAAATTTCATTCAAATTGAATATTTTTCTTGACTGTTAAACATGTATATATGTCCACACACATACACATAAATTATTTATTATACTTTTTTGCGTTGTGTTATTTAATTCATGCATACACACTCACTTGCACATTCTGCGTGTGGGGATTTATGATACCGAAGATTACTATTAACTTTGAATTCCTTCTGTTTTTACTTTTTTGGTTGTCTCTATGCATACGAGCTGACTTTGTTCTATTCGATTTGTTTTTCTTTTGCTGCTGTTTGTTTTCAATTTTTTTTTTGTTTTTTTTGTTAAAAGCAATGTTGTTGGCACTTCAAAAATATATGAGGCTCCTATGTTAACCCCTTTTTGTCTTCTGTGTGTGATGGCAGTCAATTTTATTATTTGCCGCAATGGCAGGACGCCAGTTGACAAAGTGCGGTATATGGAGATATTGTTGTAAAAATTGTGTACAAGCATGTGTACGTCCGTCCGTATGTACATATGTGTATATAGGCCAATTTGCTAAAATGTATGCGTATGTAAAGTGTTGGTGATTCATGGATGTACTTTAATGAATAAATGTGTTGCGGTATGTGCTTATAACTTATATAGAACAATATATATATATATATATACGTGTGTGTGTATGCGTGCATATTTGTATGAATCTTAACAATTTGCTTTTGGGGACCAGTAAGCTTTCATTCACTCACTCACCAACGGATTGCACAACATTGAACTGACCCAACATAAGACGGAAAGCGTTGAACACGTGTGAGTGAGTGTTCATTTGTATAAAAGTAAAGCACAGGTCAGTCGAGCTGGATGGGCAACAGTTTGAGGAGATTTTTCGTTTTTCGTTTTTCTTTTTTCACTTTTTTGTGGCGTTTGCTTCAAGGTACCAACAATATGATGGTTTATTAAATTAATGCGGCAAATTTTTTAACTAGACGGCAAACACACACACATACACACATACATGTGTGTACATATTATACGTACCTCTATGTAAACTAGTTGTTATGTATACAAACTGATACATCATTCTTGGCTGTAGGGAGAGGCAAGGTAGGGGATAGAAAAAAACCGAATGTACCACAATGAAAAATGTATTAAATTAATGACATTCTGAGGCAATCTGGAGAAGTGTGGAATGTTTGAAAAATGGTAGAAGGGAAATTGCTTTGTTTTTCTTTTCATTTTTCTTTTTTCTTTTTCGTTTCCTTTTTTTTCTTTTTGTTTTTGCACATTTACATTTTATGTTTCAAGTACGTTTTCGTGCTTAACAAATACTACATATGTAATAATTTTTTACCCGCAGAAGTTGGCACGTTTTACAGCTTTGTTCGTTAAAAATTATGTTATTTTTACATGCCACTACTGCTGACCACCGTACACATATTATGGGTATCTTATAGTATTTAAATCATATTGCACAATACAATACGTATGCATAGTATAAAAATAGATAAGTTTTCGTATTGTCCGAGCGTATCGGGCATAATAATAACGGTAATAGCATACTCATATATTATGAAAACATGATGCTGCGGTAATTTTTGTTAAATGTGTACATTATGTCCTTACGTAGTTTATATGTTAATGTATGCAAAGATATATTTTTAAAAGGTTCCCACAGTAAAGAGAGAGAGAGAGAGAGAGAGAGAATGAGTATTGTTTGGCATCATCCCGAATTGTGTTCGTGCCAAAGTGCCATCGTTTGGCTAAAATGTATATAATTTGTCAAGGTGTAGCATATTATTTAACATTTACACTTGTTCTATTAATTTCAGCCGACCATATAATACCCTACGCCACTAATTATGGTATAGTTTCACAATTTATGCTCTACCTACTTACTAGTTACCATATCTGGGGTTTTTGTTTTTTTGTTACCGTTGTTGCGGATGTTGTTCATGTTGTTGTTGTTGTTTGGTGGTGGTGGTATTGTTGTTATTGTTCACTTAATTCCACAATTTATGCAATAATTAGTACCTTCCCTGTAGCGTTTTTTCTAAATTAATGCATTTTGTGGCAAAAAATTCGTAAATCTAAAAGAATCCAAGAAAAAATAAAAATCAATTTTTAACCCTTAAGTTTAATTTGGATCGAATAAGTATTGGAAACCTTTTACTTGTAGAAGTTTTTCTCAAAATAAAATTTTTAAACAACAACAATAACAAAGCTTAATTCGGCTTTAACACAATCTTGAATACCCTACACAAAAATATGTGCGAATAATGGGCGTGGTATATATGTGTGTGATAAGAATTATTGAAGTAAGAATCACGTATTAGCCCTAAGGTCGAATTCTGCATCAACATAAACTTTTTTGTAAATTATGAGCGTGTTCGTTATATGACACTGCCCTTATTTAGCATATAATTGCATATAATTCATATACTTGTTGTATATCTTATAACAATTTTGTAGCTCTTTTTTCTACTCTTGCCAATTGTGGGCGTGTTCGTAGACCGATTTTGATCATTTCAAATAAAGCAGCATTGACGTAAATTAAGAATGTCTGGATGAATTACATTTCAACTTACTCTCGAACACAGGTACATGGTTAAATTGACTCAGCTCTTGATGCTAATAAGGAATATATAATAAATATATACTTTGTTAGGTCTCTGAAGCCTCCTTCTTCATTTTCTTGTCTTCCATTATTTTCGTTTTATGTATTTTTATAATTTAATTTAAATGCCAATTACTAACCTGCACAATATCAACTATAAGTAGATATATGTGCATAGGTGGGTGCGCATGTACAAATTTTACTTATCTGTTTATTTTTTTACTACTGAACGACAAACGATGACTTATTTTAATCTATATACCGTTTCCATCAAAAGTCCTTCAATTGCAGGTAGCAGAGCTCAACAACAATTTTCCATATACAATGACAGGATGAAAAAATAAAAACGTCAACATATGACATTCAACAACAAGACGGACGGAGAGAGTCTATATCAAGAAATATATAATTTTTACTTTTTCCATAGAAATCAACGAACAATTGACCTTTCAAACACATGTATAATTTTACATACGAGTATGTTCACACATATGCATACAGAGAGTATATAGATTTGTAGTAATATCGATTTGTGTCTGTGTATATTTCAAGTAACCTAAAGCTCCTTAAGACATGTGCTCATGTGCTGATGTTAACTTCTTTGGCAAATTGTTGATGTTGAATATTATTGCACACCCACTTACTTGCATAAATATTGTTTAAATATACGTCTGGGTGGGTGCGTGTGTAAATCATGAGCTTCCTAAGCCGAGAATTAAAATCAATTCTCAGTTAACAAAACGAAATTGCTGACAAGTGTCAAGAAAATCTCTATCACATATTCCTCCTTTCAAGTTTGTTTTCTGTGCTGTTTGAGACAACAATATGTGTACATACCAACATACATTTATTATTTTGTATAACTGTGTCGCATCGTATGCGCCCTAGTACACAAAACTAACTGTTTTTACAGACTTTTCTTTATTCACTTTGTGGACTTTTTTCACATCCTTTTTTGTAATTCTTTCGTATGTACGTATATCGTACATTTGATTTGATTGTTGGAGCTTAACTAAATGTACAGAGTAAAGACAGAATTCAATTGTTAGGGTTTAATATGATATGTGTGAGTTTGCAATTTGGGTAATTTGTAAAGAATCTGTATAACAACGTTGAAAAGAGTGCCATAAAAAGAAGAAAACGAAGAAGAAGAATGAACTTCCTAATATAACACGTTATTCTAAGTGTCCGTATTAATAGGAAACTTCTGGCATCTTTAATGTAACATTAAGCAGACACATACATACAAATAACAAAATATCACTTAAGCGCGCGGATAAATTTTAAGTTTCCAAAAATGCATTTACAAATATCCTTCACCTTCGCATATACAAACTCCGGGCGTGGCATGTGCCTGATTGCGCCCTTTTTCTTTTTCGTATTACGTATCGACTAACCAATCGAAATGAAATAATGATTTTCGTAAAATATGGGCGTATCTGTTATCCGACCATGCCCACATTTTCCACATATCGATAACGTTGTAAATCTGTATACTAAATTGCAATTTTATGAATAAACTTTTGTGTCTGTAAGAGATTCTATGTCGATTATGGGCGTGGCTTTCCACAAATTTTGCCCAATTTATATAATGTTCTGCGTATACTAAACAAAAACAAGTGAAAATATTATAATCAGTCAAGCCTACAGTCCTTGATGTATAAAGACCTCCAGGATCTTATATGGGGAGGGGTTCTAAAAATGTTCCGATCCTAGCCATTTTAAATAGGGTTCCCCTTTGGGCTAATACACGTCCCTGTACCAAATTTCATCGAAATACGAGTATCTCTAAAAATAATAGGACCTCATATAGAGAGGGGTTCTAAAAATGGCCCAATCTAGTCCATTTGGGCCAATACATGTTCGTTTCAGTTTTAAATGCTTATGATTTAATTAATTAATTATTAAAAAACACAATAGATGCAAGTTGCCGTCTTTCAGTACAGATGCGTGTGTGCCCCTTCTCCTCGGCATTTCTTTTCAATTTCAATTTCAATAATTACTCAAACTATAAGATTATAAAGCGTATTCTACTTTTATTTTGCAGTTTTCCAATTAAAATTTTGTTTTCTTTTGTACCCAAATGCAGAATGAAGTGAAGAACTACAAATACTCAGACACATACTGTATGTACATACATATTGTTGAATGATATAATTGATAAAAAGGATTACGTGGAGAGGGAGCAAGAGCCGAGACATACGTGCTATACGTCTATATTATGTTTGTAAAGCTCTTCTTTCGTTTCTCTTAAAAGAATACGAACAGAATGTAAAGGGATTTTGATAATATTTACGCATGATAACCATAACATACATTAAGTAAATTGGAACACAAACTAAACACATAGAAATAGACTTGAATGAAGCATTTTGTGTCTGAGTTTGTGTGTGTGAGTATTTGTGGTTTTAATACCGGTAAGTACAATACATGTACAGTGACCACAATTTATATTTCCATAGAAGAACAGGAAAATTATAACATTTTTTTTTATTGTGGGTAAGTGTTATTGTTGGTGTGCTGGTGTTGTGTGTGAGTGTTGGTTAAATGCCGAGCATAACATTGAAGGTTATTTAAAGTTTACGTTTACGTTTAAAAGGAGCCAGAGAGAGAATGCAATCTATCACATAAAAATTGTTTCTCTAGGATATTTCCGTTTGTGTTGCTGTTGTTGTTGTTGTTGTTGTTGTTGTGTGCTTTTGAGGAAATTCATTTCTCACACAGAAATAGACAAAATGCAAGGGGAGGGAAATGAAACTCCAGCAGTGATGAAGAACAACAACAGGCAATAGAAAAACTTTTGTCTTGTGAAGAATTTTGTATCAAAGGAAACTAGTTTTACGATATTGCTGTTGTTGTTGTTATTGTTATTGTTGTTGTGCATTTGTCATGTAGCACACACATACTATAGAGTTCAACTTAAAATCAAATGATTCCATAATATAAACTGCATTGTTGCAGTGTAATGCTATACGGCAGTGGTTGGCTACCTGCTAAAATTCTCGTTCCTGCCTGGCGGTTCCTGTTGTAAAGTAAAGGTTTGATGTGTTCCAACCGGAAAGAAGATTGTCAACCACTGATCTCTGTAATATACAGTTGAGGCTTGACTTGCACGTGAACTTACAAGTTAACATGTATTCCATAAAACACATACACACACACACACAATGACTGTTCATGTTATAAAACACATACACACTCAATATTGCATATAAAAGATCAGAATTTGTTTGTTTCCTATAACTCCTGAGATAGTGTAAAGATGAAGTGGCCAACAGAGTAGAAACAGTTTGCTCGACTATGTTCAACATCTTCTACATCGTACGATATATCAACCAACGCACACCACCCCCACTTGCCCAGGCACCCACACGTGTGTAAATCAAGTAATATATGAGAATAATTTGAATACAAAAAGGCAAAAAAAAACAGAAAAAAAAATGGAAATTTCATGAGGAGAAACTTTTCACAGCTTGCTTACTGCAAAAGCTCAAGTGTTATCATATAACTCTGGAGAGAAGAGCACACAGATTCACAGACGACAAAATGCTTTCAACAACTTACCTTTAAAAAGTAGTTGACAGTAGCAAGAAGCAACAACAATAACAACAACAACAATAACAACAACAACTGGAATTTGAACATTACCAAAAAAATTTGTCTATATTTGCTGAGTGAACTTTAGACCTTAAACACTTGACACATAACATACTTATAACAAACGACAAATGTAAACAACAACAATAGCAACAAAAGCATCCCAAATAATGTGCATTAATATCATGCCAAGACACCAACACATACTACTGCACTCTTACACATAGTAAACAAAAGCAAATACTCAAATAAAATAGATTGAAAAGAGAAAATTTTCTCAAAGCATACCATCACACATGCATGCTTACATGCTTACAATAAATTCATACTAACCAACTTTAAGGAAACTTTTTTAAAAACATTTTAACAGAAAAGGGTGTCATCTAACTCAAAAGACACATACCATATATACAGGCACACACATTGTTGTGTGTGTGTGTGTGTTGAGGACGTGTATCATTGTTACCCAAAAAGTTGTGTCATGTGCCAAATGGAAGACATTGTGAAAACTGACGAATTTTTGAGTTGTTTTATATGTTTGGGTATGCCACACGTACTACACACATATACACACCCATATACGTTCGATGAATGACACTTGAATAACTTGTGTCCAACATTATGTCATTAAGTTAATTTGATATGCCGGTATGCTGCTGCCTGCATCCTTCTATTGAATTGGTCAACTCAAAAACTCATTACACATATGATGGCACACAATAATATGGATGGGATGTTCACATGTACACCAATTCTTGCAGCTTGTTATTGTATAATTACATGGAACACAAATGCATACATACAAAGATCCATCAACATACCATAAAAGAAAGGAAATTTAATTTCGTAAAACTTGTTCATTCAACGGCGAACTGTACCTACAGTTGTTGTAAAAATGACATTAACTATAAAGCATTAATTTCCTAACTTGAATTGTGCATCATTTGTCACATTTCGGTGTAATAAAGGAAGTACCTGTATCCACTGTAAACAGATTTTGGCAAAATCGATTAACAATCACGCCCACAATTGACAAACCACCGATCGTTAAGGGGACGCGATTTATTTCTTAATGATCTTTGAGGAAGGAAGCAAATTTTCTATATGCCACGCCCATATTTTGTCAGATATAAATGTGCAGACTATCTAGTATTTACCACTTGCGAAATAAATCCGTGCTTATCTTACCAATCCGTGGAGAGAATTCCTTATATATCACATAAGCTGTTAGAGGTACGGTTGGTTGCTTTTATAATTTTTACCAAATAGTTGTGAGTGAAAAAATTTAATCAATAAATATCATAAATAAAAATTTAATACAGTGACTACCATGAAGAACCGCTAGTATACTCCAGCCATTAATAGTTTTGTCAACACATGTACAAAAATGCGTTTACACAATAAATTATGTACATACTCATGATACTCATTACATTAACTAAAGGGTAGAGTAAGTTTGTTATTCTTTTTGAAACAATGAGAAAAATGCGCCAAAGGCCTCAAAAAAATACATATGCATATACATTTGATCAGCTACGAAATCTACAAAAACTCAGTCCATCTAGCTGGTATATATAATACTTGCCTGTTATGGAAACGATTATTGTTGCGAATTTTATCAAGTTGAAATTTTTAGGTCGGGACTATACTCAATTTAACAAAACGCTTTATATATAACCTAAAAAAACATCCGAAATCCTACAAAATGTACATTTTAATGATCAGAATTCCTTCTAGCTATGTCTGTATGTATGTCCACCTTTGGTACCACCTTCTTCTGAACGTACAAATTAAGACAGAGACTGTAAACTTGCTCAAAATATTGGTTTGTATTGAAATTGTATAAATTTGGTCAAAAGACACGCCCACAATTATACAAATACCAAAAAACCGTCAACTTTTCAAAGCTTCTCAGTGGTTTTTAATCGGTTTAAAGAGACATTTCTACTAAAAAAAACTACTTTAAGACCCTGCCTACAATACATAAGCATTACTGCCAGTAATAACATTTATTTTAACTCCCTAAAGGAATGATAATAATCTCTCCAAAAGTTGAGTTTTGAAGGTAAAACAACATATACATATTTACAATGACCGGATTGGATTAGAGACACTCCCACAATTATTTAAAAAAAACCTTATTCAAGGCGGAATGCGTCTTGTACGTATAATATGTAGAACACACGCGCCCACAGTAGAGAATATTTAACTTGAACCAAATGTAGTTTTTTTTTTATTTTGTTCATGTACTTATTAAGAGTATTTATTACATTAGGAATTTATATAAATCACTAAAATTGTCTTCGCAAACTAATATCATTTATACTTGAATTTATTGCAGTTACAAAACGAGTTGATTATAAATCACTAACACACACACACACACACACGCAATCATACATGCATAAATATGAAATTATGATTAAATTGCAATAAATTGCTTTTATATTTATTATTATTAAAGCGGCGTATGGATGGGTTGCTTGAAAAAGTTGACAAACAACACCAACTATAGAAGGACGTTGATTATACGCAAGTACATATATATGTACTTATATTGTAATAACTAATAATCAATGGCAATAATGGGGTTGTGTGTAATTACAAATACATTTAGCGACGAATCGACGAGAAGCTGTTATTAAATATTTTCCAATATCAACATTTCCATACAAACAATAATTTTTCTCAATACATATGTATTTACGTATATAGTCGACCTGATCAAACCAGTAAGTGACCACAGAATAATGCTAGGAAAGAGCAAACCATTAATCGATCATATAAGCATGAATAATTGAATTTACAAAATGTGCTTAATAGGCTGCAAGGAATGATAAAGGACAGAGGCGGTCGGACGAGGAATAATAATAATAATAACAAAAACCAAAAGTAGTAAACAGTTAACAGTGATTAAGGTTATGGCCACATGAAAACAATGCTTACAAAAAAAAAACATAAAATAGGTCACCACTCAGCATGTACAGCATGTACCACATGTGGTACATATAGTCTAAAATTTTGTGTGTGGCCACGTTATCGAAATGAAACGAAATCATGTTAAATTTTCTTTTATTGAAGAGAACACAAACATTCTTTTGTTTTTTTTTTAACACACACACACACACACACACAACCATAAGTGAATACTGCAACAATGCAACAGCAACAGTAATATGACAAGAAAAAACCCATCAACCCATAAAACAACATTCACCAGCAATAAAAGCGAAAATATTCACCAAACATCACAATAAAGTCACATATTAAAGGAAAAAAGAAGAAGAAAGTATGTGACAAAAAAAACCTTAAATGACATTAATTTTCATGAATTACATACAATGGCGTACATAATGGATTGTACACATAGGCGCACATCCAAACATAAAATGTATGTATATGTGTATATATGTGGGCTGTGAATGGCTCTATCACGAAGCGTGGCTAAAGTATCAAGCAACAGTAGTGTTGCATACGGAAACGTTTGCCTGAACGCTGCTTACGAAAGGAAAGCAGCAGAAAATATAGGCAAACGTGGACGTTTTTCGTAAATATACAAAAACAAAAAAAAAAACAAAAAAATACGTAGAAAACTTATTCATAATAAATATCAACGTTTATCCAAAAAGTTGAATAAAAAACGTTGAACGTGTGTTTGTAAAATGAATGAATGAATGACTGAATGCAAATGTATGTATGTCTATATTAACAAAAACATAAAAACAAAAACAAAAACCATTGAAAATGAACATTTCATTGTGTCATGTAAATAACACCCCAATGTCAACGCCCTGTGTTACATAAAAGTCTCCCCCTCCTCGCACATCATCTCCCCCCACATCATGGTGCAGTTCCAACAAAACGCAAAAGATATAATGTTTATTACTTATATGTATTAATGCTTTTACCCGCATACACACAACCACACACAAATAATTCTATTTGAATTATGGCGTTGACTCTGTGTGTGTAGGCATTAAATCAGCTACCGACCACATTATGTACTATTTGGTTGCCCGGAGTATTCGTTGGACAAGTAACTTCCACCCCTTTACACACAACCACTATCACCAAACCCCCATCCACGTACATTGCAATACGTAGCCGTAATGTTAATAAAAAAAAAACATTATTTATTATTCCCCGCATTCATTATATTTACAACAGAAACAAACACATACCGACCGTGTGTGCGCATACACGTACAGTGGGAAAATAATATGTAATAATATGTACGTGTATTAATGCTCAACATTAAAAATATTGCACTAAAAGAATATTTATAAATAGTTATCATGTAAAGGTATTTAACAATGTCAAATTACTCCAACTAAACGTAACCTTTCTCCCAGTGTCCTTACATCTATTTTTTCTTCGTTTTCTAAATTAATTAAAAATAAGTATTTAAAAAGTATATTTAATTAAAATATAAACTTTAAATGAACACCATGTATATATTGTATATACCAATATAAATATAATTCTTCTCTGAGAGGTACTTTTTTCTAGCATTTTTCACATAATTACTCGTAATCTGTAAAAAGTTAAAGCATGACATTTTCACATGCAATATTTTTTACAATAAGAGTTTGAAATATTGGGTATTTTAAGTGCAAAAATTGTGACACAAAGTGCTAAAGTTAAGACGGACGGATAAACAAACATTAATTAGTTTACGAAGAACAACAAAATAACAACTCTGCACAAAGATTTAAATTTATTTACATTTTTATATTTTAAAAAACAAGAGTTTCTTCCCCAAGACCATTTACGATGTCGTACGTGTGCCAAGCTTGCACATGACGACACAGATTTTCATTAAAAACAAACAATCAGTGACGAGTGTGAATAAACGGAATACTAGGTTCTGGGGAACGGAAAATCTTAATTATCCATACTACATACTTGAGGCTCCTCTTGACTCTAGAAAAGGTTGTATGCTAATGCAAACCATCACCGTAAAGTAATACCTAGTGGGTGTCCCGCGGGGGGATGGTTGACGCTGAGAGGTGTGTGTTTTAGTAGGCAGGATTATGTGAGGATAAAGCCAGGTCCAGCCTTTTATATGAATCAGCAGTTCGGTTATCAGTTAATATCCGTCAGATTTCACACTACCCGGTCGTATATAAAAACAAGTAAGAAAACTAAATTTGGCTTAGGCCTAATCTTAAATACTCTCCACATCCATAAATATAAATATGGGCACCACATTTCAAGTTCATGGATCAATTTTTGTGGCAAATAAATATATTTTTATCGATTGTGGGCGTGGCTCTTGACCAATTTTGCCCATTCTAAATATAGATCTGCATGCAAAAACTAAAATTTCAGCTTATTATCTCAAAATGTATGCTTCTGATAATCCCAACAACAGACAGACACACGCACACACAATTTTTGACGTTGATTAAAAATACATATATATACTTTGTAAGGTCTCTGACGTGGCAAACGAAAGAACAAACTCATTGTAACATACCCTCATCACTGAGGTGTAGAGTAAAAAAAAACACCAGTAGTACACCTCCGCGACAGACACCCTGTTGAATATAGTATATACGTCGCGCGTTTAGTAAAATTCATTTCCAATATAAAATATTCTCTACAACCTTGACAACCTTGAAATGATCTCAAAGTAAGCATACTTAAATACACAAAGAATTACAATCACTTGCGCTTTTACTTAATGTTTCTTATTCATACCATACGATACCCTTTCCTAAATGTGTGTTTAAAAAAAAAATACCCAAAACTCCAAAATAACTTCATTCAAAAACTGAAACTGTTAAAAGGATATGAAACGCCCACTTATTAAGATATTAAGGGGGAGATAATGACTGTGAAGCCAATTAAGCACTCAAAACAAAACAAGGGGCGTATAACGTTCATGCATATGCACACACATATATACACACATAGTATGTGTATATGGTGGAAAAATCGTGTTGTACGTTTCCACCTAAATGGATATGTTTTGTTTACGTATAGTAGGTATGAAGGCATTTACGTACGTACACATATGTGTGTCGTTTGAAATGAGTTCAATTTATCGTTTATGAGTATATTTTAGTTATTAAATGATTACATCGTCTTGCGGTCGTTAACAATTTTAAAGTTTAGCCATTCTATTTATAAACACCGCCACAACACTTATGCATGGGAGTTGCGGGACGGGAGGTATTAGCTTGTTTACGCGTATCAAGCATAATTCACATTTTCCCCATCTGACATATATTTCAATTATATTCAAAAACAAAATTCAAACAAGTAAACTTAACTTGTTTATGTGTGTGTGTACTAGACGTACCGTATATTGGAAAACTTGTTCAAGAGGCCAACTTTATTTAAGTAATCGTGCTGCGTTCAATATAACCGATCTAACAACAAGCATGACTGCATGACTGCATGAATAGTTAACCTCAAACTGTTATATTATATAATATACAATAATTGAGACAAACTGTTTATGACAAAAAATATCCAAAAATGCAATGTTGTTGTTGTTGTTGTTGTTAAATAACCAATAATACAAGTTATTTATGTTATGATTTTTTCTTTTTCTATTTTATTCGCATCAGCAGCCAACGCTTTTTAACATTAGAGTTAGTTACCATAAAAAGTGTCAATTACTCAAATATAGTAAAATGTATAGGATTTAACATTAAAATAAATTTCGATTAATACATGTTGTCACACGGTGCGACTCTGCGGCATTTATTACGTCCACATTATTGTGTGTGAGCGGTCTAAAGTTGTGCGGAAAATGCGCGGCATGGTCGTTTTGTGTTGGAGTCACCGCGACCACCATTATCGTTATTAAAAGTCACACATTTTCTTGTTGTCCGTTTCACTTTTTATTGTACATACGCAATATTTATGTAATGAACATTTGTCCACTTCCAACAGTTTATTTTATTTAATTATTATATATTTCTTTTCATTTTGCCATCGAGATGTTTAGCATTAGTCAGGTGGTAGTTTGAAATCAAAATTATAACTTGTAAGCCAAAGTAAATCATATTTGTACTTATTTATCTATTTTCCATTCACTGCCATACAATTTATGCTTGAGTGGATAAAAACAAATATCGAATGATTAATAAAAACAATGGGTGGCCAAAGAAATCTGTTTCATAACGTTTAAATACGAAAAACCATGAAAGCAACATAAAGCATCAACATGAACAGAACAAAAGCAGCGCCAGCAACAAGTGTAAACCAGAATAGACGAGTGGTGTAGTTTATACCATGTAGAAACATGCCCGAGTGAGCAGCTGTTGCTTCTTCAACTTGCTGCTAACCGAACGTATATTTACTACAACTACTATTATAACTATAGTTGAAGTGACCAAGTTACCTGCACTGCTGTTACCTGCACTACTGTTTTCGCTGTACTGTATGTAATCTATGATCATTTAAACGTGTTTGGTTGTGTAAATAGACGTATTATGGTTATTGTTTTTGCGCAACATGAACAAAAGAACAATATATTGCATCATTTTATAATACGATAAAAACTCAATACAAGGTGCAAGTCATCACCATTCAAACAAACACAACACACAAATGAATGTGAAACGAGTAAGCAAATTAAAGTTGAATTAGGCGACATCTTAAATACCCTTCAAAACTATGTCATAAAGATTTTTTATATAATATATTGTGGGCGTGTCTATTATCCGACCTCGCCCATTTATTTATTACTTTCACAAATGGACTAATTATAAATATGTGTACCATACGTCAGATTTTGTGATCTATGGACAGATTCTTTTTGATTGTGGGCGTGGCATTTGACCAAGGACAAGCTAATTATAAACATGTTTAAATAATTTTTATGACAGAAAATATGATTTTTGTTAATTGGGGGCGTGGCATTTGACCATAAATAGGCTAATTACAACTTTCTAGTTCAGTTTTTGAACTGAAAGAGAGATTTTTCCCAATTTTACTCAATTTAAATAGAGACCTACCATTATACAAACCCTCTAGAAATGTTTGCGGAAAGTGTCAACGCTCTATATCAAAGTTTACAATGGACACTCGAACGATCATAACTAGATCGCTTCAGACTTTCATAATGATCAATAATATATAAACTTTGTACAGACTTTCACATATTCTCAAAGATATTGCAAGCAAAAGAACAAATTGAAAATATTGAATTGAAATTGAAGGGAATGAAATCATCTTTCATTCAAAAGTGTACAAATACATATGACTTAATAAATATATACTATACAAATAAAATATAGCAATTTTATAAAAACCAGAAATTCAGTGTTTACTACAGCTTGACGTTAGGAGAGATAATTTTAACCCAACAAACTAACTGAGATCATAAACAATTTCAAATCGTATTAAAAACCTTAAAAAGAAAAAGAAGAAGAATTTTAAATACATATAGAAGTAGATATATATGTACGCATATAAGTGTGTGTTTGTCCGGAGTACAGGGAATTCTATAATTAAAAGAAAAGCGCCCAGCAAAACCTTAAGATTTATACCTACCCATAAGCATCTACAAAGAACCAGCGACAATACCCCATGTACTCGTATGCGCCAGCACGTGTGTCTGTATAATACATGACGCTTTTGTTGCTATTCTTGCAGCCATAAAGACTAATTTATATGCTCTCGCCTGACAAATAAAACAAATTAGCATTATGTTAATTAATTTTCACAGAATAATTGTTATCATTAAATTATGCGCAACTAGATGACTCGCTCTGTTGCTGGTGCTGTTGCTGGAAGTTGATGTTTTTACTGCGTACTGTTGCTCCCGTAAGCATTTTGTCGTGTACGGTCTGGGCTACCTGTTTAATAGACAGCAATAAATGTTGTACTTTCTCAGGTGCTCACTATTACGGTTGCTGCTGCTCTTGCTGCTGCTGCTGTTATGTTGACTGAAACATTTATTAATAGCAAGAAAAGTTTCTTTTTTTTCTTTTCTTCCTTCTTCCTTTCTACTCTTAAAATAAGTAAACTATTAAAATAAGGAAAAAAATGTTAAATATGTATAAGAAGAATGCATTCATAGTACAAACATGTGCAGAGAACAAGACAAAGTGTAGTGTCGGAATTTAGTAGCAAGATTTTTCGTATTCGTAGGGAGGTAGCATAGATCTTGAACGCAGCATTTGTAGTGCAGTGAAAGTATAATAAGGAATAATATTTCAGCAATTAAATTGTATACACAACCCAAGCACATAACCCATAACTTCACCAACCCCACGAAGTGTGGGCTACCTGGCAGCTGCATAGATGGAAGGCAACCCCCATTTACCGCTTTCTACTCAAACATATAAGCACATATAATGAGAAGAATACAAAGTCTGGTTTTGACTCATTGGTTAGCTAACTAGCAGAACTATCTCTCCAAGTTTTTCCCCAACTCCCTAACCTAAACTGCGGCGGCAACATAATGCGAGTTAATCTTTTTGAACAATTTTCCTTTTTCTCTTTGTTATTTAATGAATAAGAAATAGAAAATGTACTCGTTTTTCATTCAAGTATATGGTCTACGCTTATACGTATATATTTATATGCATGATAGCGATACAATAAAATAAATCAAGATTATTTAATAGGTATGATAGCGCACATATAACGTGAATTATGAGTTAAGTTAAGGTGAACGTGAACTATGTGGAAGGAAAGAAAGTTTTCCCAGCAATTTTCTTCTAAACATAATTTTTCCATTTTAATTAAGAAAGTCTTCGTTTCCGTATACAGGAAAACTATTGTAATAGTTTTAAAAACATTTGATGGGTGCAACGGAATTATGACGGAATGTAGTCCCTGAGCAAATGTTTATATACGAGTATGTACACAAGAAGTTGTGTAACAGAAGGCATTGAAAATGAGTTCATTAAACAAATGGTTACGCCCATTATTAATTTAATCATACAATCCGCCCACAAGTTATATATTAAATATACATTAGTTGTAAGCGTAATCAAATACCACGCCCACTATTTGTGTATGAATGGGTAGAGTATTTAAGATTAAACCTAAATCAAACAATATTTTTTTACTTGCTTCGAATTTATCGCAAAATCTAATTTAATTGAATTTCCGCAATTTTTCCTGAGCACAGATCCTTAATCTTAAACATGAATGGGTACCCAAAGTGCTGCCTAAATTCATTATATCAATGTTCACTTATTTGTATTAAAACGTTTTGTCATATAACGTCTTTAGATGTAAACGTCACGCACATACGCATGTAAGGAAAACTTACACAACTGCCCCACGTTGTATTAATATTCCGTAAAATATATACAGCCCAGCATGTTGTATGCAAAAGGAAGGCCTGCAGGTTTTATATATTTAGCGTTATAATAAGAGTATACTAAGTTTAGCGTTGTGTTTGCAAACAAAGGCTTTAGGGACCCTATGGGTGTTATTAATCAGCCGTGTGGCCCTGTGTTGTCAAAACATGTGATATCGACTTGAAAATGGCCACGCCCATACTTCACTGAACAAATTTAAAATTTGGAAACATATACATTCACATTAATATTTGTTCCATTCAATGACATAACATAAGAAGAATCGCGTAAAGTTCACGCCCACAATTAAGAAAAAAGAACAGGACTTTGTTTTATTTAATTTTTGAGATGTAGGGCAACTTATATTTTAATAGCTTTAAAAAAAGAACATAATCTTGTACATGACACGCCCCAATTTTTCACATAAAAATGATAGGGTGTTTAAGATTGGACTGAGGTCACATTTTGTTTTTAAGTTAATTTTTATTTCAGCATAATAAATGGAGGATGAACTCTACGCATGCGTATAAATGGATAATTGATGCATTTAGCTTCCATGGGCCTATATTATTATAAAATGATGAAATTGCAACAAGAAAGTAGCTGTTCTCTCTTTCAAGTTGTAATTTTCTTCTTTCAGCTTAATTTAGTGTTTTTTTCAGTTAAGTCATTGGCTGGCTTGCTGGCTGGTTGGGTGACTGGCTTTGGACACGGTAGAGAGATGTCTTGCGGTGTTGTTGTTTGCATATGCATACCTTTTTGATGTTGTCGTTGTTGTTGTTGTTGTTGGTATATATTGACGAAATTTATGCAAATCATGCTGTGTGTTAAATGAATTATTTATTAAATATTTCAGAGCAGATCATAACATTAAAATACAGCGCGATTGATCGATTCATCCAATCATCTGCCCAGACGGTTCACATATTGGACAGAAGTACTACCTTTTAACGTATAACATTTACGGTTGTTGGGTCATTTTTCACAGAAACTGTTAAACAGACTTTCATTTTTGTTTTTTCATTCATGGTTTGGCTGGTGGAATCTGAAGTTTTACAAGTGATTGGCAACAAACAATATATTGCCCCAGGGGTAGCATGTGAATATAACTAACTGTTCTTTTACAACAACTATCTGCCATTTAATAACAACCAAATTTTAATATTCATAATTCAGAGGAAAAAATGAGATGGGTGTGGTATGAAGCTCAAGAAAATCATTATAATTACAACCTCATACACTTAAGATTCACATTTATTATTAGCGGTAATTTCATTTTTTTATTTTTTTTATTTTGTAAAAGTTATTAATTATTTATGCTGGTGAAAACATGAATGGAATGATGACTTCTTAAATCATATCAAATGGCCTGTCTACCTAGCTCTCTGGCTATGTTTCTTGTTACCATTAAGTAGCATAAGCTTTAGTGGAGTCTTAGAACTTATTCAAATCCGTGGCCTTATCATCAGCACCAGTGGGTTTTAGATAAATGGCTAGACAACTGGGTAGTGTTAATAGACAGCAGCGAATGGCTTTTGCTTTTGCCTTCTACACACTATGATTAATGAGTTTTGCACGCCGTGATGACAAATGGAATCACCAAGAAATTCTACTTATCTCGTATAGACAAAGAAATTTACTGGATTGTATGTATATGTAAAGTTAAGTACACGTAAAAGGATATGTAAGAGTATGTCATCAAAGCGTAGCATTAGTAATAGAAACATTGACTACATAAATCAGTGATTGCTAAGAGTGCTTGGATAAAAGATGAGCTGGCTTAACTGCTTAGTGATTATATAGGGTATCACGTATGTAAAGTCATATTCTTTAGCGGTAATGCCTCACAGGCAATGAAAGTAGAAAAAACTTGTATATTTACTGGCGTATATAACTCGTCAACTGTTGTATCCTCAACCTGGAACCAAATAATTAAAAAAGCTATTTACGAATTGTGGGCGTGACGCCTCCTTGTTGTAGTTGTCCCCATGTAGAAAGCATAATGACCCTGTCCAAAAAAGCAACAAAATTCCTTACAACAAACAGTAGCATTCAAATCTGGATTTAAATCTTTTTCAACACAAATATTTTCGCCTATAGATCTTTTCGAATGAAAAAAAAGAAAAAAAGAAAGAAAACAAATGTAACGCAACAAAAATATAAATTGTAAAACTGTTCCCCCCCTCTCTCTCTTTCTGGACAAAATCTCTTTGAAAGCTAGATTACGGTTCAAGATTAATTGCGTTGGCTTACAAAAAAAAAAAAATCAAAATAAAAAAAATACAGTAATGCATAAAGAACACAACACAATGAGATAACAGCGACAGTAATGACAATAACAACAACCACTGCAGTAGTGAAAACAACAACATTAGAAATGACAGTGAAATTAACTGAACTGAAGCTGGTAATAGATGGCGACAACCGTATATTTCGTGTAAATTCTTTGGGGCTTAATCAAAAATAAAAGAAAAAACATTGTACCAACAACAAGAACAAGAAAGAAAAGAAAAATAACCCTAATACAACATTTTACGCACTTTGTTTAACTGTCAACCAACACTTTTCTGAGCATTTGTAAGAAGCACCCAAAGAAGACAAATGGTGAAATACCTACGAAACACAAATGCTAATGTACGTTATAATGTCGCTTTTAATCCTCACTTTTTTTTTCTTTTTTTTTGTTTGTTAATTGTTCTAACATTTTTATACTAGATAAAACAGAGACTGCCAACAATGGCACTGATTATTGAAAGAAGTTGATGAAATTAAAGAATTGGAACAATTTCGGAGTGAATTGAGTTAAAAATTTAGACTAAAATTGGAGTCTGTTAAAAAATTTATATGGGGAGGGGTTCTAAAAATGGTCCAATTTGGTCCACTTTTAAAAGGGGTCCTTTTTGTTTCTCCTTGTACCCAATTTCATCGAAATATCTCAAAAAATAATAGGACCTCATATGGGGAAGGGTTCTAAAAATGGACCTATCCAGTCCATTTTTCTTTGGGCCTATTTCATTGAAATATCTCAAAAAATTCGACCTGTAACTTGCGCACAAATTTACATGAACAGACAGACGGACAGACGGACATGGTTAAATTGAGTCAGATTTTGATTCTGAATCGATCGGTATTATTGAAGGTCGGTGTGGCATTTGCCGTTTAAGAGTTACAAACATTCGCACAACCTTAAGATACCCTTTACAACAAGTGGGCGTGCAGGGTATAAAAATAAATTCATATAAAGTTGAAGTTGAAGTCAAATAAGAAATTCTTACTTAATTTTTCGCAGTAATTGTGACCAATCGATTATTCATCATCAACTTTCGTAGTAGATTAGAACTGAATTCAGTACCACGTGAATTCATTTAAAAAAACATTCAGCGCAATTATGTTTGTTAAATAGGAAGAGGTTCTAAACCAATTAAAAACTACATTCTTTCAGTTTAGCAACTGGAAAGGTTTCAATCATTAAGACACATGAACAGACATCAACTAACGATGATTAAGATCAAAAATATGTGTACTTGTTAAAAACAGCAACCTTAGTATACCATACAAATCGTACAGTATTTATAACCACACATACTCTCCTCTACTTGCTGTAGAACAACACTAGCTACTTATTTAGTTTGCCCAGAACTTGTTCATTGTTCGTGGTAAATATGTAAAGTAAATTATTTCGTGTTAATTATCGAACATATGTAATGGTCGTAAAAATTGATTATGCGATCATATTATTTATGCAGATCACTTGAACATGACACATAACAGAGCACAGCTCCAATGAAATTTCACCGGAATCTGTCAATCCTTTTTAAACATGAAACACAAAACAAGTTTGTGATCTTTAAGCAAATTTCGAAGGTAAAAGAAATGTGTATGAAAAGAAAGCAAACGGTATAAGATGTATGAGCCACCACTGCCGCCACCACCACCACCACCAGCTGTTTTCAACCACAGCACAGATTAAACAACCTTTTACGTCTTGGTGGTCATACCATACACATAGCATTATATTTAAGGTTACACAAAAAAAATTGATTTATTTACAAAACAGAGTCGAAAACATATTCATTTAGTGTAGATGACCAATAATTTGCTTGACAAACCTTTTTCTGCATTTTTTTATTCCGCCGAACATCTTTTACGGGTTTAAGGATAAAAAAGAACAAGACAAGTTCAAAGGAAGAGCATAAAAGCGCTTCAATGAAATGAAGTAAATAGTAGGGCAGCCGTAAAATTAAAGCATTATTACGCATAACAAATATGCACTTTTAATTGACCAAATTGAGTATAATTATAATTAATGGCCATTTCATTTCACATACATACAATACCCTCACATGTGATGCCCAGCCATTTACAAATACCGGGCGTACGCTAAGAATATAATGCAGTGTACATTAAAAATTCACTGAACACAAAGGCTGTAATTAAATTCACCATAGTGGGGAGCAATGATCGCTTCGTACAGTAAAGAAAAACCAGTAAAACGAAAGGAGGTGGAGAAAATTTCTTTAAAGACGTTAAACTTTAATCAATACGTTTATATAAAAATGTTTTTTTTATTGCACTCGTGTTTGTTGGACCTGTTTACAGTAAGCAAACGCAAGAGGTAATAAAGTCACTATAAAAATACTTTAATCATCTAAAATCAATTTCTATAAATATGTGGATATTTTATGAAGAATCATTTCATTCTCTAGTTTTCATTTTATTTAATGAATAATAGTGAAAGTATACTAAGTTCGGTATTCTGTTTGCAACATTCAGAAACACACGTCAGAAAATTTTTATATATTTGATCAGAATCTGTCTCTTGTTGATTTTCTTACAAATGTAAATTTTGTGATATGTGCACATAGATCCTTATTTAAATTGATCAAAATCGTTCGAAAGCCACGCCCACAATCACCAAAACTCTAATTATCTGTCACATAAATTGAACTGAAAAGTGAAAATTTCGTAAACATTTCTAAAATAACTGCATCCATCGATGTAAAAAGTAGGCGTGATAATACACGCCCACAACTTACGAATTTCCTTATTCTGCGTATAATTTGCCTTGTATGTTAGTGTATGATATATACACTATTATAAGGCATAATCATATACCAGCCACGCCCACTTTTTATATGTAGACATAAAAGGGTATTCAAGATGTAATTTAAACCGAATTTAGTTTTTTTCATGTGTTTAATTTTATTTTCTTTAAATAAATTTACGCCATTATTATCACATATAAACAAATTAATTATCTTTTCAACGCAATCTTTTTAACATAAATAATTATTCACTTTTCAGTCATTGAAGAAAACTCCAAAAATGTTTTAATGATTAACCAACTAAATGACAGGACAATATTCTCCTTCTTCTTCTTCTTATTTTTCTTCTTCCTTGTATACATAATTAGAAATTTTTCAATTAAATTGTGAAAGAAAAAAAAGCAAAGTCTCTCAATTTATTTAATCTCTAAAGAAGAAAGTCTGGAAAATTAATGATAGCCATTAAACATTAAATAACAAAAAAAAAACAATGGAAGGACAGAACAAGTATGAGTGAGTGAGTGAGTGAGTGAGGGAATGACTAAATAAATGAAAAGCGACACAGATATTAATAATGGTGACGAATTAATATTCTCTACACCATTACAACAACGGCAACAAACACTACATCTCTAATAATAATAATGATAGAATATGAAAAATGGAGATTCTTTTCCTAAATTAGAAAATTCTTGAATGAATTGTTATAATCAATCGTCCATACTGACAAGTGCATTACAGAAATCTCATTTCACATGATCAACTTGACAAATTGTATATATGGTCAATTATAATGATGGTGGAAAAAATCAACTCATGAAATCGATGAGTCATGAATTTTATTCATAGGATGAAGATGAAAACAAGTTAAAGTGTTTAAAGCGACTTTTTCAAATTTCTGTAATTCTGATGGTTCACTTTTTTACTTATTTCCTAAGGAGACGAATTGAATAATGAATGAAAAAATGAAAAATAATTTGTTGTTGTTTAGATGAAATCGTAAATATCTTCCGTCTATATATACAAAGTGTGGGCGTGGCTTACGACTAATTACTTTTTTATTACCCATCAATCTCGCTGTCAGTCTCTGGACAAATGAAGATTTTTTTGATTTTTATTCGACCATGCCCTCATGTATGAATATAGTAAATTATACAAATATTGCCCAAATTTTGTTTAGATCAATTTTTATGTCTTTTATATAGAAAGTGCTCGAATATGGGCGTGGCACTTGATAATTAAGCAGCAACCTTTTCGGCAAAAACTAAAAGTATCTATACGGGCTTACAATGTCTCCAAATTTACGACCGTGAAACTGGAAAAATAAACGGAAATGTCTAGATCGTCGCAGACACCTCTTTCGGGGTATTGTAAACGGAAAGACCACCTTAACATACGCTTTATCTTATCTATTTATTTTATGTGGAGAATTTTAATACATTTCCCCTACAAAGGGTTATATTTTGAATGTAATAAGAAAATTTTAAACAGATTTGAAAACTGCTCTTTTATTTGCGTAGAAAAAACAATTTCTTCATTTTTTAGTATATAACACATTTACACCAAAGCATATGCGTGTTTTTTTTTTGTAGTCTTCTCTTATTGTAGTTTACTATAAAAAGAAGCCAGTTTCCAATATTTGTTGCTAATGTGTTACTGTTTGCAGCTGTTGTCTAACAAAAGATGAGACTACACTGATAATAATATTTTATTATAAACAGCACAAAAAGCGCGTTGTTTCGCTCCCTATAACGGGCAATCTTTTTCCTTATTGGGATGCCTGCTCAGACCACAACTTGCAACAACCTTCTTCTTGTGCTGCTGAACACTGAACTCGTTTATGTTAAAAAAAAGTTAACCTACATAACAGGAAAGAATGACAAAAAAAAATCGCTTGAATCAACAAAGGACTCATTTTTGGTATTATTATGCCGCATTTGCACCATTAGGAGACCATAAGGTTTAAAAAAAAATTCAACCATTTTTATAGATATTTTTTGTTTGTTTTGTTTATTTTTTTCATATAAAGGAACGTTAGTAAATTTAGGGAAATGTTTGTAATGTTTTACGTCGTGAAACTCTTAAAAAATAATAAACATATGAGTAACGAAAAATTTCTACAAACTAAGCATAATGTACATAAATAATAAGGTTAATAATTATTACAGGACTTTTGTGATCATGGTTTATAGCTTCAGTTGAATTCTTTTCTAGACGACGCCCATAAGGTACATAAGCGAGATGGGCATAAGGTGCCCAATAGAAGTTGTAAGACTTTCAAAGATGTCGAAGTGGTTACAAATAAATGAAGATTATAATCTAAGTACTTATGAAATTTGTAATCAATCAGTCTTGAACCTTAAAGGATTTCAAATGATTTATATAAGCGGAGTAGTATTACACATATAAGGAATTTGAACACGCCTGTCGCGTATTGAACTCACCGATGTTTGAGAAAATTAATTAAAGTTTTATGCAAAAGTCAAAAAACCTTCAAGTTTGTACAAAGCCATCACTTTGTAGGATCTTCGCGAGACTCTCTAACTCAAATAAAAACATTAAGCAGATTACTACCTCCCTTCTTCTAGCCTATGTTTATAATTTTATTATCTTTGTGAAATGTTCTTTTTAGAATGTAACAAATTGAAGGGTATTCCATTATTATTGAAACCGTTCCTTTTCTAAAAACAAAATACTTTGTGGTGGATGGAGTACGAGGGTTTTACTCTTTGTAAATTGTTTGAAAACTTTTTATCTATTTTCTTGTATTTCATCTATTCTCTCTCTCTCTCTTTTCGCTACTTGCATCTGTTACAACATATTTGAAGAAATTTACTAAGTAAAAGTAAGCTTACAGACGCTGGGACAGACAGACAGTGTAGCACATGAAGGGACAAAAGCGCTTTGTTGTTATTATTATTGTTATCCTACTTATGTCAGAGTTTCAGTTTGGCTTTATGGGAATAATGCAACAATGTAGCTCATCACACATATACACACATCCAACATATACTCGTATACGATGTGATAAGCATAAACTGACAAAAAGTTTTTGCACTGTATGAGTATGACTACATTCTAGTGTATATAGAGAAAATGACACTTGGAAATAAGCGCTTACGACCAACACAGCATTAGAGTACAAAGTGAAAGAAATCATTACATTAGCAATCTTAAGCTACAAGCATGATTATTATTGTTGTTGTTGTAGCTGTTTGTTGATCATGTTATTTTGGTTTCGTTATTGTTACTAAAGTAATGTTGGGACTGCCCCGGCCAGCCAGAGCTTATCTCATCTCACTGTTTTGTCTGCTTCGAGGTCTATTGCGGGTATGTGTGCGTGTGCGTGTGTATATGTACTTCTATGCCAATAATACATTAACAGTTTTGCTTCGGAAATCGTTAAGTTCATTTTGCACTTAAGTACATTTTTTCCAACACACTTTACCGCACACACTATGGTTCTAACATCATCATATAATTTCGGTCATGAGAGAGTAATCTTATATTTTTTGCCATTTTCTACAAAAACCGGAACCGTTAAGCACAGCATACAGACTGTGGTAATTGTTAAAGTTAAAAATAAGAAAGTAAAGTAAAAAAGAATAATTTGACTTAATAATAATAATTTTCCTTTTCTGCTTTTACTTACATTTCCTCATACATAATACTCATCCTTCGGGATACTATTACTATTATTTTATTTATATACGAGTATATTGTATGCTAGAGTATAGTTTAGTTTCCCTAGTTGGTTTGAAAATGTCCTTCCATCCTTCTAAAAATGACTGATGAAAGATTTTGCAATCAAGTGGGACAACAACAACACCAACAACACCAACAACAAGTTACTACAACAGCAGCAGTTGATTCTTGTATTTGCTTTTAATCATAAAATATGCCCAAAAATGTAACCAACCATAGAAAAAGGAAAAGATTTGTTAGCTTTGCATTTCTCTTAGTTCTCTAGTCCATTATAAATAGAAGAATATTATATTGTACGGCTTGTATGGGGGTAAAGAAATTGTGCCGTAAGGGTGTATTTGTATAACTAAATAAACATGATGAATATTTTGCATAATAAAATTTCTCTCTTTTGTTATTAGTACACCCACACACACAAACCGAAAACCATTTCTTTCCCCCAATAATGCGAATGTAAGAGACTTGAGTGGGGAAATAAAATACAAATAAAATACATTTATTTAATTTTTTGTGGCCTAGCTAGCGGTTATGTAAACTCCCCGTTGTGTGTGTGGGCATCCTTAAGGCATCATTAATTTTATTTAACGCTATATAAAATGTACAAACTTTCTTTATATATGATTTGTGTTACATTTAACAGTAAAGGAGGGGCAGCCCAAAATGATGGTGGGAGAATAATACAGTTAGAAAATTATGGTTAATAAAAATTTTGATATTCTTTCCATATTAAGGGTGGTCAGGGTGTAATTTAAAATCATATAAAAGATGATGTTTTTGTGACATGACATTAAAGCCGCTCATCTCGTGTGTTTCCTACTTTAATTACAACAACGAAATGATTATATTTACCTATTCCATATGTTTTGAAGGGCTTGTCCGATCTTTTTTATCATGGTAACCCTTCTGTAAAACACATACATATGCATAATTTATCTTTCAACCTTTTCAACTTACAAGTTATCCAGAAAAGAATTCAAAAATTACTCTTTTTCAGTTTTTATGGATTGTAGGCGTGAAGATTTTCCTACTTTTAATACCAATCAGCGATATCTCCACTTCTACGACTGTATGCGTGCATAGGATAGACAGATATGATTCATTTGATTCAGAATTTAATCCTTATTAACCCTCTATATAAAATGTTTAGACTCTTTGAAGCCTCTCTCTGCAAGTAAAGAACGGGTAGTATCTCAAGGTCATGGCCATAAGAACTTAACAAATTTATTATCTTTAGTTCTTCATTTAAATGGTGAACGAAAATTGTTCAATGAAATTAGATTTTCTATGCTGATGAAGTATCCAAAGCATTGTTGTGGTATTTGCAAACAGTATACCAAACTCTAAGTACCTGCCATTTCATATGAAGAGAAAAAAAACACGTGATTGGAAGCATTTTCCACTTTTTAATAGATTCCAATGAAGGTTTTATTTCGCCCAAGTAGTTGTCTCATTATTATTTATAAGAAGCCCTGACTTACTTATGTAGACCTCGTTAATTATACATTTTTCATTACACTCGTTCCTGTTTATCAGTGCATTAATTAGAAATAACATGAAAAAAGAGAATAATTTTATTTTCCCTTCTATCAGTAATTGAAGTGTGCCGTCATCATACGACTTGGAAAGAAAACACAGCCCCACCCGAACAACTTAATTGTTATGTACTCCTCATAGTCGAAAAGGAAAAAAACTATAAAAAAGAACTAAAAGATAATTCAAGTTTGTGACAATGACTTCTATATAACAATTGAACGTATTGTAGCATCCGGTAAACTGTTTGATGTCAGTTAAACTGAAATGGAAATGTTGACTCCTTTAACAATAACACCTTAATCACTTAAAAAGCGGGCCACCAACGGCAGCAGCAGTAGCAGCAGCAAAGCAATGAAAAATAATAATGTGTGCGCAAATGTGTGTGAGTAGTCATTTGAAACTTATCAGTTTTAACAAAAAATAAAAATGTGTTCTGAATAGTCGCCGTTTGTTAGCTCAATTCACTTTGGTTTACTTTAGTTGAGTTGAGTTTAGCTCACTGGTAAGGCCATTAGGCCACCCACGAATTGTGTTGGTTGCTCGCACGCTTGCCTGCTTGCTTGTTGGATTGTTGGCTTGGTTTCTTAGTCGTGTGATTGATATTCTGTTCTTTTAACCAGAAGCCATAAATTGTTTGGTCATTGTCCTTTATTTCTTATTTTATTTTATATTTTATTATTTCTTTTGTCGTTAGCAAAGTCGCGCTATTGTCATTTACACCCGTGGCGATTTAGTTAAATTTCCAAGTCCGGCGTTGTCTTCATCGCTTTTAATCTTTTCATTTCGTATCGTTACGGTTTTCCTTTTGACATTTTCTGGGGTTTAGTCTCTCAGTCTTACTCATCTCTGCCAACCCAATGATTGTTTAAGCGTTTGGCATTCATAGTTTAAATGTTTCTGGTGCAGGTGCACGATTACATTACACATTTATTCATTCTTTCCTTCTTTCTTTTTCCTTTTTTTTGCATACATTCATCTTTTCTTTTCGCTATAGTTGGCACCTTGAACAAAATGACGGTGTACTGTGTCTATTATAGCATGGAAAAGGAATTCTGGAATTGTCGTGCCATACAAAATATGTTCAGTATGGTTGTTGTTGTTGCTGCAGTAACAATTCCGTTTGCCTTTGAAGTTTTCATTATAATATTATTATTTTTTTTTTTTTTTGTAGTAAATTTTTCGTTTCCTTGGGTCATATAGGGTATATGTATAGGGTATTCACAATTCGTTCAAAGTTTTGATCAACTTTCACCCGATTTCCTTTTCTCCTCCTTCATTTTTATACGTTTACACATCGTTTTCTTCTTTCTCTTCGTTTCATATTTCATTTATAAATTCATAGAGTATTTCACTGTACAAATACTAATGTAAGGTAGCGTGTAGCGTTGGTGTGCGGTTTATGTGGAAAATGCAAAATTGTAAAATATATGAATATACATGAATAGAGTTATAACCAGATACTCGACTGTGCTTTATTGTCCTCTGTTATTCAGTACAACGCTGTTAGTTGGTTTTCGTCCTGTTGCTTCCGTTTTTTTTCTTTTTTCTTTTTTTTTTTAATGACACAACGATAAGATTCACTTTTGTATTCTGCCAGTATTAATGTTGGTGGTGTGGTGGTAGTGATGGTTTAGCCAGCATTCATGAATAAAGCATATAAAGCAACAACAAGACACAAAAAATAGAGAGAAGAAAAATCATAATAATTCTGGTTAAAATATAATAAAAATCCTTTTTGAAATATATACAAATACGTGGGTATGTGTGTGTGTATAGTATTTCAAATGAATCCAGTTGTATATGAAATAAGGATTTTACTTCTTTAACTGTATTGAGGAAAATATGTTTGTGTAAATGTTACACACACACACACACACCTCTCTCCCAGCTACAATAAATTCTTTATGATTTTTTCCTCTTTTGTGTGTGTGTGTGTGTGTGTGTGTGAATGCAGTTTCATGAACATTTCCAAATCCTTGCGAAACCATTAATATACATGTTAAGCCATTTTCAAGGTATTTTATGACAGTTAAATTATTTGAGCATGAAAAAATTAAGGGAAAGGAAAGTTTTACGCAAATTTTTATTATGCACACCGTTTAAATATAGTTTTCATTGAGTTTTTTATTTGTTTTGTGTTCTCTTTATACCCTTCGCTGTGGTCATAAAGGTATATTCAGTTTGTCATTCCACTTGTAACTGTCAGAGAGAGACCTTGTGGATCAAGCACAGTTTACATATCAAAATCATTAATCAGCACCACAAACACAGCTGATATGGACGTGTCCGTCTTTACGAGAAGGGAATCTCCATTTCGAATGTAATACTTTATGTAATTGTATAAATACACAAATAAATTAAAAGGAGCGCAGCAATTATTCACTTTTGTGTTGGGCAAGTTTAATTAACCGTCAGCGTTTATTGCACAACATTGTCGTATCATCAATCTTTTTAAATAAAATCCCATTTTTTTCTTTTTTTACTTTTTGCACATTTTTCATATTTCATCAGCGAGTAGGATTAATAGTATTAGAGTTTCATTCAAGACAAACAACAACAATAGAATGCTTGACTTATTAATATATACACAGACACTCTAGCTCTCCTTCCTATCATCTACAATTTAATGATATTTGTAACAATGACAACAGCTAGTTGGAGGGCTAGGAACGGACACCGATAGGTAATGGTATAAGGAAGACTTATATAACCGTATTAGGTTGGTTACAATGTGCTAGAAATGTTCGGTAATTGCCTCAAGATTTATGTATTCATTAAATGGCTAAAGTTGTGAAATTAGTTTTAATATGAAACGCTTTCAGGCAACTCGCACTCTTTCTATCTGTTATTACATAATTTAGCTTTAGCTTGGTGTTTTTGTTTTCAAGTTGGCAGCCCATTTTACTTTAGAGTTACATTGATTAAATCTATTGTTACCTGTTTTTATTGTTTCATATATATTTTCATTATACTTGTGTTTGCGACTCTCTTGGCACCAGATTTGCCGTCAAGTTTAAAATAATAAATAAACCTTGTTTGGTGTTATTCCACTTCAAATTAATGTTTCGTGTTTGTAAAGTGGAATGAGATGCCATCAGTTGTACGCCAAATTAAAGTGTCACCATTAATTTTGCTGGGCATTTACATGTTTTCCTTTTTTTTTTCCTTTTTTTTTTTTTTTTTGTAAATAAGTACTTAAAACAATTGGTCTGTTGCTTCTGAAAAGTACTTAAAAATAATATTAAATTGTTACTGAAGAAAGCAAGGACATTTTATTTTTCAATAAGAAGAAGAAATTAGCTCAATTCTTAACTGTGGTTTAATAATAAAAAATAATAAACTGCTCAATTATCCGCTTCCATTGGACACTTTCTCTCCGTTGACCTTGCTTTCCAATGAAGGCGGACGTATGGACATTTGCTTTCGCTTAGCAAATTTATGAGAACAAGCAAATAATTCTAATTAAAAACCATAATTTTGGCAATAAGTTTAGCTTCCAAGAGAGGATTCACAACTTGAAAAATATGTCCGTACGTCCGTAGTTTTTTTTAAGGATTTTTCAGTATAAATAAAAATAGTTAAAGCATAAAATTTTGTATACGAATATATATACGAGTACATATTGCATGCAATATTTACTAATCTAGAATTTTAAAATAATCTCCTATTAAGTACGAAAATTGTAGTAAAAGTTCATAAAATTAAAACGGACGGATGGACAAAGATTCTTTTTGTACTAAAGGAAGAATCAAAAATCAATTTGAAAATTCCACAACTGAATAAATCTTCAAATCAATGTATTTTATCAAAATATTAGGTAAATATTACGAAAGAAGTGTTTAATCAAATGTTGCATATCAATCTCTTGGTCAACGCTGCAGTAGTAATATCTTCAAGTTTTTGTCAAGCTGTTATGCATTGTGAGTAGAGTTCAAGCATAACTAGAATATAAACTTACAAGGATAAAACAAAAATTACATTAAAGGACAAAAATATATAAAACAAATAATCAGCATTGAAAGTGTAAGGTGCTTTTAGGGGGCATATGGAATATACGTTAAACACAACATAACACAATATTATACAGATGTACATATATACTAAAGAAGTAAAAACAAAACAAAAATAACAGCAAAAACATAAAAATATGTGTATATGAAAATGTAAAACAAAGTACTTACCCACATATACATATTTTTGGGTTCGACGTCTTTTGAAGAGAATCTTTCCTTTTTATCTCTTTTTTTTTGCTTTTGTTTTTGTTTTTTTTGCTCTTGTTGTTTATTAAGCATGGCGGAAAAGTGAAAACAAAAATAAGAAAATGTAAAGCATGTCAAAACACACAGCGAAAGAGAGGGCCAGAGAAGGTGGGAGAGAGGCAGGCTCTACACAAAGTAGAAAAAAATAAATCCCCACGTTTTCATATTCTCGGAGGAAACTTACATGCAGATGCGCATACATACAAACATATTTTTATATATATACACACATTTAGACAGCATGCAATTATACCTTCATGTGCCTAAATACATACATATTTATATGCAAGCTGAAGAACTTTAGGACTTTTACTAAATACCTCTGCATGTGTATAATATGTGTAATATACAAAAGTATAAGTAGTATAATAAAACAACAACAACAAATCAACACCAAAAAGAGTAACAAGTACATGAATGGAGAGGAAAAAAACGTCAACAAAAGAAAAACAGAAATTAAAAAATATATGAAAAGGGGCGACTACTGAATCGAAAACATCTGTTTATCCCACACATGTAATATCCTACAAAAATTAAAGAATATTTTCCAATCTTGGAAAATTTTATAAAAATTCTTAAATACTCTGCACATTTTTATAGAAAATGTGGGCGTGACAGAAACGAAATAAAGCATAAATTAAACTTTGTAGCTCAATTTTTATGCCCAGCAGATATAGTTATATTGATTGTGGGCATGACTATAAATCAATTTGGCTCAATTTATAAAAAGGATCTGCTTTCAGGTGCTAAAAAAATTTGTTCTGAATCTTAGTTTAATATAACGTTCGGACACAAGGACATATGAACGGACATGTCTAGATTTTGATGCTGATCAGAACAAAATAACACATAAGCTTAAGCCTCCTACATATAATGTGTAGAGCATTATAAGCAAAACTCAAGTATTCATACATAGGGACATATCCAAAGACACCATGTATGCATAGTAATATTTGTAAGTACATAAAAAAAAAATGAAAATTACAAAAAACAACTCAGTAGAAAATTGCACTGAGTTGTAATAAAAAAAAATACAACTTAAGCAAAGAGAGAGAACCACGCCGTGAAAATATTCCAGCATTTTTTTCCTTTCAATATGTGTATACACCCAAGCCAAGTTGTTACACATACGCATGTATATGGTAAATATAAGTGGAATCTTGGCACACAAAATAAATTTAAAAAACCATAAAAAGCAAGAAGAAAACAAAACAACGTAGAAAAGCGAAGAAGTAGCAACGAAAACAAGAGCACATAAAAACGCGTTCAATGCCGCCGCCTATGGTTTATTCACATTGTATGGAATTGTAACTGGCACTGCACACCCTTTCAGTGCTTATCCTGATTGTCAGCCATGTTGATTTTAATTCTAAGCAAACTTTAAGTTGTTCGCCGATGCGTTCTTTTTTTCTTCTGCTTTCTTTTACTTTTCTTGTTTTATTTCTAGTCACTGTTCTTGCTTTGTATCCCAAAAGCTCTCAACTCTCAGGGCACATAAAGATATTTAATCCAGGCATTGCAGTTTATGCGCCCATGAAATTGTATTGTTTAGCATGTGGGGGAGCAACAACTCACTTATTGCTGCAAAAGCAATCCGTTTTTTGTTACGTTACATGGCATGTGTACGTAGCAAGTAGGAAATAATAATCTCGAGTGTTTACAATTTTTTCTTTAATTATTTTATTAAATCGATCTTAACCATCAATGTCAATATTCAACGTTTCGTGCATCTACTGCACTCTGGCAATATGGAAAAAATCCATCCCATCTAAGCATTTCCACTCTAAAATAGCAATTATTTTATAACTGAAATTCATATAAATCAACAATTATTTATGAGCACAACTTTTCAACATCAATTTGCACTTAGTACGCACATTACGCCTTGTGTGTATGCATATGTGGATGTGTGCGGTAGCACTAAAATGTTATTGTTGTAATAATGCGAATTTGAAAATATTCAAAAATTTATTGCAAGACATGCTTTCGTTTATACATGTATAGGTGTGTATGATGCATAATATATGGCCACCCGAGAACAAAGAAAAAAGAAAAGTCGGTCAGAAGTGCTTGAACCATACATTCATGCCTTTCAATGTTAAATAACTCAAGCCGCTACCCCTCCCCCCACCCAAACAAATGGAAGTCGTAAAAGTCGTATAAAACAACTGCAACAGCTTGAGATTGTGCAACAGCCGACACATTCTCGGAGAATGCCCATAACAATTGCATAAATGCATACCCATGCACCTAGAAAAGAAGCCAGCATGGAGTCCTGGTATGTTATGGTGTATAATCGTCAGCAACGATATATGTATGCATGCACAATGTGTATGAACAATAATAATAATAATCATACGCACTGTAACCCGAATGAACATAACCTCAAACAGTCATATATGCATTGCGTTGTACGTACATGAATATATATAAAATTTAATATCACACTTGGAGTTTAAAGGTTGACGTGTAAAATGAATGTTGTGTGCGTGCGTGTGCGTGTGCGTGTGCGTGTGCGTGGGTTGTGTATGTTTATTGGATAAGTGATGCAGACAAGCCTCACTTACAGTTTCAGTCTCGGTCTCAGTCTCGGTACCATGAAATGGCAGAATGTCAAAAGTATAGAGCACACAGTGTGGAGTGTAAGCGTCATGTAACATTTTAAGAGAAATTAATATCCTGAAAAACACCCTGATACCATAGACAAACAGACAGAAAAACTGACTGACTGACTGACTGAGTGCTTAAGTGATTTATTGCGGCAACCATTATCAGCATAAAGCATAGGCAGCATGTTTACATTAAAATACACGTACGTGCATGGGTGATGATGTTTAAAAATTCTTCTTTGAGGATATCAGGGCGAGCAGAAAGGTTTAAATTGAACAAACAAACAAAAGTGTTTTAATCGTTTATACGCGACTTTATTATACCCTGCATACATAGAAGAATCTTAGAAGAATTGGAACATCAAACTCATTTCTCGAGGAAGTAAAATTTGTCGGCCATTTATTTGTACCACAATCGAGGGCGTGGCTTATTATCTATAATTTAATTTATGAGCAAAATTTACGTCAAAAGAAATATATTTTATAATATAGTGACTTAGCCCACTTATACCCTTTACACATGTATAGGTAATTGTGGGCGTGGCATATGTTCTATATTGCTATTTTTCTTAGTACTTTTGCATTAAAAAAGTTCTCCGTTAATTATGCCTTTTACTCATACCCGACCACGCCCACTTTCACTTTTAGAAAAATATAATAACTTAATAAGTGAAATAAATATTATGAATTTTTCCGATCCTAAAAGTTGCTTTATAAACTGAAGCAGAAACTGAGCACGTGGGTCAGCTCAAGGTCTCAAATTGTCAAATTTTGCAAAGCTCAGCATTCCAATATCAAATAGAATCACCGAGCTGATAAGATAAAATCGATTCAGATTTTATAATCTTTGGATTCATCTAAAGTTTCAAGTAATCTCTTAAGCTCTTTAGAAGTTAAAATCATAAGCGATGGATTAACTAAGGATTTAAAAGCTAAAATAATTGAATTAGGCAGAAATCTTATTTGGTACAGCCGTTCTTTTAGCTAACGAACTCGATTTATTTTCCTTGCAACAAAAACCTTAAATTTCAAACTTTTTCATCTTATTGTTGGGTGTGGTGCATCCATCCCTTTGTAATATTTGATTTCTTTATTGCATTGAAGAGTACATCGATGAGGTGGTATATACCAAAAAATAAAAAAAAATTGGAACATATGGCACAAGAGAGTACGAGAGATGACAACGCGCAAATTTATGGAGAATTGTAATGCGTACAAACTTCCCTACAGGAATGTGAAAAAGCATGACTTGAAAATTTTCATTCGTTTACTGCTCTGGCACGGACTGGTACTGAATATCTGTCCATCATGGGTTTTGTGTCAGGACAATATGAGAATAGTAAGCAGAGTGGAGTGTTGCGTTCACAAATTCCAAGTTGTTGTTAAAAATAAGAGCATAGATAGCATACACGGTAGTGACCATTGGTGATAGTGCGGAAGGCCAGGCAAGCAGCAAGAATCAATTAAACACAGCAAAGAAACACTGTTTTGTGACATATTAAAAAATACCAGTTAAGCTTGGTGAGAAATGGTTGGAAAAGGATAGGATAGTCAACCAGATCATACCATATGTAACCCCTATAGGTTACGCATAGCTTTAACAAACCAAAACATTCATACATTCATGCATACGTGTTACTTATGGAATAGGCTGACATGTAGGTTCATTGAAATAATTAATTGTACGCAAACGTTCATTAAATTTTGGTTGATTTTGAAACTCATCCAGACAACTAATATACGAGTAACCATAAATTCGATTTGGATCCTTTCTTTGTAGAGGTAGGTGTAGATAGAGATATATCTCTTAAGATAACAACACATTGTTGTTTGTGTGATGGTTAAGATGGTACATTGCGTTGTTTTCCACAATAAAAGAAAATTCCTTTTTTTTACTCACGCACACATTGAAGAAACAAAGAAAGGGAAAAGCGAAAATGAAATATGTATATGAGGCTCACATATTTATATATGTTTATAATGACATCCTATGAATATGTTATTGCATTCCTAGGACTCTGTAAAAATGTTTCGCACACCAAAAATACAATACATCACTTTTAGTTGTTCATTGTTGCTACACATGCACATATATTGAATGAAATTGCGTATATGGTATGAACAAGAAATATCTGGAGGCTTTAATGTTATAGAGTATATGTGATTATTGTTCACACCCAACAAACACACAGTAGAAATGATACTGAAACAGTAGGCAGGCAGATAAGAAAACAAGTAAGAAAACTAAATTTGGTTTAGACCAATTCTTAAAACACCCTCCACCTCCACAACGGTGGGCGTGGCAAATATATATATATAGTGCCCTCTAATTTTTCTGAGAACGTCAAAAACAGACAGACACACGGACATATATGTCTAGATCGATTCAGTTTTTGACACTGATTAAGAATATATACAGACGCCTCCTTCTAAGTAATGCAAACAGAATGACAAACTTAGTATACTCCCCATCTCATGTGGAAGATATAATACAATAACCCACCATAGCCTCGTACTATGAGATGGTCACTGAAAACCTTAAGATTCGATACAATGCAAAGAGTTGGTTCATAAAAAGATGGAATGAACTATTGTGACAGTGATGTGGTTAGAGAAACAGACTAGAGTACAAAAGCTAAATGAACAACATGTTGAAATATTTCATTTTTGTGTCCTTTTCCTTGTTCTATATATTTTATGAAAATATATATTCTACATAATAATATATTCAAAAGCAAGTAAATATAATAAATTTTGGTTTAGGCCGAAAATGAAATACCATTCATATATATATAAAATAGGAGGTGTGGCAGGTACTTGATTACATTTTTCATTAAAATATATACCACATATATCCCCCACAAGCGTTGTGCCAAGTATAGTTTGTTGTAAATGATGGGTGTGTCTATTATCTCACCGCACTCCTTTTTAGTGAACATCGATGTGTACTCTAATTATAACTTTACTAAATATCAACGTAGTAGATATATTTTTATGGCTACGAAAGATTTTTGATTATAGAGAGATTGGAGGTGACCACTACAGCCCAATTTAAAACAGAACCTAAACATACTAGAAATATTTGTGCAAAATCTTTTAACCACAGACGAACATGTCTAAATCAACTCCGATTTTGATGCTGATCCTGAATACATATATTTTGTAGGGTCTCGTAGGCTTCTTACTAGGTGGTGCAAATATCATAGCAAATTTAATGTACCCTAATCATTAAGATGGAGTGCATAAAAACACTTTTCTAGCAATTTTTGTTAAAAAAATAATAAAAAATGTCAAAATTTTTTTAAAAAAAAAAATTTATTCAAATTAGTTTCTTTAGAGAAAAGTTCTAAAATTGGTCCAATTCAGTCCATTTTTTATTTGATCAAGTTTGAATATCAAAATTTAATCGAATCGAAATAGAAAATACACAGACGGACACACGAACATTATTTCATCGATTTGGATAATCATTCTAACTCGATAAATATAATAAAAAGAGAAGAGTTACAAACATTTACACCGACTTAATATACCCACAAGTTTTGTAGGGTGTAAATATACAAAAACGATAATTATGAATAAGAATGCCGATTGCATAAAAATGCATTGTGTTGTTGTGTTGGACTCTTGGTATCGTAGATAAGACTACAGTTCATAATTCATGTCAACACATTGTCATAAAAGTATGTTTTTTTTTTTTTTGTTAATATTGATGTATATAAATACATGTTTTTGTGAAAGTTTGATAAAAGATTCTTAATGATGTGCATTTGTACATAAATACTTAAACTTGGTACATATTTGTATATAAAATTTATTGAAATTAAATATGAAGCCGATAAATTTTTAACGATATTTTAAAGATAATTGCAGACCAATAATAATATCATTTAAAATGTTATTGTTTGACTATAAAATGTATCCTATCTTTACATCTATATTGAACAATTAGTTTGATTGTAACAATTATTAAACTGAACTCTCAGACGACTTTAATTATAATTAACACAAGTACACAGACTCGTTACTTTAAACTGCTGCTTATATGAAAAAGTTTTCAGCAAATCGTTGCTAATATAACTGAAATAATAATAATACGCTGCCCTGCTCCCCGCCCATATCGTTTCAACTTCAATTATATTAAAAGCCTTTACATGCACATTTGAATTGTGTACATTAGTTGAGTATTTATTGTCGAGTTTGTAATCCTTTTTCAATTTATGCTCATTACTTGAACATTTTAACCCCTTCCTAACATTACAAATGCTACATTACAATAGCAACAACAACAATAATAATAATGATAACAATGCAAAAAAGCATTGCTGAATATATTGGTATTTACTGTAGACAGTTTTATGACTAAACACAGACAACGGATGTTCATATAAAATTCAGCACCAACAGCAATAACAACAATAACAACAAAAGCAACATATTTGGTAATTACCAATTTTACAAAACAATACAAAATTGGCGCTTTTGTATGTGTATGTGTAACCCAGTACTAATCCAACTGTATGCATTACATACAAATGCAAATATAGGTCGTTTAGTATATGGGAGAACAGAACTGACTTTAATGGCAATTTAAATAAAAGGGTATAAGGCACAAATAAAATATATATGTGTGTATGTATGTATATGTGTGTGTGTGTGGTCACGGCCACAGGGACAATATTTTCATTGGTTACATTTTAACTAAATTATTTACATTTTCCTGGCATCACTTTTCAGCCTGTTAGCGCCCACAAATTATACAATACAAAGGCGACTACAGAAAATGAATACAAAAATGTATAAGTGAACGTTTACAAAACAAGTAAATTATGGTTTTTTGAAACAAATGCAACAACAACAACATTATTATTTAGCTTTATGTATAAGAGTTTATGATATTTTACCACTTAATGCGAATTAAATTTTTCCCCTAACAGCTGGTGACTTCATTACAAAGTTAGTACATTAATAGCATACACATATATTGTTTAAGGAGACAAGGATTAGAAGAGGAAGGTTGTGTGAAAACACTTTGTATTGAAATTGTTGACTTGAATACTAAATATTGCCAAGACCTTCTCAAAGATTGGAGTCGATGTCTCAAAGTTTGCCACGGACATACGGACACAACTAAATCAAATCACTACTTAATAATAAATTTGTACTTTGTTAGGTCTTTATAGTTTTTTTTTCTTTTGTAAATATTTCAAATGTTATAAATACGCCCCATTCGGGTGGTGGATATGGTGAATAACAATGAAATAAAGTGTTGGTAGTGGACAGAAGTTCATAAAGAGAAAAAACTTGTTATTGTTGCACTTACTTTCCATTAACAATTACACTACAATAACAACAATAACAACAATAACAACAACAACCATATGTCAAGTGAACAACCCTTTTTTTTAATTGTATTGCAACTCTCTGCACAAGTTTATTCCATTAATATATGACGACAATGCATTGCATTGTATGCAATAAATGAACGGCAAGAAAGAAATGCATTACACAGCAACTGAAAGAATAACAACAATAATAACAATAAAGAAATGCAGAAAAGATGAGTACAACCTACGCATACAAGTGTGTGGGGTATGCTTTAACGAATGCATACACTTGTGCTATGATGGATGATTTTACACGTCACTACAACCCACAATCTTGGTAACGCATGGCAATGCATTTATATGAACAAACAAACATTAGCATACATACACTACATACATTTATATACATATTATAATGAATGAATGGCATGAATGCGTGGCCGTTGCATACGCGTACACACATACACAGCAAACACACACATTGGCCAATGTGGAAGCAACGAATAAAAGGAGGCAACAACAGTACATGTAAATGTAAGCATGAAACGGTAATAAGATAGCAGCTGCATATACGCACATTCGTACAATACGAAACATATGTTGAAGCAGTGAGTTTTTTTATTTATACGTTTGTTTTCTTTACTTCATGTACGCAGAGAGTTTCTTTTTGCGTTTTGTTGGGTTTCCTGCTGTCAGCCATTACAAGTGTTTTGTTTAAACGTAACAAGAACATAATTCAATCATCAAGTCCATTAACCACGCCTACGGTAATTGAAAAATAAAAACTTTATAATTTGCGTGTTTTTTTTTCTTTTTTTCTTTGTTGCTGCTGAAACAATAAAAGGAAGAACAACTTGAAGTGAAATTAAAGAGTGTGAGGCGAAAAGTCAAAAATTATGTTGTCCATATACATATGTTACACATATATAAACAAGTACGGTACAGATATTCACTTATTTCTTAAGTATTGCACTCTAAAGGGGAAAAAGTTTTATAAAGAAACAAGTAAGGAAACGGAATTTGGCTTAGGCCAAATCTTAAATACCCTACACACATCCACAATAGTGGGCGTGGCATATATGAAATTAGACTCTCTAATAATGTAATAAATTTCAACTTGATAGCCAAATTTGTGTGACAGCTATATAGATTTTTATCGATTGTGGGCGTGGCTCTTGACCGATTTTTCCAATTTTAATACCGTTCTGCGTCCAACAGCTAAAATCCCAATATCTCAAAATTTATGCCCGCGAGAATACCAACAACAGACGAACACTGCGACGCTCATGTCTGGATCGACTCCGTTTCAGATGCAGATCAAGAATAAATATATTTTGTAGGGTGTCTTACGCCTCCTTCAGGAGTGTATAATAAATTTTATAAAATTTTTGTTTACATTTAAGAAAATTTTTATATAAAAAATAAAAGTGACAGCAACAACAATAACAACTTTTACTTGCCAAAAAATGCTTATTGTTAAAACCAGCTTATAATATAAATTTTCTTATTTACAAAACTTGTTCATTTTATTCAATTTATAAATCTTTTACCATAAAATGATTACTTGTGCACAGCAAACCAGACGTATGCATCAAATTTGACACTGAATAAATTACATAATATATTCATACATACTATACGTGTGTGAGTGTGTGGATTTATATCTTTTTTACACCATCCCTATAATAAACAATTCAAATGAAACAAAGTTTCTTATTCCGTTTATCACAATGAGTACCAAAATTTTAACCGCCTTAGTCATATCCGTATGTCTGTACATCCACATAAAGATTACATGTTGCAGTAAACGTAGAGGATATCTTAGATTTAATTTAAGCCAAATATATTTGTACACACGTACACGTATCGATATATTCACATATGTTTGAACACAATATAAATTTTTAATTTGTGGTTTATGCTTTTAGTTTGAAAGCCTGTATGTTTTGGAAATAAAAAATTAAAATTCAATTTGTTTTTTTTTTAAGAACAATTAAATATTAAAATTTAAAAAAGAATTTTATACAATTTATTATTTATATAACATTATACAAATACAGAAAAAATATTCGAAACTATGTATTTATTTATAACCTACGCAAAAGTGGTGGAGTATACTAAGTTTATTATTCCGTTTGCAACATCCAGAGACCCTACAAAGTATATAAATTCTTAATCACCATCAAAAACTGGATCGATTTAGATATGAATGTCTGTATCTGTCTGTTGTTGGCATTGTCATGGTCGTAAATTTTCATATGTGAAAGCTGAAATTTTATACAGATGTTAGTTTTTAGCAAATCGCCATTTATAGGTCAAGAGTCACGCCCCCAATGGACAAAGATGTTTTTATCTCCCATAAAAATTGACCTATGAACTTAAAATTTGGTGTACATATCTATGGTTATCCCATGCATCGAATTAACAAAAATGGGCATGGTAGGATAACAGACACGCCCACAATTTACAAAAAATCATATTCACCATAAAGTAGATTTGCAATCTAATACATAATACGTACACTACTAGTTGGAGCAATATATATATATATTTGCCACACTCACCGTTGCGACTCTGAAGGGTATTTAAGATTTGCCTAAACCAAATTTAGTTTTCTTACTTGTTTTACTGGTTACTTTTTATATCATTTTATATTACATGGCGAGGAGACAAAGTGAACAATTTACGATCAATTCTTATTACTCTTCTTTATTTCCCATAACTTTTCGTAAAGAATGACAATAAAGTTCAATAAACGCAGCACGACGTTACAAAAAATGTTCTTTTGCACTTAATCGAAACAAAAACTCTTTGATAGACTTTCAATGCATTTGGTGTAAAAATGTAAAAATGTTTACAACTAAGCAACAAATAGAAAGCAGTGTACGAATTTATAAATGACTATTCTCAACAATATATTTTATTGTGTATAAACTTGTATAAAAATTATGATATTTAATGGAGATTTTTAATATTTGGAAATGATCGCAAGATGGTTTTTGTGTCCAAATATTGCATAAATTATGACAAGTTACGTTCTTTTATGAGGCAGCGTACATACGTACACACTTTACAAGGGTAATAATGTAAACTATGTGTACTCGCTTCAAAAATCCAATAAATTATTACCAAATTGATTTTCATCCTTTTTGAAGTATTTTTTTTTTGTTCTTTTTTTGTTTTGTTTTTGTACATCATACCATCACGCACTTCTACAGCCGAATACACATTGTACATACAATCCACAGTTACTGCTTAAGTGTATAAAACATTTACTTTACTGACGAGAACAGCGTTGTTTTGTTTCTGTATAAAAAGTTATTTTTACTGCAATGGCGGATGGATGCAGATGGATGAATGAGGGACTTTATTTAAGGATATTTGCACTGGTTACTCTTACACTCCTACCCCCTCGCATTGTTCTGAAAAATTTTATATAAATTTTTATGAACAAATAAAATGCACTCAACTCTTTTACACACACACCCACGCTCTCTCTCTCCCTCCCACCCTCTCTCTCTCTCTTTCATTTTTATTTTTGTACATCTTACAACATTTTTTAGTTTCTTTTTAGTTTTTTTTTTTTCGCCAATTGATTTTTATATACAAAGCACAGAATAACTAAAAAGAAAAGGAAAATAAAAAAACGAAATGTTGTTCCTTGGCAAACAGTTTTTTCCTTTTTTTAAAACAACACTAAGTGAAGCGAAATCAATGAAATTGAATGAATGACTGATTGGGTATACTACTTACACATACTAACACATACTTATACACATGAACCCAAGTAAAAGTTGTAAGAATGTATAGATTCAGTGGAATTCATATTCTATTGAGTTATAAAAATACTTCTGTGTGTGTGTGTGTGTGTGTGTGTGTGTGTGTGTGTGTGTACATTTTAGAAGAATGAATGATTCATTCATTCATGATACTGAACGAGAGATGAGAGTAAACTATAAAGTAGTCCATTCAAACAAATTCTACCGGCATTAAAGAATAACATAAAGTAAATGTTTGGACTTTGGTACCCACAAAAACAGCAAAAAAATTAAATATACATATATATGGAGCAAGGACTGCTCGATAGCAGCAACAGCACAAATGTTTGTTCACGAGTACAAATTGAATATTAAAATCGAATAAATTTTCAATGAAGTTTGCAAAGTTATCCAATGGCCAACCAAACTATTGCTATTCCACATAATGCTAATGCTGCTGTTACTTGTTTCCATTCACTTGGATCCACTTTAGTCAATTCATGATGCATGCACGTTAACTGTTTTATCGTTCAGTTCCCAGTTATCCTTTTTGCCATGATTAGCTTTTTCATTCCTGTGTTCTCTTTTAATATTCCGATCATGCTGCACATTCATGCTTCATGAAATTTTGCTATAAATTTTAATATTTCCTTTTCTTTTTTTTTTGGACTCTTTTTATTGTTGTTGCAACATTAGTTGTTTGTACAGATGCGGTTTTTTCCGAATATTTGACTTTGAGATTATTTTGTTTTATCATTGGTTTTATTTGGAGGTCCTTTCCAGATTAAATTGCAGTTGTAAAGTGTAACTTGAAGAAATTTATTTAATATTATACTGACATAAATCACTATAATTAGATTTGTTATGCAAACAACTACTTCACAATACTTTAATAGTAGAATAGAGCAGAAGGTTGGGCACAAAGAGCAGAAGATTACAATTATCACTAATTTACAATAAAATGGGAAACTGATACATACGATCTATTTATACATAAATTTATGGGCGTGGCTTGTATAAAATTGCCTTCTCTTTTAAATATGATTTTAAGGGTCTACAAATATAAGCTTTTTCATGCCCTCCACATATAACAGAAGTTTCTTGTTACGTTTGTCAGCACCAAAGATCCTGAAAACTGTATTTATTTTATATCAAGATTAAAATATGAAACAATCTAATACAGCCTTTACGTTAATGAAAGTTTCAAGGTCGTAAATCGATTGAAATATTGAGATGAAATTGGCCAAAATCGGTTAAGTGCCACGCCCACAATTGACAAAAATCTATTTTTTAGACACAAAACCAAATTTATTACATATGTTTATATGAATGAGTCAAAATGGGCATGGTCGAATAACATACACACCCACAATTTACTTTATTTGGTGCAGAGTACAACAGAATACAAGATAAATGATATATAAAAACTGCAAAGAGAGTACAATGAGATACTTGCCACGCCCACTATTTGTATTTAGATATGTATTAAGTTTGTATCCATGTTTTTTACTTCGTCCCAACAATTACCGAATAATATAATCACCTATAGATATATAAAATTTTCATACAACTTTTCTAGTTTATATCACTCTAAGCGACAATATACATTAAATAGATACACATATGTACACACATGTGTGTACAATAACCTATAAGTGTAATAACGTGTTGTACATAGTAGTGTTCTTCATTGATGAATAAATAATTTTGTTTTCTATTTCTTGTTGTAATAAAAGGTGTTGGCAATTTGTTGTTCCATTTAGAGATTGTGTGTGTGTGTATGTTTGTGTACACGGGAATGGTACATGGCATGTATGAGTAGATGAATAAAAGGGTTTTTTAGTTGTAGTATTTGTAAACCTGTTATTTTGGGAATACATAGCACCAGGCAAACGGTTACATCCCATATGTACATAGAACTATTTTTTGTGTTTTATATAACAAAAACTTTTCTGTTCCATTTTATATTGTTCTATACAACCAATCAAATTGTGTGTACAATGTTCGACTAGCAAAGTTGAGTACATGAATGCAATCATAGATAATAAAGGGAAAAATATATAAATTAAAAATATGCTGCCTTTCGTATTGAAAGAGTAAACATGTCAAGTGAGACTGAAGAGATTACCCAAACATATGTGGCCCAAGATGTATTTGAACAAATTAAATTTTTAGAAATGTTCTTTTTTTTCATTATATACACACTTATACAAAGGGTGAGGAACCCATATGGAAAGGTTCTGGTAAAGTCATGGGTTGAAATTTTTGCGAAAGAAAAAACGAAACTTCAAATAGAAAAGTGTCGAGAAAAAGATCTAGGTTATCATTAAGTTTCGCTCCTCTTTTCATTTAAAAGCTTTTGTATTTGTAGGTTTTTTTTCGAAAATTTCAACCTATAACGTTACCACGAGCGTTTTCATGTTTTCTCCTCAGCCTGTATATAAACACAAATCACACGTATGCACACAAGCATTGAAGTGAAATATACTCTGCAGCTAAAACAATAATTGTGCAAATGCATGTGAGTATCTATTGTATACGTGGAATGTGCATGTGGCTAGTACTGCAGCTTCTCTTTTATTCTGATTACTCTGAACATCATAAATAAACATTTCGAGTTAAAAGCACTCATAGAATCAAGTAATGAATCAATGAGTGGGTGTCCAGATGTAATGACTTGGAAAGCGCCTTTAGTTTATAAACTCATAAAATATCTCACAAAAATTACTAATTATGCATTATTTGGTGGATAATGCCCGCTCTAGTTAGTTTTTGTGGAAACGCAATTCATGTGGTCTGCTATTAATAGTGAATTATGAAAATACCGCCTACTTAAATAAAAAGTCTGAAAATTGGAAATATTCGTTCAAGTGTCGCGCCCACAAAAATAAATTCCGTCTGTCACAACAACTCAGCTATGATTTGGTACACATTACTTTCACCAACCATTTGCCAAAAATAGGATTAGTCGAATAACAAACACGCCCACAATTTATAAAAAGTATTATTTTGAAGTAGAAACCGTCTTGCAATTTCATACACTACCCAGATACTATGAGAGATCATAATCATGGACCTACCACGCCTACTTTATATGTAGATGCGAAGGACGTTTAAGATTTGGCCCAAATTGTCTTCCTTGTTAATCAGTAAAACACTAAATTCCATCGTAATTTGATGATATGTAATGCAGTGAAGTTCTATTCATTAAGTTTATGTGTACGTTTCCTATCTTTTGGAAAAAAAACACCTTTTCCCATAAAATTCTCCCATTAACGAGTAAGTTATAAATAACAGTAACGACCAATAATTGCCGAAACCACGTCACCATGTTCTTGTTCTTGTTCTTGTTTTTATATTATAGTAATATAGTAAATTAAAATGCTTTAGATTACTACGAAAACGTTTCATTAAATTTTTCGTTGTATTATAGTGATAAGAAAAGAATAACACACCCGAGGCATTATTCAACCACATAAACATTTAAAAAGTCATTTAGTGACAATTGTTTATGTGCCAAAGAAATGGAAGAAATGTAAGTACCGTATAAAGAATGTAAAGGAAGGACAAAATAATTTTTTTTTTTAAATACAAAAAAAACTTTATAAGAAATCTTTTCCTTTAATAAATAACAAGTAGGAAAATTAAATATGGCTTAGGCCAAATCTCAAACACCCTCCACATCTACAGTAGTGGGCGTGGCAGGTATATGATTGCGCCCTCTAATGAAATGTATGCATTACATATGAGCTTCAAACTTGGGCGTGTCTGTTATTCGACCACGCTCGTTTTTAATACATCGATGGCTGGTGTATTTATAAAATGCAAAAAGTAAACGTGTCTGTACAAAATTTCAGCTTAATATCTTAAACTTTAGGCCCGTGAGAATGTCAACAACAGACAGACGCGCGGACACAGACATCCATTATAGATTCAGTTTCTGATGATGATCACAATAGTAAGCCTTACACCTCCTTCAGGGTAATGCAAACGGAATGACAAACTTAGTATACTTAGTATTGTCTTTTGTGGAGGGCAGAAAAACTTTGAAATGTTTGTTTGTTTAAATCTGCATAAAGTTAACAATTTAACCTAATTTCTTAAAATACATCTACATACACATGCGAACGTTAAAGAAAAGCACTTTCCTTTGTTGGTTCAAATAATTTCCGAAATTTACAATATTTCAACATTTACACAACTTTTGCATTTGTGCTCTTTGTACTTCACACATAGTCGAAATATCATCTAAAATATTTCAAATTTCATGTTTCAACATAACAAGGATTATGTTAACAAAACAATTCCAATAGAATAGTCACCGGTATGCCCAAGTATTTCAAACTTTCCTTCCCTATACAATATATTATGTTTTATTATGTTCAACATGTTGATAGATGTACAAGAAGCAGAAAGAAATTCTTTTATCGTCCATAAACCTTTTACAGAAATATTTTTTGAAATGCTTTTTCAAACTCTTTGTTTAATATTTAATCAGCTTTCTGAAAAGTTTTAACTTGTACAAAATTCTAGCACACAAACATATCTATACGTTGGCATATTATTTTCTGTGTCAACACCTGCCAATACAAACGAAACGGATTCTGCATTCTAGAGTCTGTATTCTTTTCAAAGCAAAAAAGCAAAGAATAGAAGTCAACTCGAACTGTTAGATTATTTCCTTAATAAATTTTATTATACAACTATTTTATATTATATTGTACTATAGCATAACATCGCACATGGTACTTGTAGTTGATCCTTTTGTCTTCTTCTTCGTTTTTCCCTTTTTTTATACTTTAATAGCTAGCTAGCTCAACTTCAAACTTCAACTACATACCATGATTTAACAAGGATTTTTGTAGTTTGGCTTTACTTTAAAGTATTATATTGTCAGACAGTTACAATTATAAGTTTCACAAAATATAAGAGGAAGAAAAGGCTTTCTTTAGAAAAGCATAACAATTGATTATTTAATTGTGTAAATTTTCTTTTGTACTCGAAAAAAATTTTCTACTGAACTTGGCAAATAAAATGGAAATTTTATGTGCATTTTTTATCATTATCTTATAGAGCAGCTTAATTACATTGCCATACAATCGATTGAATATTTGATTAAAAAAGAAAATTTATCAAAATTCTTCCATAATTTTAGTGTACTCTTGATTATATGTTCCCGCCACCTTAGTGAGAGGGTACACTAAAATTGTTATTCTTTTCGCAACAGGGGAAGTCTTCTAAAATCCTATATTCTTGCTCAGCATCAATCAGAAATTTCGAGTTAAAATTTCATACAAATAGTTTCTGCAGATAGATTTCTATTTAAATTCATCAAAAGCAGCCAAGTGTCAGGCCCACAATAAAAATAGAGCTACATTTAATTATATTTACTCCACCCATCTAGTAGGAGATACAGATAAGACCTTATAACAAAAACGATCCCAATTTCTTGCCCTCTTCAATGCATATTTCAAACTTTGAGTTAAAATAAAGCAAGATCCAAATGTATGCCTGCCACGACCACACTTTAAGCAGCACATGCAACACCCGCTTTAAACCTTTTACCTTCTTTACTTGTGTGTTACTTAAATTGAATATATTTTAAACAAGTAAGAAAACTAAATTTGACTTAGGCCAAATCTTAGGTATCCTCCACATTTACAATAGTGGGCGTGTCAGGTATGTCATTACGCCTTCTAAGAGTGTATGTATTACTTATCAGCTTACAAGTCCAGTTTTATATAAAGTACGGTTTTTTGTAAATTATGGGCGTGACTGTTACCCGACCATGCCCATTTTTGGCACATTAATAGATGAGATAACTGTAGATACGAATTTAAAGTTCATAGCTATATTTTTGTGGCAGATATATACACTTCTGCCGATTGTGGGCGTGGCGCTTGAAAGATTTTTCCCATTTTAAACAGTAATCTAAGAAACTGAAAATGTCTGTAAAAAATTTCCGCCCGTGAGAGGGCCAACAACAGATAGATGCGCGGATACACGGATAACGATTCGACTCAGTTTTCGACACTGATCAAGGGTCTCTGACGCCTCCTACTAGGTATTGCAAACCCCCACCTTATGTAAAGGGTTTAAAAATTTTAATTAATTAATTAATTTTTTTAAATCAAATTCAATTAAATTAAAATTGAATAATAAATATACAAATTGATACATTTTTACCTTAAGCATCTAATTTAAATTATTTGTACAATATCTTATATAAAAAGCATATTATTTTTTAACATCAAATAAACTTATTTTGCTTATAATTTGAAATTAAATGTTTTATAAGTTTTAAAAGTCTCGCAACTACTTAATTATATATTTTTTTCAGTATATTTGTTTAATGAAAGTTAAAAGTTAAAATTTATTTGAACTTTGCGCTTAACATGAGAATCTGCTTAATTTTTTTTGTTAAACTTTCGCATAACACTAATAATTTTTGTTAAAACTTTAACAAGGCCGGTTCAAATGCATGCGAAAAAATGGATTATAATAAGTAAGACTTAAAAAAGTTGTCAAATATTTTATATAAAGTTGAGCTTACAATGGCGGCAAAATAATTAAGAACAAAACTCCATTTCGAAGGAAAGAATAGTAATGGTTCTTGATTGTATGGCCGCCACTGTATATATGTGAACTTCAACCCATACACATACTTGGTTGTATAAGTTTAATGAAATATAATAACCGAAACTTTTTGTAAAGTATAAATCCTCATTTGGAATGAAGTCATAGTAAAATTAAATTATTTGATATACGTATAGTTTGAAAGTGAGAAAGACGGGAATATAAAAATAAGTTGTAGAGTAAAAACTAAGAAGCAGCAGCAGCATCCAACACCAAACACCCCCATCAGCTTTACTTCCTTAAACAAACAAGCCATACAGGCAACTGGACTCTCAACCACCCAACAACTTTATCAATTTCCTGTATGGAGTTTTTCTATATTTTTTTGTGGAAAAACTTGCGCTTGACCATCAAGTTCTTTCTCTTCTTATTCTGTAATATTATTATTATTATTAGTTCAGTGAAAAGAGTGAGAGAGAGATAATAAACTTTGTTTTGAAATTCCAAGCGAGCTGTAGAAAAATTCATACATACAGTTATAATTTTATTACAAATCAGACTGCTTTGGGAGAAGACGACTGACCAGAAGTAGACGGGCCAAGTTTTTATAGGTACGAGGAAATCCCATTTGACTCATATGGTTGGGTTCCCATGAAATTCAACAAAAACAAAAAAAATATAAGACTTTGCTCGTTTATATTTTTTCAACTTGATACACTCTTCCGCTGATTAGAGGTATGCTTAGGATCAGTAGCTTTTTAACATCTAGGAATACGTCATAGGACACAATTTCATAATTCCCGTGCTGCATAATCACTATTAACTTAAACCTTAAGAAGAACGTTTGAAAGTAGTCCAAGTCCATTTTTCTCAAAAACATGAATATTTGAAAATTTATCATATAAATAAATATGATTACTAAGGAAGCTATAAAACACCTTCGTATCTGTTTGATACGGACTGCAAAGGTACCTAAAATTCAACTTGAACTGAATAGAAATTTTTTGTGTTAAATTAGGACAATTTTTAGTTTGCAGCTTCATAGAGTGAAGAGTGTGCAGTGGTGCATGACAGAAATGCGGGTGAAACAAATGAATGGAAATGGTTCGAGTTAATGTATATATTGGCACTGAAGTTAAGGGATTTAAACATTAAATATGTTGCTGTCACAACTAGAACCAGAGATAAGAATTTAAGTACAGAAATCGAAATAACTGTTATAACAAGTGACCGAAATACTGACAACTGACTACTACCATCAACTTATTTAATCTTTCTGCATGCTCAACTTGTTACATGTACATACATGTACATGTACTGTTTGTTCTCCATGAATGGTTAACATGTGAGGGGGATTTACTTTTATTTACATTATTGTTAATTTAAATAATATTTTAATTTAAATATTCCAATAACCAAGTTTGTACACAGAGCCGGGAATAGGTATTGAACATAAAAATGAAAACTTTGTTAAAAATTTAATGAGTCGTTACATCTTATTGTATAGATATCTGAAAACAAGGTTGAAACAAAACAAAACAAAGCAAAGCAAAAAAGGAAAGAAACAAAAATTTCCAGTTTAACCAAATAAATGCTGTCAATGAAAGTGCTTTCTACGTGCTTTCTATGTAAAATAAATGCCAAAAAAAAAATTGCAGACAAAAAATGGAAACTCTCCTTAACTGGATAAATAAAACAAATAAACATGAATGCCAGATGAAAAGAAGTATAAATTTAACTCAAGCCACATCTTAAACACCCTACACATCTATATATAACAGTTATTGTGTAGTCAGAGAGAGTATAACAACAACAACTTACTTGTTAAGCGGTCCTTTGTGCCAACTTTTTTTTTTTTGTTATATGTGTCCGTTATTTGACTTGGTTTTTGACACACCTATACGAAAAATAAAATGAAATTAATTTCAATCAAATACTCTACAAATCTGCGTACAAACAGTGGGCGTGGCACAGTGGCACACAGCATTGAAAATCTAGGAATTCTGGACAAATAAGTTTTTCTTTTATAAATCGTGGTCGCGTTTGTTATTCAACCACGCCTACTTTTGACACATTCATACATAATCTGATTATATATACGGGTGTGTATTAAATTTCAACTTAATAGATAGATTTTTGTGGCTGATAATGAGATTTTTGTAAATTGTGGGCGTGGTTGAGGCATCAAAACTGAAAAAAATTAAAAAAGTCTACCCAGTAATTTTTGTTCCATATAGGAAAATGTAAAATTAAGAGCTTTTCCTAGATAGGTGGATAGACAGACTTCCAAAATATACACGTAGACGTATTTTGATCGATTCACATTTTACTTAAGGCCTCTTTCTAGGTGTTGTTTACAAAATGACAAGCTTTCTATACCGCCCGTCTTATATGAAGGGTTTGAAAACAAAGTTGTTTTTTTTTAAACTTTTCTGGTAAGAAAATCTGCAATTTAGAAAAATGTTTATTATTATGTTTTGGGGATTAAGAAAACATGTTTTTTTTCTTGTTTTGGTTTTTAACTAGTTGTAGGTTCTTTTTTACTTCAATAAGAAGCAGTTTAAAGTTTTTTAATGGAGAAAGTTAAATTAAACATAAAACGTACATACTGGTAAGTAGTGCAGGAAAGAAAATATACAATACTTGAAAAAATAATATCACAATTTAAAGGTGCCTGAGAGTGAAAACTTTTAAATTTGTTAAGGACTTTATACACATATAGGTATATACGTATAGATATAGAAATACAAATGTACAAATACATGAGATATCCTGCAAAGTCTGCTCTTGACAAAAGTAAACCTCCTTTCCTATCCATTCATTCGCTGATCCAGTCCTCTTTAATCTATTGATAAAAATAAAGCTACTGCAACAGTATCCATTAGGCCTATAATTTATTGATGCCGAGGTGTTTTTTGGTACATGTGAGTGATAAAGTCGGAAGCCTGTATTGATAGCCTGCCAGCAGTGTTTGAATTGGAGAAGTTCTTTTTTGGTCATACACATATGTAAAATATCATCGAAACTTTATTTGAAAATTTGCAGTTGTTTTGTAAATTTTTTGATTATATATGTTTGTCCATACTGTGTATATAAAATATTACTGCAACTCTTACAAAATCTTCATAAATTGTGGTTATGTTTAAACAATCATTCATTTGAAAAATTTTGTATAAACGAATCAGCATACAGCGCAGTACAAAAAATTACAAAAACAACAAAACACAATTATTATATGCTCGCTCTTTAGAGCACTATTTCACCATTAGGACCCCAGCCTTAGCAATAAACAGTCAATCCTCTCCATTCATTGAAGTGTTATGAACCTTTTCATCTGCTCCACTGATTTTCACATACTCGTACATACATAAACACGCATACTTTGATAGGAAAAGTTTTATTAAGCAAACGGCCATTGCTTATTGAAGCGAGAATACACGCAATTGAGGACATCTTTATAAAAGGATGAGACTTTTGTCCTCTTTTTTCATTTTTTCTTTTATTTTTTTTTTCACAACAACTGGCGCTACCCTGATACCACTTCAAATACAATTGTGTGCGACACATGAAATATTCTTTTTGTTCGTTCATTACATGTGATTGGGACACTTGCAACATTGACTAAATTTATACCTTTTGATATATGTATGTACGATCCACACATAATAAAATGGGGTATATTAAGTTTGTTATTCCATTTGCTATACCCAGGGATCCCACATTCTTGATTAATACGAAAATCGAACTTGGTGACACGTCTGTCTGTGTATCCATGATATTGATCTTTGGGTTTTTACCTACATTTTAAAGTACTGTACTCTTATTGCTTTTTAAAGTGAAACAAAAATCAACCCACGCCCACAATATACAAAATTCTGCAACAAAAATTCAATTCGAATTCAATAAATCAATTTTATTCCTTTCACAATTTCCCAAAAATGGGCAGCTTTTACTTCTTGCACCCTCCCAATAAGTTGGGGGGTATACTAAGTTTATTATTTTGTTTGTATGTACTGCATACTATTAGAGGGCGCAATATGTATATATTTGCCACGCCGATCATTGTAGATGTGGAGGATATTTAATATTTGACTCAAGTCAAACTTGGTTTTCTTACTTCTTTTATTATATATTCTTCCACCATTCATTTGTATTTTGCCACGCTTCTGTAAGGATGTAATAATTTATTTAAAAGAAAATTGAGTTGACTTTTTGTTATCAAAAAATTAATGCTAGTAGCATTTTTGTTTTATAAATTAATGGCTTAAATCATGTCGGCAATTAGAGTAGAGTTTGGACGATTCCCTTCAAATGTTCGGTAATTTATTTTAAATGTTGCTTGTAGACGAAAAAGTGAACATCAACAAATTGATGAATAGAAAAAGAAAAAAAGGGGAAAAAACAACAAAAAAATGATTGTTTTGAAAATTAAATTTTGTCTGTTTCACTTGAGTTGAGTTGATTTTTCATTTTTCCAAAACTCTCTCATTTCACATATAATTTACAAATAAAAATATCCTTCAGTTTCTCCCCATGAATGTATGATATGTGTTTGTGTGTGTATGTCTTCGAAATGTTTGTTACAATGTTGCGCTAAATTAAAACAACTAAAATGTATGAAGAAAACATGAACACAACAAATACAGACAACAACAAAAAACAGCAACCTTCATATGCATCTGTTCGCTTGTCAAATGTTAACATGTTCTATTAAATTTCAACCCAACATAATGTGGACCCAGCATATGTATACAGGGGCATTTACACTAGCAAAGGGATTTGTTAAAGCATGAGTACACACGCTTATTTGCTCACATACCCACCATACCACACACTTTAATTGCTTCAGCTGACGAGCTCACATCATCTCAATGGGTGTATGTTTGGATGTATGGATGGATGGATGGATGGTTGGTATACATTTTGGTTAAAGCGAGTGAGTGACGCACGCGGACATAACCTCGCATTGTAATCCTTTATCATGTTGACGTAATGTTAATTTCCAAAATTGAACAACAACACACACACACACACACACAATATCCAACATATTGTTCCTTTACATATATTTCGTTTTTTGGTTTTTTTTTGTGATTTTTTTCCTTTTGGTTTTTATTAAACATTACATTTCGTTCGTTGTTCTCTGCAAAACCCTAAAGCTTTGCTATTGAAACCAATTGTGGCGGCAATTAATCAAAGTCCTGTTGAACATGTGGTCAAAGCGTAATACGAAAACAAGTAACAAAAAAAACTATATTTGGCTTGAGTCGAACCTTTGATACCCTGCACTGGCTTTTCACCCAGTTGTTAACGATTTGTAGTGAATTTGTTAAACTGTGACCCAAAAAGTCGAATGTAACACAAATTAAAACAAACATTAGCTTAGACCGAATCTTTAATACCCTACACATGTTCAGTATATTACATACTCAATCTTAACTTCATAGCATTATTATTGTGGGCTGTTAGTGTTCTTTTTACAAATTGTGGGCGAGACTGTTACCCACTCTGTACATTTTTGCCACATCGATGAATCGACATTATATATACGAATACGTTTATAGAAAATTAAGCTCAATATCTGTAAAATTACCATCTGGAACGTTTTAACAGACACTTCTAGATCAATTCAGATTAAAGATACTTTCAAGCGGGTTACAAACGGAGTAACAAACTTAGTATACTCTACATTAAGGGAGGGTAAAAAAATGAACAATACAATCGCTTACGGGCTGTGAAAGGATTATAAAAAAGTCAGTTATCGCGAGGGTTACGTGTGAGGGCATTTATGAAAGTGTTTAGTGTTTAGTGTTTAGTGTGTAATGTGAACTCCTGCATAATTGTTAACGTTGTTAACATTTTAATTCATTACCACTACGAAAATAATAACTTTTTGTAAGAAGAAATTTTATTAAATAATATAAAGTGTTGTTGTGCACTTTTCATTTAAAAAATACTTGTGGATTATTTTATAAAAGAAAAACATATTTCATACGTACTGACCAAATCGATTAATTCCACTTTATATAAACCTTGAGTTTGTTTAAAGATGAAAGGTAAATGCTACACCCACTTTTAATTCTACCGATCGATTCACATCAATTTATGCAAGTCCTTTCAAAGATATTTCGATGATATATCCTTGTGTGGAGTTAATCCATTTAGCAAATAAGGCTTACTTTTAATACCTACAACCAAATTTCTCATTTTTATAACCATCTACTGTCGGCATGTATGTGTTGTATGTGTGTACGTCTGTCATGTCCTTTTGTATAATGTAACTTGTGCGACAGATGCACAGACAGCAGTCCCATTAAATTTTATGGCACATTTTATTATCTCCTCATATAGACACAAGCCATTCTGCGTGTGCTATTGCCAATTCTACATTTGATTTATAATTTTGCCATTCGATAGTAAATTACGGTGGAAAAAAAGGTTCAACTTGTGTTATTATCTTACTCTCCTTTATGATAAGATACATAATAAATGATCAACACTTGCACACACATGTACATATAGTTTTTTAAACATTCGTTCGTTTCAAATTGATCAATTGCATTTATATCACAAAATCATTAGAGGGGAACTTTTTTTAGAAGCCACCTCCTGACACTTATCAGTAGGGCTGAGCTGTCATTTGATTTTACTTCTATTTAAATAATTCTATTGTGTATATCTTCACCATTGTTATACATTTGGTAGCCATGTCCTGCAACACATGTTTTGTAGCATTTAGTTAAAATTCCTGAAACAGTCATATCAAGTCAAGCGGGTGTAATGATAGAGAAACATGGCGGAAGTTGTGTTTCTATATAATTGAATAAAATCTCTGGACAATTTTTGGAGTTCTAGTTCTAGTTATAACGTGACAACAGCAATTAAAATTTATACCACTTGCGAGTTACCGTAAACCATCATTTACTTATTTAATGACTTTCGGTTACAAATGTTTGCAAAAACTAATAAAACTCATATGTTTGGTAAATGAAAACATGCTAAAACTAATTGATGGGATACCGTATAGGTATAAAAATAATTTTTATATATACATAAAAAAGGTGGGCGTGGCAGGTAACTGATTATCCATTTTAATAGCGTAGATTCTTTCAACTTCAATGACGCATTCTGCAAAAATAGGCTTTTTATAAATTGTGGGCGTGTCTGGTATCAATATGATCCAGCCTATTTACGGCACGCATCCCTATGAAGGGTCTCAAGGGTTTGTTTGTCAATTTTTGCCCAATTTAAATTTTACACAATATCTCATAAGTTACGACCGCAAAAGTGCTAACAATAGACAGACACACGGGAGGATACGTCAAATTTTAAAGCTGATCAAGGGTAGGGTCTCTAGCAGTATAGATTCTTTCTAGCAATACTTCCGACAAAGTTTGGAGTTGATATTTCAGGAGATTGTTGGCCACAGACAGTCACAGATATAAAGGCAGGTGTGACTTAGAATTTGATTCTGATCGGAATTATATATATTCTCCGTAGAGTATTTGTTGTTGTTTTTTTCAAGTTACAAGGGTTACAAATTAAATTTATATAATATTTTTAATAGTAGCTTTAATGCATAACTTTTTACATAACGCGTGATGCTCTCTTACACCAACTTCAAACGATCGATGATAACTTGTTTAACAACTTGATTAATAAAAGTTTAAATTAAAATTACAATGGAAATAATATTTCTAATTAGAAAACTAACCTAATAATTGCCTGGTATGGTCACACATAACTTCAACCTTATGAAGTGTAAATATTTGAGTCTAGGTATCGGCAACAGCGTCAATAGTTATTTATCCAAACACGTATTAGGCATTAACACACACACACACACACACATCACATTAAATCCATTTCACTGAACTTCAACCCGTCTGCACTGCATAAAGAATATGGATATCAAACAAAATGTTACTGCCAGCTATTTGTGAAATAGTTAATAGAGCATTTCAAATGGCGAAAATGTTCGAACTCATAACACTGTAGTGCGCACTGGATGCACTCTGCTGACCATTAAGTGTGAAATTTATGTAAACTTTTAATGAAAATCTAGCGTATGTTACATGGGGAAGCTCTAATGGCCACTTTATTATAAAAAGCATTGCATCTTGTTTGCCATAGCCGTACTGCTGAATTCATTAGTGCACTAAATGTAAAGTTGATATTTAATGGGTAATATTTCTGAGCTATAAGAATAATAATTTAATAAAGCAGAAATTTTCGTGTAGCCTCTAACCGCTAGAGTCTTAGAGTGTTAGCTCACCCTACCTTACCATTCTTCCTCTAACTTTTTTGGAGAAATACAAAATAAAAGAATTAATCTTGATTATATTATTTTCACATCTCATTATTAAAACACATGTGGGTGAGATTTATTTTTAAGAAATTCATTTATCTCAGAATTATGATTTATTACACCAGCTGACGCTAAAACTAATAACAACTTATGTATAAAGTTATGGTTTAAAAATGAGTACGAAAGGAATAAAAAAACTGACGCTTCTTAAGCACATAACTTTACACATTATAAATATTGTATATAAGTATAATATTATATTAAATAACGTTATATGTGAGAACAGCATTCTTTTATCCATATGGTAACAAACAATTTATTATTTGTGTGATGCGAACCGAGTAGCTTGTTGGCGTAAGCCTTCCCGATCGACTTTACCACAACTCGTTAACGGTACTTTATCAACAAAATGTATATCACGTATAATAGCTATCTGTCTTTCGCTTAAATTTCTTTTCAGATGTTCACGTATTTTCGTTTTTAATCGATTTACAGATGAAGAAATATTCGACTTGAGAATAATAAACAATGCCGCGTCACATCCGGCATTCTGAGGTGTTGTGGAATCATATCCAGTCAAGTAAGCATTCTGTATTTCTGGCATTGTTTTCATCCATCTTTCCACTCTGAAAGGTATAAGCTACAAATGACAATGACTTATGGATTTATTGGAATTATTAACATTTATAAAATAAGAAAAGAAAAGTAAATTAGATAAATTTGATAAGTTGTGCCAAACTGTAGGCGTGGCAGGTGTCTGATGTAGAGGTTACCAGCTTAATAAGAAGAGTTTTCTTTTGAAAATCATGAGCGCATCTGTTATCTGATCACGCCTTTTTTATATATACCATTTATGCACTAATTATAAATATTTCAACTTTATCCCTCAATTTTTTTTTCGATTATGGGAGTGCTTCTGCATCGATTTTTACCCTTTAAGTATAAAGAATTTTCTGTACAAAAAATTCAAATGTTAAAAATATCAGCTTTTCCACAATATACACACAGATGGACATGTTTGCATCATCTTATATTATGTACTCTGACGCCTCTTTGAAAGTGTTGCAAACAGTATAACAAACTTAATTAAGTAAAAAGGGGATAACACAGAAGATAAAGCGTTTATTGAAGCGATAAATGATATAAAAGTTTGAAAGAAAAGAAATGAAAATCGCTTCAATTCTTTTCCAGTCTTTCAACTTACAATTAAATCATCAGCTTTAATCAAATCCTTATAACGACCCAAAAGATGCAATTCATTATAATTATCTACGTAACCGTAATCGCCGGTAATGAAAAAGCCATTACTTGTGAAATATGGCGCATTATTAATAGCCTTGTAACCCAAAAGGGGATGGGGTAGCTTAAAGGTCACTCGGCCTGACTCATTAGCCTTCAACGTTTCTAAATTATCGTCCAGTATTTGCATTTCTATGCCGGGTAATATTTGGCCACCATTTTGTCGAGTATCATTAGTTATGCAACCACCCATTTCAGTCATACCATACGTGTAGTACACCTTGGCTTGTGCAACACATTTTCGTGTTATTTCCACCAAATCGCCAGGAACCGGTTCACCCGCAATTTGTATAACTTTTAACGAACTAAAGCATTCATTCGTTATTGCGGTCATCTGTTTCAGGACAGCCTCTAGAAAAGAAGGCGTAATAAACAAATGAGTAATGCATTGACTGCGTAATATTTCCAAGCTTTCTTCTGGTTTTATGGTCTTTGTCGAGGTATAAACACGTTTGGCACCCTTTATTAGAGATATAAACATGGCTTGAACTTGACTAATCCAACGTAAAGGACTAAATGACATGATTACATGATCTTGAGTCACTATATTGGGATCATCATTGGCAGTATACCATACCATGAGGCCGTGCAAGATCACCGAATGAGAAAGTTGCACAACTTTGGGTGGACCGGTACTACCAGATGTAAGTAATAATAAAGCTATTTCCCTTTCAGGATTTTCAACCTTTGCATATTGAAATTGGGCTCTGTCTGCAGCAGACAAAGGTTTTAACAATTCACTGCGTATACCATTCTGTACAGCAACTGAACCATCAATTGTTAGCAAGTGTTTTAGGCTCGATGGTCTTTTTCGTTTCACAGCACTTAAGACTTTGGTTTGCCATTGTTCCTCATACAAAATCACGGTGGGATCTAAAACCTGAAATGTTACATCGATATCGTCTGCAACATATGAATGATTTTTTTTTATCGATTTTTTTCTTTTTTTAATTATTCATTACCAGCCTCCAGATTTACTTCGAAGAAATTCACTAATGCTCCTATCAATAGACAACCCGCAGTCAAGGCGGACGTGCAATTATTATTCAAGGAAAACATCACCACCACATCCCCTTTTGTCACGCCCATTCTTTGTAAATTAACCGCCACCAAAATACTTTGTTCATAAATTTCTTCAGCTTTTTTGGGCTGCTTCGAGTCCCAATTAAATTCTAAAATCAAATCGGGATTATGCCGTTTTAAAGAAGTCCACAAAACTTCGCCCAAAGAACGCTGAGTGAAGTCTTTGTACGGATAATTAATTGATTTCCATGTTTTAGTTTCTTCCTCGTAAACAATTTTTGTACAATTTTCCGACATCTTCTCTTAATAAAGAACTGTTCTTTGCAACTAAACGTGCAAATTATCCGTACTTATATCTGAGAATGCATTAAATATGTGGAACTATTTCTTTTTTTTCCAACGTCACTTAGCACTGGCAGTGATAATAATAAAGGTTTATATTAGATAATAATGCATCGGATAATATGACATTGATGCTTAAGAAAACGTTTACATTTGTGATATCATTTGCGCAACTGTTTCTTACGTTGACTTAAGTAAATTGGATCTATATGAATGTGTTGGTTGGTGTGTGTTATTAGTGCTATATGAGTAGATAAATTTATTAGCCTCCTCACACCAATTCTAATTACATTTTAGCACTGCCTATCGTACAATTATCTTTAGAGCAGGGATCTCCAACTTTATTACCGCGAATGCCAATAATTAAAGTAGAATAAAGTCGCCAATTAATAAATTGCGAAATTGCGATTTGCAAACCCTGCACCGCATATGTGTAAAAACGCGTTTAGTATATTAAGTTTGTGCGGATGTTTGTAACTTCTAAACGAGGAATGCCACACCCAATCTGATTTATTTAACCACATCCGTCTGTCCGCTAGTCTGATATTTCGATGAAATTTAAAGCCTTAGCTCAGAAAAGATCCTTATTATATTAAGATTATCCTATTGAATATGTACTGAATCTGACCATAAGGTCTCATTATAAGAAAAGTCTTTATAGGGCAGAAAATTACAATTCTTAATATTTTTTGACAAAATTTTGATAAAAAATATTTAATTAGCTTCATAATTGGAGGCTGCCGAATTTGGACCTGATCGAACTATTATATGACAATATCTCTCGTTTCCTGACGCAACTACACAATGTGTGAACCTATAATTAGGCGGACTTTAGAATCCACTAGTTAGTACATAAATCATATGTATGTATGTATATATTTCGGGAATAAAATTCTCCGAAAGGGCTTTGGTCCTGTACGAGTTGGCAATAAGTTCCGAATCAGAATGAATCTTGATCTGTATGCGCTTTACGTTAACATTGACATAGTCCGTCGCATAAAGATTCAATGTCTGTGATGGCTAAGACATCTCGGCCGTACGGATGGAAGTGTTCCAGCTAGGATGGTATGACAGGGAACCGGAATGACGTCGCGCAAGAGCCAGACCGAAACTCCGCTAGAGGGACCTAGTGTTTGATGCTCTGCAAACACTTGTATACAAAACTGGAGAAGACGCGCCAAAGACCGAAGCGCATGGCGTTTTTATTTGCAAGAGGCCAAAGACCTATATACGCTGTAATCGGCTAGTAATGATGATAATGATGTTTGTATGTAAGTATATGTGTAGGGTTTTTTCTTGTATTATATATTTACATACATCTACTGCATGCATAGATGGCAACCGGTAATCAAACCTAATGCTTGTGATAATTTGTGAACGGATTTCCTAAAGCTTTTGTTTCACCAGCACTACCGCATGTATAGTAAATGGTCGAAGTAAAATGTCTGTATTTGTCATCAACAAAAAAAAAAAAAAATTTAAAACCACTTAGAGCGTTCTTTTGGTTATTGTCTTAATACTACACATACTTGTATAATCAGACGGTTATTTTATTTATCGTACACGCAATATGACTATTAACTGGTGACAAGTGAATTGGGAGGGGGTTCAAAGACATTAATGCACATAATCATCAAGAGATGAATTGTTTTGAACAAAGAGTGTGGAGGAGTGCCTGGGGTTGAATACAAAGCAGGACACGATAAGTTAAAAAAGTATATGCGTGACTGTTGACACAACATTATGTTGCTTGTCTGTATTTTTATTTTCAATCCCCTTTTTTTGTTGTTGTTGGCGGTCAAATCAACCTATATATTGTATTTGTGCAGTCACGTGAGTAATTGATGACACATGGTGGCGATGCGATGCTTCTTACTTAAAATGTTTGAAATCTTTCCAATCTAAAGCAAAAGTAAGCATATAGAATGAGAAGATTCAACAGAAAGCATAACTTGCAAGTAATACAAAATTCATTCAAGCATTAAAAGGATATTTCTTGTATGTATATGTATAAAGAATATGTAAGAAATTACGCACACATATGTAACTTTTCATCTCCTTAGTATTTGTCTGCAATTTGTAATATGTATAGACAGACATAGCTTAAGCAAATATTTATACAAAATCTAAACACATTCGTCCTTTCACACCGTACTCATTTCATAAAATGTACAACTATTGTTCCTTTCAAAGCGATTGTATAAATGGTTTACAAGAAATCACATTACATAATGTAAATGTTGAGAAGCATTGCTGCTTAACTGTGTAATTGTGATCATTTTGAGAGAGAAACGGCATATAAGAACACCATCTCTAACAGGATACCCTTAAATATGACTTGCCTCTTCTTATACTATTCTGTACCAGTGAAATATGGAAAATATACATTTATGTGTACATACGTACGTTCTTGCAATAACATTCATCATAAATGTGTATAAAGGAGATAAAAACACAATCTACTTACTCGCACGTATTATTATACAAATTGCTTTGTTTGTAGAAGAGCTCAACTTGCAGCAACAATAACAAAAGCATAAATAATAATAAAAAAAATTATATTAGATTTTATAAATATCATAAAACACAACCAATGGAGGCAGACAAACAGACTGCACGGTTGAGCATCAATTTAAAGCAAAGAAAGAAAAAAGTATATATGTCTTAGAGGAAACCTTGAGCAACCACTACCATTGATTTTGTTATATTTTTTTGCTTATTAATTAAAATAATCAATTTGTTTACAATTTTCTCACCACTACAGCAGGTTTATGGAATTTTCTCTTTCATGACATGTGGCCAGATCCTCTCTTTGATAACTTCACGGGCTTGCAATTAATTAATTAGGCTTGCATTTTGTTTGCGAAACGAGTAGAAATGGAACATATATCTTTTCAGCATTTTTCCATATATTTCTCTCTTTCTTTCTTTCAATAAAATGTGAGCATATTTCTCAGTCTAGTATTTGTACTTGTAAACGCTGCACTACGTATGTTGAGGGTGTATTAAATTTTTTGTAGTGTACAAGAATCACTTGTATTAGAATATACGTAAGGAATATATTCTTTCTTAATTCACACACAATATATATATTTCGTGTTCAACCTACGGTTTGCAGATTATGAGATAGGACTACTCCCTATTTCGAAATTAGTCCAAGGATACGTATAACATATTTTAAAATAAGAAATCCTTTCTCAATTTCTTCTCCAAGAATAAAGTAAAAATATGCTATTTTCAAATTAATAGGTTCAAGTGATATAAGACATAACGAAAGTTAAGTAGGGTATAAAAAGCTCAATATGACCGACTACAATATTTGAACGTGCACATGATTGCTTTACTGCTGATATACAGTATAAGAGGAATCCCCATTTTCGCTTTAGTTGTTATACATATAAAGTTGTGTGAATGTTGTAATTCTGGTCGTATCAGGCATTAAAGTTAAAAGTTTCTAAAAATTGTGCGATATATACCATAATTCTGGTCTTATTATTCTTTTTAAATTGTACAATCATTACACACGTAAAAGTGATTGGCGTAGCGGTAAAAAAAAGACCGGTTCTTAATTTTATATACACGAATAAACAAACAAAAAATTATGGAATGCCCTATTTGCCATGAACCATATCAAACTGGCGAATCTATTTATAGCACGGTTTGTGGTCATATATTCCATCAAACTTGCTTAGAAGGATGGATAAGAAGGTAAATTGAAATGATATTTAATGAAAATAAGTTAAATGATTGATCTTTGCAATAACAGTAATCGCACATGTCCTACGTGTCAAAATACCGGCGTGCAAATGCACAAAATCTACTTGAACCTTTCGGGAGACCGCAGACAGGCCGAACTTATTAGAGAGTTACAAGACAAACTCGATGAATATGAAGATTTACCGGAACGCTTTAGTGATTGTGAAATAAATTTTATGCGCCTTCAAGAGCAATATTCCAAATATATGGAAGAAGAGAGGTTGCTAAGGGATCGTCTAGCTAAAGCTGACGAAAGTGAAGCTAATTTTTTTTCTTTACAAAAGCAATATACGGATGCAGATGTTAATATGAAAAATCTGCAGGAGCAATTAGAAAACATGTCAATTAGAATGCGCGCAAATGATGAGGAGCTTCAAGCGAAAAACATGGAGGTTTTTGACTTGAGAAATAAACTTGCAACTTTGGAACAAAAGTATAAGCACATTAATGACGAATTGCGCAAATCAATTACTGCATCTACCGAATTGGCTGTTGAGAAAATGAGATTGCAAGCACTCGTCGATAAATCCAATAAACCTCAAGGTCGCAAACAAAGTCTAATCAACATTGACAACAAGCAACTTATCAATGAAGATCCACCAAGTGATGCTGCTTACGAACGTTTTGGTGTTAGACGTGCCAATTCCACAAGCAGCAGCACTGGTTCACTTCGGCAACAATACGTTGCTGAAAGAAGTATTGTCGTGAAAAACGTGTTTGATCACCTAGCTAAAGCCCCTTTAAGAAATTTCGTAATAACCTTAGCGGTACAAATGGAAATGAATTTATCCCATAGAGATATCGAAAGAGTGGATATTTTGCGAAGACTGTCAAAACGTAAATGTATAGTAGCCATACAATTTAGTGATTGTGATTTAAAAAGTACTTTTTTGCTTAACAAAGAGAAGCTGCAACAATATCCGCTCACGTCTGATATAAAAATCACCGAGTATATGGATTATATACAAAATTAATGTGTATGGATTAAATGTTACATGACGCTGAGAAAACATTAAGTTGTCTTCGTTTATATATGAGATATATAATTATGAATTGAAAACAAACTTATATATGAATTGAAATTCTAAACACGCTGTTGAGTACTCTAGGTTTAATAGACAAATTTAAAACTCTCAATACTTGATAGAAAAGTTTTACAATAATTGACTGTAATTAATAATTACACAGTCCTAAACCACGTGGAACGTATTGGGAATAACGTAATCTACTGTATAGCAAGTAAGAAAACGAAATTTGGCTTTGGCCAAATCTTAAACACTCTCCACATTTGCATACAAACGGTTGAGAAGGGCTTTTATCCAAAATTTCAATCCAATATTGCGGCCGCAAGAATGCCAACAACAAACACGCTGACATATATGTTTATATCGTCTCAGTTTTTAATGCTGATCAAGAATATATATACTTTTTAAAATCTCGGGGTGTGGCAAACGGAATGACGAACTTAGTATATCCCCCACCTTATGAATTTATATATGTTTGCTTTTATATATATATATATATGTATATATATATATTGAAATGAATATGAATAAATATAAAGAATAAAAGGAATATGAATAAAATGTAACCCAATAATCAATTTGCTCGTATCTGGTGTGTCCAGTTTTTTGCTACAGAAAACACTTTACTTACAATGGGTAGTTAAAATTTATTTATTGGCCATTTGGTTCTCTATATTTTGCCCATCTCTCAGGCCATACCAAAAGAAGAGTTTATCCTCTGAGCTAAACAATTCATCGCGGCATTTTTTTAACTTTCTCGAAATCGGCGATTTACAAGATAAGCCGGAAAGGAATTACCGACACACTTGATTCTTACGCTTTTATTTTTTATAAATGTCATTTTAAAGTCGCGATCTTGTAAAATAATAACAATAATGGTAAAAAAACAACAAATCATTGTAAAGTCGTTGTTGTTGTTATTGTTATAACCAAAGACACAATTTATTTGGCCACCTCCAGTGCAGTTTTCTGCAGAAAAATTAAGTTATTTATACCATAGAGTTGTTGTTTTAGCCAATGCCAGTCAACATGTTTAGTTTGCTCTGTAGTTATGTTACGTGCAGTAGAGGAAGAATAGCTAAATAATTATTAGTGCTTTGGTTGTGTAAACTGAGCACTCCATCAACACAGCAATTCATTTGTTCAAGAGCCATCATCATCATCACCATCGTTACCACGGTCATTATTGTCAACACCATGTAGTACCATCTACTCGGTACAAAGTGAAGTTGAGCTGAATGGAGTGCATTCGTGTCGTCTCATTAACATTTGTATTGTTGCCAATATAATTTTTTATAGTTTATTGCGCCGTATAAGCGAAAGAACTAATTCAAAGGCTATGAATCTCGGTGCGTTAATGCCTCTGCCTCATGCCCTCTGCTGTACGAATATATGAATGAAAAGAGTGCTAGATTCATAAAATAACATAAAATATGCTAAATTGATATGTATCACATATGAATGAATGAATGGCTGAATGCCTTTGGGTGGTTGTGCGTGCGTGTGTATGTATATGTTGTATTGTACGACTCATGTTTATACAAAAGTTGTCTTGTAATTATGTTGTCTTACAACAACTATTATTATCTCTCGTTTATGACTTTTTGTTGTTGTTGTTGTTTTTGTTTTATTTCGTTGGCTTGGTTTCTTTTGTAGTTTTTAGCGTATACCTCTTCTTACAAGTACCATACAATACGTTTACAAACATACTGCTGGAGTCGTTGGGGGAACTGTCATCAACCGGCATTTTCATTTCATATCCATTTACTTAAACGAGTGCTTCTGTTAATGGTAAATTTTTTGTTGTTGTTGTTGTTGTTGTTGTTGTCGTTGTTTTTTTTGTTCTCATCTTTGTTGTAAATAGAAGTAGCATGAATTGTTGTTGTTATTGTCATAATGAAACTTTTAATGAATTTCAGTTGGTATTGCGGCGCCTAAATCACTGCACCGCACACACCAACAATAATAATGTTGACCTGCTGCTGCTGAGCAGCTAAGAACCTCCTCATTGGGTTTGTTGCTCCTTCCTACCATCCATTACTTGGCTACTTGCACACTTTGGCTGCAGCAAAAAAAACAAATACACACGTTTTTACTCCCGTCTAAACACTCGTGAAAGGCAATGTCTTCCTGCCGGACTTTGTCTGTTAACTTCCTCTTACACTCTATTGGCATGAAAATGCGTCATGTCTGCCCGTTTCTACATATATCATCATACATACTACACGTAAGTGTAGCTCCATGTAATTGTGTGTTTTCTTTACTAATTACAAACATGCAGTAACATGAAATGCTTCCACTCTTACTGCTCCATTATCTTACACATATATGATAAGTATTGCACATCTTTGAAATTGTTGAAAGCATTTTACTCTCCTGTTTAAATGTGTTATGTTCTTCAAATACTTGGTAAAAATTTATTACCTTTGGCTGTTGGGCCAAGAAGTTGGCATTGTTGTTACATTTTCTTTCTGCAATATGTGCTTTTTTTTTTGTTTATTAAAATTGATAGGCCCCAACACACAAGCTATAGGACCTACACAAAGTTTAAATCAAAGTGAACAATATTTTGTAAAAGAATTTCAAACAGTTCCCTGCATTGTGTTGTAAAAATACACAAAAGTCGCAAACTTACCACCCAGAGAAAAGGCTTTAGCGATAGTTTATGTTGTGTGTTACATATTCGTTAACATTAAATTCTCAGTCAGGTGTGTCCGTCCGTCCGTCTAGGAGTCTAAAAATGTAGGTATCAGTTCCAAAGACTGTTAAGAGTCTTAATAATGTATATTTTTGTTGAAAATTGGAAAAATTTATTAAGGTGCCCACCCTAAAAGAGACGGAAACTCGAGAAGATGCAAATTTTGAAGCGGTTTTTTTACTTTACTAAACGAAAACTAAGAATCAAAAATTAAAATTTGAACTTGAATACTCTTCAAATTTATAAGGAAATTGTGGGCGTGGCATGTAATGTAACGCGCTCTTTCAGCACCTATTGATCGAAACCTGCACCAAATCAAGGTTTTTATAAATTGTGATTAAATAACAAAAACGACCACGCCCACTTTTTGTATATTAATGACATTTGTAAATACGTTGAGTAAATATCAACTTTAAAATAGACCTGATTTTTGTAATAATATAACATTTCCTGTAATTGTGGGCGTGACCTATTTTGCTTATTTATTTATACTCTTATTATTATTATTATTTTTTTTTTTTTGTAATCATAATTAAAGGTAACTAACAATTGAATACCTTTTTACGTTCTTAATAAATTTAAAAATAATTTTATAAACTTTTCAACAATCTTCACACATTTCAGCTTCTGCTTTACAATTATTTGCCATAAAAGTGAAAAAAATTAAAATTATGATAACTGCACAGCGTAAAAAAAGAAAAACAAAAAAAAATTGTACAAATTCTCCAACACAACTTTAATTTTGTAATAACTATACACACACATATATATTTCTTTTTTCTTTTTTTAGAAAATTATTGCAGCATAAGACTTGTATATAAAGCAGCCAGCTCAACCCACCACCCGAAACAACTTTTACTAATTTCACTGCCACCCATTAGTGGTTGTTCGGTTGTTTCATTTGCGTTGATGAGTATATAAATGCTGTAAATGTTCACGTTTATTTCCCGCTGTTGTTTTTTTATCCGTGTTTTTCGTAACCAAAGCATTAGTGCTTTTTTTTCCTTTTTATAATTCACAATTTTAATATTTCCTACGGGCGTGCTCCTCTCATTACTTCCGCTTAGCATTTTAGTATTTTTACATTTCTGACCACCGCTTAACCCGTTGTTATACCCTCCACATAAGATGGGGAGCTTGTCATTCCATTTGGAAAACCATTTGGAAAACCCTACAAAATATATATGTTTTTGATCAGTATAAAAAACTGAGTTGATGTAAATGTCCGTGTCTGTCAGTTTGTTGTAAATATTAAGATTTTACGCCGAATTTTCGTTTTTTATTTGCCAGAAATATTGACGTGTGAACCTTAAATTTAGTATGCATATCTATAATTATTCCATCTATCGATTTGTCAGAAATGGGCGAATAACAGAAACGCCCACAATTTACAAAAAAAAACACCGTAACAAAACAACTCAGAAGCTGGTACTTAATGCACACACTATTATCAGAGCATAATCATGCACCTACCACGCCCACTTTTTATATGTAAATAAGGAGGGTATTTAAGATTTTACCTAAGCCAAACTTTGTTTTCTTACGAGTTTTTTTCTCTTTTTTTTTGCTTATTTTGTTGCACAGCAATTTCTAGTGGTGCAGTTTTTCATTTGCACTGACATAGATACACTTCTGCCCGAAATATCATATATTTGTAATAGTTATTTATACAGTTTATGGTTGGTGTTTTGAACCCGGTACGTTAATGGTAAAAGTGAAGTAAAGTTTAGGTTCGGTAACGAAGATATATTCTGCCTATATGCACATTTATGTATATATATATATTTGTGTGTGTGTGTGTGTGTTCGTTGTTGCCTTGCATTTCATTGCTATTGTTTTCATTTCCCTTTATAAGTATAAATGTATTGTTTTGTTTTTTTTTTTACAATTTATTGCACTTTTCTGGTTTATTTTTGCTTCAAATGTTCTTCATTTTATTCGCTTCAATTTTTGCTGGGTGGCTAACAAGTGGATGGGTTTGCAAAATTTGTTAGATTTCTTAGTTACTCTGCATATTTATTATTATTATTTTTATTTTATTTATATTCAGAGTAAAATAATTAAAAATAATCATTTCATGAACTAAACAAGTCCAAAATTAAATAATTTTTTACGTGTAACATACAAAAGTATATACTTTCATTGTGTGTAGGGTGTTTTGTAAGCGTACGTTTGGTATTTCCTTCTGTTATCCTCTTTGGTTTGGTTCAAAATGAAAGTGAGTGGAAGGGCGCGGCTGCCTTTGTTTTGAGGATATAACAACTAAAGCTTTTTACTATTGCCCTTGTACTGGTTGTTGTTGATGTTGTTGTTATTGTTGTAGGGAAATTGAATATTATTTTCTTTTTTCAGTTTAGCACTGCATAATTAATATTTTAATTAATTTCTATGCATTCGCTTTAATATCATTTTCCATTCTTAGCAATACTTAGGTATTCTCTTTGTCCTGAACGCTCGCAATAATATTCTGAATGATGTATGCTTGCTGTAGCAATCAATGAAGGTTTTACATACTTTTTGGAATCTTGAGAATGCAAAATTTCATTTTAACTAATCCATCTAACAATACAAGTTACAAAGGAAGGCTTTCAAGAACTCATCAAAAATGACTTCACGATCTCACTTTTTCTATACTTCTGGGTTAGGTGTACAAAGTGTGTCATTCCAATCCAAGGATCTACAAAGTATATACATCAGCATCTAAACCAATCTAGCCGTGTGTCCGTATGTCTGCCTGTTGTGGGCACACTCATGGTTGTAAATTTTATTGATATTGAGCTGAATTTTTGTTCTTAAACTACTTGGCCTTTATAACATTTACCTTCTTGTATTATTCTTCAGTTGTTGTTGTTTTTTATATTTTTTTATGTTTTTTTTTGTTTATTTTGACGGTCATTTATATTTTGCTTCTAAATCCGTTTTATGTTTCAAGTTGTTATTGGTCTTGTTGGCGTTTGTTAGAAGAGAGAGATTACGTTTTATGTTTCCACTTCCGTTGGAGTCGCATTTCGCGCTTTCGTGTATTTGCAATGCCAGCATTTTCATCGTGTCCACAAATAATAACAAAAAAAAGCAAGTGAGGAAACCTTAGGCCAAATCTTAAACACCCTCCACATGTTGATATAAGCGGTGGGCGTGGTGAGTACATTATTCCTTCCTCTAATAGTTTATCTAAACTTCAACTTCATAGATCAATTTTTGTGGCAGATGAATAGATTTTTGCCGATTATGGGCGTGGCTCTTCACCGATTTTCCCAAAAGCGATTTGCGTGCAAAAACTAAAATTGTGTGTAAAAATTTCATCCAAATATCTCAAAATTTACGACCATGAGAATGTCAACAACAGACAAACACACAAACACACGAACATTAATGCTTAGATCGACTCAGTTTTTGTACCAAATTGATTAGATTGACTCAGTACATATATTGCTAACCGAGATACTTTTTTAAATATTTTGAAGCCTGCTTCTCGATGTTACGAAATAATCGACAAACTTCAAAACACTCACCACTATAGCAAGAAAGTTATAAAAAACATATCATAGTGGATGCAATTTTATGGGAGCTTGGAAAAAAACTGCACCGTATGGCAAGATATAAAAAGAAACACAACAAGAGGAAAAGAAGAAGAAAAATCCTGGCAAGTACTACTTGGAAAACTGTTATAACTACAGAAACTCTTTTGTTTTTACACAACTTTTTTACCGCAACTTTATATTTTGCTATTGTATTTATACTCATGTATGTACATATATAAATAAGATATTTTATATACCTACCGTTGACCTCAAACACGTGGAGCTATGCTGTAAAGTTGTTGCTATTATACCTTTTTAAAATGTAATCTGCTGACACAGCAGAATCTCAAGTTAAGCCTTTGTTAAATTTTACTTAAATTTTCATTAATTTAAATTTGCTGAATGAATGAAATGATACATGAGTGAATGAAAATGGCGTCAACCTCATAACCCACTGTCGTTGTACACCACATGCCGAGGCATTTCATATATATTTAATTAGATGGAAGAGGGTAGAAAATTTTACTTAAAACTGTACAAAATTCTGCCTCAAATCAGAATGAACGGTATAAACAATAAAGTTCATATACTTGAGCACTTGGTAAAAACCAACAAAAAAGAGAATATATTTTAAAAAGTAAATAATTACAATGTTAGTCAGTGAAGCTTATATCCAATATTATGCGACCACGCCCATTTGTGGCACATCGTTATAAAAACTTAATATAAACTACTGGAAGTACGAAAATTTTAACTTTGTAGCTTAATTTTTGTAACTGTTCGATAATTTCTTTATCGATTGTGGGCGTGGTCCTTTACCGATATTGTCTAATTTAAGTACCCATTTGCATGCAGAAACCAGAAATATCTACACAAAAATTTACAGCCATGACAGTGCCAACAATTGACGAACATGCGAACGGACAGATTAAGATCAACATTTGATTTAATATTTGATCAAGAGCATATATACTTTGTAAGATCTCTGAAATCTTGATTTTGAGTATTGCAAACAGAATAACAATCTTGGTATACTCACCATTTATGTAGAGAAATTTTTAATTACTCCAGCACACTATCAGTACTCAATAGTTGATAGACATTAATAACTTCTTCTCTCTCTCTCTCTTTCTTTCTCTCAAAGTCTAATAAAAAAGAAAAAACAAAACTATTCAAAAATTGTTATGTTTGTCTGTATGTACCCGCAATTACTAACTTGTTGTTCTACATGTGGCAGAAATGTTTAGTTGTATGCATACGTTTATGTATACGATTGTGTTCTTCATGTTTTTATTAGTTTGTGTTTTACAATTTTCATTAAACAACAATAACAACAACAACAACAACAATTGCAAACAACCATACCAATATATACATGGAATATATGTAAGCGTAAGTAATCCTGTGAACAAGTGAAAAAAAAATGAAAACTAAAAAACTAACTGCATAAAATGTGTTGACTCTCATGGTCATGCAAAGCCACACACACGCATATACAATATGAATAAATAAAAGTGGGAGATGCAATAAAAATACACACACATACGCGCACATAAAAGTAAATAATCATATTGTACATGTGTATGAAAACACACACATGCACCTACAAAACCATATCGCGAATTCAATTTAAAAATATTTGTACTTTTTTTACGCCCTTCCATGTTATTTTTTCTTTTTCCAAAGTTTTTACAATATTTCAATGGAAATGTCTCCCACCCACCCCGACTTTAGTATTAGCTGACATTTTATGATCGCATGCAAATGAGAAAAATTGTTTAATTGAATAATAACAATGCAACAACGACAACAACAACGAAATTGTATTAAAACAAAAGCTTACGTTGTATAGATGTATAGTTTGAAATCTATAAACGATACCATTACATATACTTTTATCATATGAAGTACAATTGATTGGGATTATAATTAGAAAATAAGGATCTGCCTAAGCTTGTATAAGTTTGTATGTGCATTCATTCAAATATAAAATCGTATCATAAAATCAATGACATCAAACTCATCATTATATGCTCGTAAATTATGCTTATCCTTCAAATATCTTACACACACACATACACATACAACCACAAGATAAAAATGATTGATATTAAAATCCGTCGTTGTCATTCAAGTGAGCATTATAGCATAGTTATGTAATTGCATACACCCTTATAGGAACACAGGGAGAGACACAGAGAGAGTCAATGAGTCAGATCGAAATTAATCTAGTGGAAAAGAGGTATTTTCTTTGGCATATTCGGGATGTGGCACATACTTTACTTTTACGTAACGGAAATTGATTAACGGAAATTGAACAATGCATTTATCACACACACACACACACACACACACACACACACATAAATGTACCCAAAGAGCCAAGTAAACCTTTTCACATTCATTCCAGCCCATATGTATTATTGCAACAATTTACAGTTACTTACGTATATGCAAAGCCAAAGACACCAAAAGATAGAGAGAGAATATACATGCCACACCTTTACCACTGAAAAACTGAGACACATATCCCATAGAGCAGCAAATATAAAGATACTTGACTGCTCAACTGACAATCGAAAATGTATCGTTTTAAATTACCTTAAAAGAAAAAGAAAAGCTATGCATCACTAGCACAAGCGAGACACTGGCGTACACACACATTGTAAACATATTTGAAATAAGTAAGAGAGCGACTAAGCCATGTGTAAGCATGGCTTTAAGAGTAATTGTGTGTGTGTGTGTGCAATTGAGGTCGATTTTTCAAATGTGTTATAAATGTGTTGAAAAATGTTTCTCAAAAGGCGATATCATGATTTCGTTGTTAAATGTGTTGTCTCTTTATCCTCTTTGGACTGTTTTTTTAAGGTTAATTTTCTTTTTTATTGCTTTGGCATGCATCGAGTATTGTGATACTTGACTTTTTTTCCACATTTTAAGACTTTAAGTTATGGGTGGAGGACATTCTTGTATTGGCAACTCTCAGAGATCTTTTTCTCTAAAAAAAACATAATTTTTGGTAGCGTCCGCATTATTTTATTTAAAATAAAAACTATAACATTTTTTTTTCTTCTATAAATAACTATCCACTTAGGGGATGGCCCCTACACGTGAAGGCACAGTGGCGGTTAGAAGGAAATAGAAGGAGGAGGATAAGAGGAGTAATGTTGATTAAACTGGTGCACCTTTGGTGGTAAATGGCGATAGTGTGTTGTGCTATATACCGTCGGTTCTATAGCAAATAGATGAGCAAGCCTAGTGGTCCTGTTAGAAAACTTTAATGAGGGACACATCTCTTTCATCTCTGCAGTACACATGCTATAGAAATACCTGCTTAAACATAAGAACAATACAGCTCACATTGTGTCGGTGCTCAAGTGTGTCGAGAGTTGGATACTCTTTCGTCATCTATGAACATCAGAGCTCTACACTACATGCTTGGAGGTCTACAAGGTTAAATTTGAGGCCCCCGCCCACACGTGCGAATTATACTCTAGCTTCGGTCGAATACAGGCGGCTTAGATGTTTCTGATATCAGCTGGGGGGAAATATTTCTTGCACCGCTTTAGAAAGCCGAAGCTCTTGACTGCTTCTTTCGACATTTCGAACAAGTGTTCTGTCCAGCGGACGTCTTACTGTATTCTTATGTCCAGCAGCTGATTTTTCTACGTTTGGTCCATATAAATTTATGCGCAAGCTACAGATCGCATTATTTGAAATATTTTGATGAAATTTAAAACAAGGACATGTATTGCCCTCCCCATAAAAGATCCCGCTATAATAAAGGTCTTTATATAATTCAAGTGGTGTAGAGTATTTAATGGTCGTGCTTGACCTCGACCATAATATTTTCACTCTTGCTTTTAATTTCTTTTATAATTACTAATTCACTCTTTTCATTTGTTTTTTAAAACAACAAATGCAAAATCACGTTAGGTGCTTAACGTGCTTCTTCTTATTCGTAAGGTTGAGAATGTTCTAAAAGAAGCATTTATACCCACAAGTAACCGTCACCATGGCAAGCCAGCAAACTACTTTTACCTACTACACACATGATAATGTTTAAAAAATCTCTAGAAAACTTATCGCTAATGGGCAGTGTGAGGATGTTACTGAATGAGGGTAAATGGCAAATTCAATAAAACTACATTTAACACTATGCGTTGCATGCTTATGCACTTTATGGAACGTGTGCGGTAGGACTAAAAGAATGGCAAACGTTATTATTATAGTACTTGTATAAATAGGTATACTTGTACACTCTGGTTTAATAGGGCAGTCAATATTAATGAAGTGTGTGGAAAATGTGTACACAATACGGATACAGTCGCCTCTTTGACAAAGAGTGATTTGATACATAAGCTAAAGTACACGTAATTACATTCACAGCCCTTTGAAATAAATTAGTTTGGGTACGAATGGGAAATCTTGTGTACTTGTGGCAGGGTAGCCATAAAAAACTGTGAACCGGAATAACCCTCATATATCTTATCTCACTCTCTTCTGCTTTTGTATGCATCCTTAGGGAATTTTATTTTCATGTTTGCTAGTTTTTTCCCTATAGTTGCAACAACGGTTGCTTCACTTCCTAAACAAACAGGCAAAAAAGTATGTAGATACTCACATATCTATATCAATGGGCATCTATATCACAACGAACAACAATAATAAGACTAAATGAAACATAATTACCAGTGAACAATACAACAACAACTAGTAAAACAGCAACATGGGAAAGAAATTGTTGTTGTGAGAATCTATTCGAGCAACACTGTTAAATACACAATAGGGAAGCATTATTTGGAAAGTGGTTCAAGTCCAATTTTCTAAAAATTACAATATTTTCAAAATTCAAAATATTCTTAATTCCAGGTTGAGGTCATTCATATACACATGGATGAATATAATTTCTGGAGAACAATTTTGTTTGTCTCGGGAACACAGACTTATCCGAGGAAAACAAGCTTAAGCACCCTAAAGTTCGGGTAAACGCTGCCGCCTATATCGAGGTTTTAGAAACGGTTGTGAAACCCTGGATTGATAGTGTACAACAGACCATACATATTCTAGCAAGGCTCTGCTCCTTCACTCAAAGCCTTGACAATACAAGATTGGATGACCGAAAATTTCTATGACCCCTTACCCCAAAATTATGGCCACCTAGCTCCCCAGACTTTATCATTTGGATTATTGCGTATGGGGCATAGTTGAGCGGGAGACCAATAAACAACCTCAAAATACTATTTAATCACGGAAGGATGCTATAACAACAACATTGATCAAAAAGAATCGAATAATGAATAATAAATGAATAATCGTTCCCGATTTCGGATTGAATCCGTTATTGCCACTAATGGGGGTTTTATTGAATAATTGTTTAGACAAGGAGTCAATTAACGTCGTGTAAAAATTTCATGGAATTATAATAAATTTTACAAAAAATATGAACAAATCAGTTTAATGTCATCTTGTCCCGAACTACCGTATACACCCTGTATTATAAAAATAAAAGCATGAAGATTGCTACATGGCCACGCCCACTACAAAATATAAAATGCATGCTTTACTGTTATTGTAAAATTATCCCATATAGGGATGGATTCTAAAACTGGTTTAATACGGTCCACTTCTAAATAGAGTGCTTCTATCAACCAAATTATATCTTTGTACCAAATTTCATTGAAAAGTACATAATTACATGGACAGATAGACGTTTTTGTGTTTATTTTATATCTAATATATTAACAAATATGTTGCAAACACAACATGTTCCAACATCTATATATGGAGTCTGCCTGTCTAACATTCGTGTTGAATGTTCATACACATGTGAAAATAAACAAATATGTGCATAATTGTAGTGAAACTAATCACATGTCTCTCGGTAACCACTTTAAATATCCGTTAAATTATGGCAATTATTATTATTCCATATAATTGCATATGAATAATGGAATCGAATCTCTAAGTCTGTGTGTATTTGCATGACTTGTGACATGACACTGCATGAATGCATAAATTGCTTCATACAGACAACAAACCTTTGTGTACAACTTTTGCTGTATAAGTTGAAAACTAAGAAAGAGAGAGCAACGTCACTTGCATACATTGAACTGAATCATATTGAATCGTATCGAATCGGGTCGAACCAAACCAAATCAAATATGCGAACAGAACTCTAACACAACACAGAATACAACACAAACACAAAAAAATTGGTTAATATCAATATTCGGTATTGCGTTCAATTTGAGGAGAATAACTGCCAGAGCAAAGCTTATAGACTAACTTTAAGCCCAAAGAGCCAATAGCCCAAATCGTATTTGTACGCTTGTGGGATGATGATGTGTTGTATGTTGTAATCATGATTTGCATACAGTTTGTGTGCACATAGTTGGGTTGGGTAGGATATGCACAAGTCATGATTAAAATGTAATATCAATTTATTATTGTTCTAGCAGAAAATTTGAATAATCTGTCAAGCAAATTGTGTCTGCGAACATCCTTTACCGCACACGCACACATACATCCATATGCAGTATATCAGCTCATATATAAAATATATATGAACTGAGAGACTCGTAGTAAATTGAATATCGAATAAGAGGAATTAGCAGGGAAATATATAACCAAAGTTGTAGGTATTTGCTTACACACACACATACACATCTACAACAAGGTTTAACAAAGACAATATATTAGAGAATGCAGCCTAAAGCAAAAACTTTGACAAGACGAATGCAATGGAATGAAGAAACAAGTGAACGTAGAAGAAGAACAAGTGATAAAGCATCATGTGACTTGGGTCGAATCTTAAATACCCTCCCCAAAACACAATATAAAAAGTGGGCGTGACAATTATCCTTTCTAACAATGTATGTAGTTGATGAGTACATCAACTTGAAAATCGTGTTTTAAAGCTTTATACGGTTTTTTGTACATTGTGGACGCATTCAACCCTGCCCATTTTTAGCACATTATGCCTGGTATGCTTTTACCAAATTTCACGTTCAAAGGTCAATTTTTGTGGGAAATATATAAGTTTTTGTCTATTGTGAGCGTATGTGTTATCTGACCACGCCTATTTTTGGCACATCGATGGATGGGATACTTATATATATATATACCAAATTCTAACATTATAGCTCAATTTTTGTAGTAGATAGGAAAATTTTTGTTGATTGTGGGCGTGGCTTTTGACCGATTATATTCCATTTTAAATAGATATCTACATGCACAAAATTTGTACAAAATTTCAATTCATTATTTCAAAATTTACGACTGTGATAAGGCCAAAAACAGACGCACTCACGGTTATCTGTGTCTAGATCGATTCAGTTTTTGATGCTGAACAAAAATATATATAGTTTGTATGGCCTATGACGTCTTGTTCTGTGTGTTACACATGCAATGACAATGTTAGTACATAAGCAGGGTATAAATATATCTTCTCTCTCCCTTTCTCTCCTTATACTATTGAAAATTAATATTGCTATTATTGTTGCCTGCATGCAGTCAATTGATTTGCTTGCTTTCTAAATTTTCCAGTAAATTCAGTCAATAATCTAAACATACAATAAGCATACGGATTGAATTTTGTCTAAAGCAGATATTCTTATAAACGATTGATTAAAATTTTGTACATTTTGTATAACATCGATGTATCTACTGCGTACAGATCATATCAGAGACATCAACATGAACTGATTGCATTACTATTATAACATTTTAATGCTTTTCAGCATTTTATCATATTATAAAATCTAAAGTACGTACTGTATGAGTGTTTGTGTCATATGTTTAAAAACATGATTTTCATTAGCAACGTCATCAAAAAAGTCAATGTGTTTGTAATATTATGTAACGATACAAACGAGACATCTATAAAAGTGATTGGATGTGTGCAACATAAGTGAATTGATTGCATTTTCACAAAATTAGTCGAATTATTTGTAAAACATGTTTTGTGTTTGTGCGAGTGTGTCGGTATTAGTAATGATAACAATAAACATCAATAAAATATAGACAGCATCAATAATCACATGAACATACACACATGCAAATGTTTTAATAAAATACATTATCCTGGCTAATATTAAACATATGATTTTCAATTTCTAATAATAATACTAAAAATATCCTGTGAGATGATTGTCAACCCAATTAAGAGTAATTTTCTATAAAAAGCATGAAAAAATTTTTTATAAAATAAGTAACCAAGTTGGCTATGTTGTATAATTGAATACCCTACACCACATAACTTACAAGTTAATCTAAATTAGTTGAATTTTTTTTTTTTTTGTAAATGCGAGAAATTGCCACAAACATGACTTTGTGAAATATCATTGTATGGAAAACGGTTCCAAAAATGGTCTAAACGAGTTCAAATTTGCCACATAGCCAATTGATCACTTTTATCCAAATTTTGTTTATTAAGGATTTTGAATTTTACTCGCATAAAAATTTGTTTTATATAAGAACCTCATAAGAAGGGTTCTAAAAATGGCCCAATTCTGTCCATTATTAATAGGGTAACTTTTGGAGTTAAAGCATGTTCTTATACCAAATTTCATCGAAAGAACCGAAAAAATGCGATCTGTACCTTGTGTACAAATTTTCGTAGATAGACAGACGAACAGACCTAGAGGATTAAATCAATTCAGATTAATATTACCGTTTAGGAGTTTCTTTTCCGAACATTCGCACAAATACTACTTAATAGAGTCTAAAGCCTTGCTTTGGCTGGGGATTTCAACTATACTTCAAGACAACTTCGATTTTTCCCATATATGTACATGGGTAACACATTCAACAATAAGAATGAAGATATTTTATATTTTACACTAAATATATAAATCATGCTTCTTCTTACTCTACTACTACTTGTTTTTACAGTCTAATCGAAATTATGTTTTTAGTTAGATAAGTAGTTGAACAAGTCAAGTGAAAAATCGTTCATACAGTTTGATAAGCCTTGACCTCTATTTTCTCATCAGCTTTTTTTAATATTCTACAAAACTACAAGATTTATGTACGCATATATAATCTGTCTGACTATTAATTTATACATTTAATAACGCTGCTGATGTATTTTAAGTAGTTGAACATAAAATATTGTTGACACCAGTGATAAATGGTGTTTATTTTTAATTAATATTTACCATAATATTTATCAAAATTTTTAGCCAAAGGATAAAGAGAAACAACAACAAATAAAACTGTATAAAAAAAAGCGGAAGATTTTTTAATCATTCATCACGAAACGTAAATGATTAATAAATTTATTTAATCATTCATGGCTCAGCCTACATAGCACATATCTTACCAATATCATCATACATACACGCATTAATATTTGCTACTTGATTAACTTCATGTTATATGTAATGATTGAGAGAAGATTAGTGGCTTTTAGATTTATAGAGTAAAATTGTAAAATTATTACAGAGACAGAGTTGATACAATTATTATGTGGTATGCTGATAAGCCAAAGGGGATCGAGTCTAGCAGGGACCAGACGCGATAAACGAGTGTGATAAATGATGTTTGATTTAGTATTCGGAGTAGAATCTTTATTTATTAATTATTTTATTAATCTATAGAAGCAGTTTAATACCTGAAATCAAGTAAACCATGACCATCGAGTGTATAGTTTCTCTTGTAATATGAATTGATGTTTAATTGACTGAAACCGTAAAGAATTTTATAAAACTATTGCAACTTTTTAAGCGGCCGTAAGTTCGAAAATAAGAAAAAAACGGTATAATATTCAATTTTTATTCCCCTCTGACTAGATTCACTGCGTTAATAATAAATCAGTTACAACACACAATAGGCCGGCTTGTGTTTCTTTTGAACATGAGCTTCATAAGCTTCAAATGCTGCTGCTATCACCCCCATAAATATTGCAACGCAAATTTCATGCGTTGCGCTGCTTTTTTGCTTTCTTCCAAAAAATAAAACAGTAATTTATTCCCTTGACATTTACCAACAAATCGATTTTTGACGCTTTATGGAACAACATACATAACACTGTCACGTAAAAGAAAGATGAAAGAATTTATATTTGGTTTACAACATGTTTTGGGTACCCTTCATCTCAATATAATAAAATATTTGACACGCCCATTGTTGGGCGTGGTTTTAGTACAACATTTTAAGCTTAACTTTCATAGCGTCGTTTTTTACTTTAATTACAACGTCAAATTTTATACATTTTATCATCAGAAATTTTGTAATGGGGGTGGTCGCTTGGCGCTACTTTTGCACGCAGAGGAATATATGTTACAAATTTAAAAGTGATCGAAAATCTTGTTTTTTTTTGCAGTTTTTACTGGTATCTCTTAGGGCGTCATATAATTATTACAAAATATTTATACCAACATTTTTGAATCAAAACTTTATAAGGATGTAACCAATTGTGTTTTTGGACACATAACCTTCTGGGGAATATTCTGAACGCTCGGTACAATGATTACAACCAAATGGACAGCCGTACATACAGATATGATTAGATAGATTAAGAATGATCATCAATGATCAAATGCTTTTTTCAACATGTTGTAAACTCCTTCACAAAGTAAACGTTCCTCCCATTATATGATGATGGGTATAAATCATTAGTTTCCTTTTTTTTTAAATTCTTATCACGTGCTCCTTAAATAAAGTATGAATAGAAAAGGTAATCACCTTCCATATTATCGTCGCCTTTCCCAATATTATCATTATAATCATCAACACATTGCTTTAATAAATGAACACGCGTGTGTTGCTAATGTATTTAAAAGCCCCCCAAAAAAAAAGATAAAGAAAAAACTTCTCTGCTTTCAAACTCATAAATTTTTTAATAGGAAAAAATAGGAAAAGATTTCTTTAAAGGAGTATTTGAAGAAATAAAAATTTTAAAATAAAATGTCAACTGATTTTCATCATAAAATTGTTCAAATTATCACCTATATTATGCCTGCGGATAACCCGCGCGCACACAGCTTGATCATTGGTATGCACAATTTTTCTACCCTGCACGTAAGATGGGCGGTATACTAAGTTTGTCATTCCGTTTGCAACACCTAGAAGGAAGCGTCAAAGTTCCTACAAAGTATATACTTTTTTTATTCCTGATCAGTAGTTAAAACTGCGTCGATCTAGAAATATGTGTTTTGTGTATCATTTCTGTCTGTTTTTAACATCCTTACGGGCGTAATTATTGTAACTTTTGAGATGTTCAGCTAAAATTTTCTACAAGCACTTTTAGTTTTAGAACGCATTTTTGAAATTGGGAAAAATCAGTCACGAGCCACGCCCATAATCGGCAAAAATATATTTACCTGCTACAAAAATTGAGCGTGAAACTTTAAATGTGGTTCACATGTATATGTGTTATCCCATCTGCTGATGTGCCAAAAATGGGCGCCATCGACGAACAGACACGCCCACAATAAAAAAAAATCTATATAAATGCCACAAAACTTTACCTATAAACTTGAAATTTGATGTGAATACCGACAGTTATCCCATGCATCGATATGTCAAAAATGGGCGTGCTCGAATAACAAAAGCGCCCATAATTTACAAAAAACCATACGTAAAACTTGACTTTTAAGCTAATACGTAATACCTACACTAGTATAGGGCATAATTGCGAATCTGTCACACCCACCTTTATAAATGTGGAGGATGTTTAAGATTTGGCCCAAGTCAAAATTAGTTTTCTTACTTGTTTTTTTTTTAAGTTTAATATATACCGTTAGATGATGGCACCGCAGTGCTGATGGCGCCCATCGTCAACAACTGTCCATATACATATTTATTAATTCCTTGTGCATGTGTGATTAAAATCGAAAAAAAAGTTTATCTATTTTCTATGTTTTTAAACATCCATAAATAGATGTTTATTGATACCAAAGAAGAAGAAAAAAACACAACAATTTTGACTATTAAGTTTATGTGAGCATTTTTAGGAGTTTATCGATATGACTATGTTTATCATTATCATAAAAGAAAAGAAAAGAAAACATTTTTATGAGGGCTCATATTTTGATGTTTTATGTCTTATCTGGTGCCGTTTGTTTACATTTTCTGTACAATACATTCCCCCTTTATATGGGAAGGTAAACTAAATATCTCATTCCGTGTGCATATCTTAAATACCCTTCGCATCTATATACAAATAATGGACATGGCAAGTATTTGATCAAGTATCTATTATAATACAACTAAGAAGTCGCATTGTATGACAAACAAAAGTTGTTGTGGACTTGTAGGTTTGTCTGTTATATCACCTCGCCCATTTTTTGTCACATCACGCACTGAGCTAATTATAAATATGAATTTCTACTTCAAAGATCAACTCTTTTGACTAATTGATAGATTTTGGTCGATTGTGAAGAAGTGCCTCCTAACCGATTTTGCCCGATTTAAAAAAGTATTCTGCATTCTGTACTCTTTCGTGCAATATCTCAGCTGTAAGTTTGCTAATAACAGACGCTCATACGAACGGACATTTCTACATAGATCGTTTCAGATTTTTATATTTATACTTCGTAAGGTCCCTAACGCCCACTTTTTGACGTTACAAATGAAATGACGAATTCGTTAGAGCCCCAATCTTATGTGAAAGATGTGAAAACACTGCAAAATGAGTTTTACAAGAGTTTAATGCTGCATATAAGTAACTAGAGAGATTTCATCTCTTTCTGAAATAGTGTTAAACTAGATACAAGAACAAGCACAAAACAAGACAACTAACTCATTGGAATGTTTATTCAAAACTAAACATGAAGTGCTTTTTGTTTTTTGTTTTTCATACATAACACTTGAACAAATTGTTAATTAATGGGAAATATTTAGTACAATAGTGCAACTTCCAACAACAGGATTAACTGAATATTAAAGATGATCATAAGGAAGATTGTTAATAGTTTATATATATAATTAGAAGAATGTGATAACAACAACAACAGCAACAACAACAACAACATTTGAAGTATTCAATTTATGTTGTTCAATACTTTAGTGGCCGGTTGTTTTTTTATTGTAATTGATTTGACAGCACTCACCAATCAAAGTTGATGTCAAACCACATATAAAACACGATTGCTTTTGTTGTTGTTCTTATTTTCATCTTACCACTGTTACTGCTACTGCTGCTGCTGCTGTTGTTGTCGTCGTTATTGTTGTTGTTGTTGTTTATGTTGTAAATCCTACTGTTGTTATTTATTCTAAACTCTAACAGTTGTTGTTATAAAGTGAACAATTTCCTGTAATGGAGAGAGAATAAATGGTTACAAAAATAAATTGACTTGAACGCTTTAAGCAAAACTGTACATGTGCTTAAACACATAAATATCGAAATAAACATATACAAAATAGTCAACAACAACAACAACAACAGCAACAGCAATGTAAGGTAGTGCTAAAGATTGCCAAACATACACTCATCAGAACAAACATAATACATTCGTCCACTCTGCCCACTTTCCACTTACTTACTGTATTCCTATACAATCAAGTAGAGTTTGTTACACAGAAAGATATCGCAAACGAGTAAGAAAAGTAAACTTGGCTTGAGCCAAATCTTACATGCACTCCACATATACAAATGATGGGCGTGTCAGGTCGTGTCTGTTATCCGACAATGCCCACTTTTGGCACATCGATGGATGAGATAATTACACATATAGTTAGTACCAAATTTCAAGTTTATAAGTAAATTTTTGTAGCAGATATTAGGTTTATGTCGATTGTGGGCATGGCCCTTGACCGATTTTCCCATTTTAACAAAATTCAACTGAATATTTAAAAATTTACGACGCTGATAATACCAAAACCAGTCGCACCCACGAACATCTATGTTTAGATCAACTCAGTTTTACTTTACAGAGTCTCTGACGCCTCCTTCTGAGTGTTTCAAATGGATTGACAAACTTAATGTATCCTTCATTTTATGTGGAGAGTATAAAAACAACTGGGTACATATATAATGAATATATTGTACATCGATTGAAAGTTAACAGTCCCCTTCTTCGTTTGTGTCATCTTCGCTACAACGGCGTCTTGTATATACACTGACCAACATGACTCTGGAGATGAGGATGAAAATGATGATGACAACAATTGTTGGTTTTTTATAGTTGACAATTTGAATTACTAACTCTTGGGTTGTAATAAAGTGCATATAAAAGAATCAGTGATTCCCAAAGTTTTACAGTCTTTATGAAGAACATATTTTTTTTTTACTAAAATAATTTTTAATGTGAGTTTTTTTGAAATAAAGTTAAAGTTCTTGCACATTCTTTTTAAGACACTCTCTTTAATTTGTGAACCTCTGGCAGATCCTCACTTGATTGAAGAAAACCAGTATCAATTAATTTTTATGAATACTAATAACACTTATCCCTCCTCAATGCGTTGGATAGTGCATGCAAGGAATCAATTTTATTCGCACAGTTATGTATTACGTTAAACGTTTAACGATATTATTCTCTATGTAAATAAAGAATTTATGGTTGTCATCGTCAATGTAAAAATAAATCTACGCCCATGTTTGCATTTTTACTTAACAATTATTGAGGAAAACACTTTACGGACAACACGTTTTGAATAAATTTTAATCGTTAAGCCAGAAACTTCACTAAATCTGTTGCTAGGTTGAAGATCTGTTTGCAGCTCTGTCCTAAATATTTCTGTGGTCTTCCGCTATTATACGTTGCTTTTACTACTGAAGAAGATGATATATATTCTTCATCTAAATCAATCTATCCCTGTCCGCCCGGGTATCTCTCGATGGTTACAACTTTTATGGGCGTAAATTTTAAGATATTGAGTTGAAATGTTTCTACAATTATGTCTAGTTTTAGAATGTAGGTTACTTGTTTTTGAATTGGCAAAATCGATTAAGGTACACGCCCGCAATAGACAAAAATCTATTTATGAGCCTTAAAAATTGAGCTATGAAATTAAAGTTTTTCATTTCCTATATATATGTATATAGTTAGTATAAACATGAAGGTCTTCACGCCACCCATTGGTGGGGTTGTATAACGAACACGCCCACAACTTACAAATAGCCTTAGTTGGTATAGAGTAGAATTTGTTAGTTGGTTTACGTAAACGTCAACTGCAGATGACGTAATAAGATACCTGCCACGCCCACTATTTGTATATAGATGTGGAGGATATTCAAGAATTGGTCTAAGCTTAATCTTTTCATCAGTATTTTAAAGTTTTTGGAAAAAAAAAATGCAATAATTACCCTCGTTTGCATACGTATGCATGCATGCATATGCATGTAAATTATGCTGTATAAAGTAAAAACTAAAATTCCATATCTTATGTATGCATAATTTGCAAAATAAAACAACAACAACAACAATAAACAGCTATATTTAGCTTAAACCAAATACGAGATACCATTCACAATTTATATGGGCGTGACCAAAATATAATTGCTCACTCTTTTATCAAATTTTAAACTATTTACAGCACTTCCCCTTAACAGATGAACTTGGTACTAGAGAAAAAATTATGGATATGTTTGTTATCCGTTGATGGAAAAAATTAATTTAATTAAAAAAAAAAAAAAAAAAACAATTCAAAAATTGAACTTAATTTAAATAAAGAGAAAGTCCGCCCGTCTGTCTGTACATACTCTTAATTCCATATCTGCAATTTTACAAACAATCACACAAACGATTCTAGCTAAATGGATGCATAGCCAACCTAACACAGTTCATTAAAATCGTCGTAGATATAAAAATCCATTATATTTGGCATGCATGCAAAACTATAACGACTTTACATGAATGCGTTGGGTGAGTACGATACTCTCGTATGCTAAAAAATTTTATGTCATTTCATCCTTTGAAGTTGTCGAAGTAATTAACGAATTTTTGCATGCTAATTTATTGTGTATATTATTCAGAGAGCACAAAGTCTCCCTTTTGTACATTTAATAAATGTACAGACGACATAGCATGTACGATAGTACAAAATGCCCTCCAGCGAAAAGGTATTCCACCCAAACACTTGCACGCTCATAAGTGAAAAAGTGAAATTATCTGAAATTAAAACATGAAAGGAAAGCGAGAGCGGATTAATTAAATTTAAAAAAATATATGTACTTTTGAAATTATCACACACACACGGATAGCCGTGGACAACTAAACACAACATTATAACTTTCATGTTGTATAATATTTGAAATGTCCGTACCTACATGTATATTCATGTTTAACCACTAACAGTCCACACATTAGCAATTTGTTTTGTTGTCTTTCTCTGTCCCTGTGTGTACTGTACTGGACTGTTACTTGTCATTAGTTGCAAAATAAATATAATAAAATGCAGTATTCCGGTGGGTACTTGTATGTTTAGTATTTATGTGAATATTTTATATTTGGCTAAATGAATATGTGTCCACAGTTGTATTTGTGTAAGCACTTGACATTTGGCACTGTGGCCATTTATAGTAGTATTTAATGTGCCAAAATCAACATATTCTCTTACGAAACATTTTGTATGTATATAGCTCACATGGCATGTTAGTGGAGGTGTATGCTTGTTGGTACATATATGAAACCATTCTGATGCACCATATGTTTGAATTTGTTGTTGTTGTTGTTAGCTTGCCACTTATTCTACCCAACATTTTGGGGCTAATTAACAATTATTCACATACTTACACTCGCACTACTTACCCGACATGACCCCACATTTTTACCCATAGTTACATAGTAACCTAAATGTATCCATACATACATACATACCAACAGTTGCTTTAAATACTTACTTAACTAGTTTTCTAAAATGAATTTTTAGTGATTTTTTTTTTTTTGCTTTTTTTTATCATATGGTTAGAATTCTTGTTAAAACCCTCCATATCAAAGATGAGAAGTATACAAAGTTTGTTATTCTCTCTATAGCACTCAGAAGGAGACGTCAGTATGAATATTTTAGTAATTTACGGCCACGCCCACAATTAACATTATATCATTGTCACAAATATTTACATTTGCAAACATTGTTATATAACATATATGCACGATTGAATAGATGTGGTGACAGTGGGCGTGGTCGGCGACAAACGCTTACAATTTGCAATAAACTCTGTTTGGGAAAGAATTCGTTCGTGAAGATGAAATGTAACACTTCCTGAGGTATCTCTCTAAATTATATTATAGATATGTAAACATCTAGGGCTTGGCCCAAGCTATATACAGCTTTAAACCTGTACGTGTACGGTATTGATAAAAAGAAAACAAAAACGCTCAAAGAGGAAAAATTACAAATTCAAGCTTTTTTTACTTGCAATATTTTTCTTCTGTATTATTATCGTTATCATTGCTGTTATTATTGTTGTTGTTGTTGTTGTTGTTGTTGTTGTTATTATTGTTATTGTTATTGCTATGCCACTGAACCAAAATAATGGTTTTTTGACCTAGACACACATATACAACATTACGTGCATACGTGTTAATAGACGTACAGGTGCAGGCAATTGAAATTTTCTTGTTATTTGACCACATTACACACATATGAGAGTGCAGAACAACACACAGATGCATACAGAATATCACATATATACGGTACAGATTAGTTGGAAAAGTAGTGTAATCAAAAAAGTTTAATAAGTTACAAAATCAGTCAGACGTGACTATTGTGCATTTAAAGGTATGATATGTGTCCACGTTTTCTGATTGGACATAACCCATTATTAATAAGGAAAGAAATCTAAGTTTAAGTTGAGCCAAATCTTAAAATGTGCTTCACATCTATTTACGTGGATACTTGCATGGAATATGTTTCAACTGCCGTAGAATTATGCTTTCAGTAGATTTTTTTTTAAATTGTGGGCGTGTCTATTACAACCATGTCCATTTTGGGAATGTCAATAGACATACTAGTTATATATATATATGGGAAATAATATTTATGATTTATAGATAATATTTCATAAATTGTGGGCGTGGCATATAACCAAATTCACTTAATTTAAATAGAAATTATTGCGTAGAGTACTTATAATGTTAAAGTTTACAATCTCGAACATATATTTGTATGCCACGCCCACATTCAATAAAAGAATTTATTTATTTAATTTAATGATGATTAATAACGACTTTTTTTATGTATTAGATTACTAAATATTTAAAGGAGTTTAAAACTGGGTGGGCCACAACGCTCTCAACATACCGTAAACTTCACCGATACAGGAACTTATGTGATGAGATCAAGTTAGTTTGAAGTTAAAGATTACAACAAGACTTTTTACAGCCTCCGCTACTTCTATACACTCATTATTCACATTACAATACAATTACTTGGTCAGGTTCTGGTTCGTTTATAAATTGTAATACATTTACTTTTAGTGGGACTTAAACAAAGCCCATTAACTTTTGCCCATCATTACACAAATCGTACATTTATCAATTACAAAAATTTACTCAAACAATTGAAATCCATACTATTTATAATTAACGCATCCATGGTTATACTAAAAATTGCCACGCCCACAAGCGGCGAAAATCTATCTATTATAAAATTAATCAAAAAAGAAAATGAAATTTGTTATAAATATACAAACGTAGTACAGAGATGTTCTAAAAGGTGGGCAAGGTCATATAACAAAAACACCAATCATATGGAAAAACCTTATTTGACACAAAATTTGAGAGTTTTATTAATTTAAAACTTCGTATATATTGATAGATTTTGCTTGTCATTAATTAGTTGTACACACAAAATTAATGGAGAGCAAAAAAGCAATTAATAACCACAATAATTTAATAGAAACGAACATAATCACACGACGTACACCTGCATTGGTTAAACATATCAAATCTCATGCTTACTGTCTCTTTTCAAGGTATTAAGATAAATTAATTACAGTTCAATAGGCATTGGTATTAAAAGCAAACGAAACAAAGGCAATGACAGAGAGAGAGAGAGAGAGAGAGAGAAAGAGAGAGAAGAATCACAGGCATCATAAATTCTCTTTACTTATAAAAGATTTTCACACATACTTTATGCCAAATTAAATGTGATTAATCGACATAATAATATAAAATTACTTCAAAATACGAATCAAGTAACCTTGTGCTTGCATATCTGTATACGTGTATGGTATTTATTTATGTTTGTACGGGCAAACAACCCACCACAGCAATATGAAGTGGTAATAACAACACAAACAAGAACGTTATTATTTTATCACATATTGTTGGTGTTGTATTATTTAAACTGAACGTTGGGTCGGTTTGTCTCATCAGCACACACTTAGTGCGGGTTTTATCAATGATTTAAAAGCTTAAAGCCACAAAACGGATACTTTTACTACCACCACCACCACCACTACCAATACACCCGATCGATCGCTTGCCCGGACTACCATTAAACTTCAGTTTTAATTCATATGTTTGTGGAAAATTTTATACAAGTTTATGGGTGAAAAAAAAAAACGCTGTGTTGCAAATTGAGACCATGACCATGTTTTAAATGTAAAACAAAACAAAAACGAGAAAAATAAAATTTATTAAGTTTGAATCAAAAGTCTTAGTTGCTGGCTTATTGTGGTGTGTGCCGCCGCTTTTATTCTCCCTCTGCGGCACTTGTTAATAAATTTCTCTAATCTGACACGATCTCTAAAATTGATCGTTGGCTGTTGTTGTGTTGTTGTGTTGCTGCGTTAGCCTCTGTACTGTTGCTGAAGTGTTTAGTCAATTTTTTTTTTTTTATAATATTTTTTTATTGCTTTACCACTAGCTTTACCGATTAGTATTGTACCTGGCTTGTGTGTATGTTTGTGTTGTTTTATTTATTTATTATTTTTTCTTTTTTGTTCGTTTGCTTATTGACAATAAAGTGCTACCCAATCATGTATCATGAGACATCAACTTACATACAGACATACAATGCTAAATATCTTCTCACTTGGTATCTATTGTAGCCAAAAGCAATTGAGTAACATTTCCAGGAGAGAGAGAGAGAGAGAGAGATGCGAGAAGTTGGCTACTGCTGCTTATCGTTTCCTTTTTCGTTTGCAATGCGTCCGCCACTTATTTTATAATCAATATATGTATACCACTTACACTTACTTATATATATATATATGTGCAAGCCAGCCGGCTACTGATCGCGTTGAGAGATCATGTTCTTTTATAGTGGTAATGTGTGCTAGCCAGCAAGCAAGTATGCTGTTGAATACAGGTAGCAGTACTGTGCGGCCTACACTAACTGCAATTACTACTATATAGCTACATATGTTCTGATATAATAAAACTCTGGGTGGTCGTTTTTGGTATTATTTATCAACAACAACAATAACAACAAACATTTCCATATAACTAAATTAATTGTAACAACAACTAGGTGCAGCATTCAGTCTCGTTACAATTAAGTTTTCATCGTTACTACACCACTGAAGTTGTTGTTGTTGTTGTTTTTGTTTTAAAAAAGTATGTTTTTGCATTCCATTCATATTAAATGCCTAACTTGATCTATCTTATACTTATATATGTATGAGTACTGACATTTTTGATGTAGGCGTGGCTTTTATGGCAAACTTTTTTAACGATTTTTGTTTTATCTCAATGATCTACTAACTAACCACTTAGATTTTAACTAAATACCAAAATAAATCATTTCATTAAGCTAAGTGAAGACTTTACTTTACACATAAACTTATTTGTTCACATTTTATTATTCTTTCGTTTTCTTTTTAAATTCATGAAATTAAAAAAAATTACAATTTCTTCATTTTTATTATTTATTTAAAGCGTTTTTTCTTTTTTTAGTGGTAATTTTTGTATCACACACCATTAACAAAAGAATAAGAAGAAGAAGAGAAAGCAGAATAAACAGTCGTTAAGAGGGAAAGCAGCAACCAAATGTCAAACACAAATGTCAAATGTCTTGTAAACTGTGTCTCTGCAACTGAATCCTTGAATACATGGATAATGTGGGTTTATAATAAACGAAAGAAATATACGAACAACAAAAACACAAGTCCACCAGTTGAATCCTATTGTTAAGCGAAAATAAATATACATTTTTAAATGTTAATTACTACTCGTAAGTATTATTATTATCATCATCATCATCATCATGCTTTATTAGACATTATTATTACTTAGTTTACATTTTACCCAATTACTTATTTCTTTTGAGAATGCAACAAGATGTGATGCTATAATCATGTAATAGCCTACATAATGCATGAGTTAATAAATGAAAGAAAAGCTCATTTAGAAAGTACTGAATATTAAATAAAATTCTTTTTATTAATCCAAGTTGACTTAAAGTAGGTGAGACGACAATTTTCTTTAAACCAAAGTCATAATTAGCTCCTAAACCTTCTTAGCTAACCACCAATAATAAAACACCATCACTTAAGTCCACAATTTATAATATAATTTAGTTAACAGTGTCAGTAAATGCGAAACATTTTCGTATACGATATATTTATCATTATATTTTAAAGAAAAATATTCTAAAAATTTTCATCAGAAATAATTAAAAATCATAATATTTGGCCCTGCAAACATACTTTGGAAAAGAGCTTTTTTATGGAAAGTGTTTTAAAAATGGTCCCAATAGGTTCACATATAAGATAATTTATTTATATAGAAATCGTTCCTTTCGTAGCCCAGTTAGCTAAACCTTTACCTCAGTAACCTCTACTTGCTGTAAGAAGCCGGTTCAAATGCAGCTGCAGAACAAAGTAATGCTGCTATTGAAACATTATTTTTAGTAAAAAAAAACAAGTGAAAATGTTATGGTTGCTCAAACGCAATAATTTAATAACCTACGTGATGTAGTTCCACAAATGATGGTATAATTAATTTAGTACATCAGTGAACGCTAGTCATTATCACATACGAGGTACTTAGTGAAAATGGTCTGATCGGGACCAAGTTTTGCATAGCCATATATTAAGCCAGCGTTTCTCAAAGTATACCCCGTGGAGCTCAGGAGCTCCGTCAGCCAACTTTAGTTAACTTTAGCTAACTTTATATTATTTAAACTTTTGACTTAAAACACAATTATTACACACAACTAGTCATTACTGAACCACTGCCGTTCCATCTAACTTATTATACCTTTGGGGGGCTCCGCAATTCAAAAAGTTTGAGAACCGCTGCATTAAGCCAATTATTTATTATTTACCTAATTTTTTCAAAAAACGATTAAGAATTGTGAGTTTTTGCTATATAAGGATTTAATTGAAATATAAGGAATTTAATGGATAGGTGTTCTAAAATTGGTCCCACTTATTTCTTGTTCAATTATTAAGCCACTTAACTATCCTTCACCAAACTTTATCAAAAAATATTAAGAATTACGAATTTTCATCATAGAACCGTGACACCAACTATGAACAAATCCACACCAAAGTTAAATTTTTGCATATTATCATGAACCCACCTAATGTATTAAATTAAAAAAACGCCCGCCATGCATATGTATCTTTAAAATTCGGTCAAATAATAACCAAGTATTGTACATTATACCACTAAACCACAATAAATGAAGCGGAGGAAGGGAAGCAATAATGCTTAGTCTTTTTTCCTTTTCTTTTCTTTTTTTATATAGTCCATCTTCATGGTGTTTTCTACTTGTACAAACAGTACCTTACAATATAATCTTATTTGGTTAAATGTAGGAACGGGAACCACATCAAACGTCAAAGACCAAGCTAACGAGTTACTTGTTACCGCTAGCCACAAAACGAGCTGCACGTATGATGTATAGGTGGAAATGAAAATTATACAATGCACACGAATATTACAAAACTCTGGTTATTTTTTGTTTTTGTTTTTTTTTTTTTCCTTTAAAAAGCAGAAATGGAGTTAATTTGGAGTGTTTTATATATCAACATACATACATGTAAATAAGCCCGGCAAAGGGTTGAGGTAGGTGCTGTATGTTTATAAATGTGGTTAGTTAAAAAAAAATAGAGCATTGTGTAATGTGGTGGTGGTTTGTAAACAGAAAAAGAACAATAACAAATATTTTTTAAACTCTTTATTCAGCTATCCTTCTAAGGATAGATTATTATGACCATCTATCGAAATGTCCCATTCTTATGTATATTTTATATTTATGTATGTACGTATTTTGTTCTTGTTGTTGTTGTTGTTTTTATATATCTTTCTTTTTTTAAGTTTTTTATTTCCTTTTTTTCTAACCTTATTAGATTTTAATTGAAAATTTATTATATTTGTATCACTTTATTATTTATTTAATTTTTTATATATTATTTTGTGGTTTTTGTACCTTCTTTATTATAGTAGGAGTATACTAAGTTTGTTTTTGCATATGCAACTCCCAGAAGTGGAATTTAAAGACCTTACAAAGTACATCCTGCATATCTATAAACGAAGTGTGAGCGTGACAGGTATCTGAGTATGCTGATGCCCTTTAATAATGTGTATTATTAGTGTTTTGTCTCAACTTTCATAATATGCTTTTCTAAATTGTAGGCGTTTCTGTTATCTAACCACGCCCATATTTGGCACAACATTGGAAGGGTTCAATGTAAATATCTGTACAGAATTTCAAATTTGTGCATGAATTTTGTGGCTCACAGATAGAAATTTGACGATTATGGGCGTGGCAGCTGATCGATTTCGCTCAATTTAAATAGAAACCTACTTACAAAAACTGTTCATTTTTATAAAAAGTTACTACTGGATATTTCGAAATCTACAACCACAAGTATTCCATTAAGAGACAGACACACGGACGGATATAGCCAAAGGGCTGAGATTTTCATATTAACCAAAAGTATATATATGATATAAGACGTCCTTTTTTAGGTGTTACAAAGGGAATGGCAAACCTCGCCCCCACCTTCTGTTTCCATTTTATACTACAGTATAAAAAAAAACCTAATTTCAACATTATTAAAATTTCTTATAATTAAATGTTTGAAAACATTTTCCTATTTCGAAGAACCCTCTAACATAAGTAAAATTATATACCACAACAACAATAAAGAATTTTAAAAACAACAACAATGAAGTGGAGTTGGAAAAGTTGAACTTTCCAAAAATTTATTTACCGCAAATTTTTCATAAAACGGCACACTTCGTTAATTCCCTTAACAGAGGGAGAGGTCAAGTGGGTTGATGGTTGCCCCTGGCAATGCTTTAAACATTTCCTTTAACTATCCAATCAGATTTGTTTAAAGCAAACATCATGATATTTTGTGGTGCTAATTGATGTTGCTTCTGTGGCTAATAAACCAAACTAATTTAACTCTTATAAAAAAAAAAAAAATCTCTAACATTAAAATAGAACAAGAAAGAGTAGAATCTATAATGAAAGAGACAGAGAGACAGAGAGAGAGAGAGATGAATGATAAAGAATGTTAATAGAAAATCTCTTTGCTTGTGTTCATTATCCGGAACACAAACATAGTGTATAGATATCCTTTAGCACACACACACTTACATATAATTTTATATAAGAGTGTATGTGTGTGCGACATAATCTTTGACTTTGAGTAAGAAATACTTAACATAACGTAGCAAAACCGATTTACACACATACATATACACATACACACGTAAGAGCACAAGTTTTTGGTTAGTTTTTGGGAAAGCTTTTGCTTCTGCTTTTGCTTTTACTCGTAATGTAAATTGTTTGACTTTTGAACTCATTAAAATAATTTCACGCTGACCAAACAACTGTCAGTAGCCAAACACGACCAGTAACAACATTCTGGCAAACTGCACACGCACATACACTTGAATAAAAGGAACGAAACAAACGCCATGCTGTGTATGAAGGTGTATTTGTATGTGTGTATACAGATACGCATCCTTTCCACTCCGTCATAGACTTGCTTTCTCTCTTGACTTTAGATTGTCTTGTCTTGTGGTTAGAGCTTTATATACAATCTGCGTAATTTTACATCGTCTCTACACTCCTATATATATATGTATATAGCTCTAGGGTTAAATAAGAATTTCATTTCACATTTTTCATTTACACACACACACACACACACACACACACCAACACATATACAACTAACTCACGTAACAAAAGGCCAAGTAAAAGAAATGTAAAAATGAAGGCACAGTTTAGTGTGTATATAGCTTGTGTGTGTGGTATGTAAGCTATGTGTTGGTTTTATACTATATTGCATGCAATTAAAGTTTTCCGTTTCAATATGGAAGTGTAAGCGGCACCCATTCAATTCTTCAACTCATACTTACTTAACCGCACGCCACATAATACACAGATACAGTTCTCACATAATAAACACGATTGGCAGCAATTGTTAAAAATTCCCTTTGGTGTCATTTTTCATATCTCCCTTTGAATACCAAATAAAGAGAGTGATATAAAACTTGTGTAAAAATGTAATACCAGCATCAAATACTTTTCGTAGTTCTTTGTAGTCTTAAGAGACAAATTAACAACAACAACAAAAGCTACAACTATCCTGATGTAGTAGTTTTTATATTGATCACATCTATATATATACAATAAATAAATCGAACATATGGCATCCCTTTCTTTTCTGCTCATCCACCAACTAACTTTCTTATGTGTGTGCAAGTATTTTGAAAAGTCTGTAAATTATAAAACTTAAAATGCGGCCTGTCAAACACTACTTCTTACACCCTTTATACCGTGAATAAAAGATGGTATGCTAAGTTTGTTAATCCGCTGGCCAACTGTAGGAGGCTTCACACATAATTTTTCTACTGATTGTCTATTCAGCTTTAGAGTAGACTTAGATTAAATTTAAAATAAACATTTGATCTGAATTAGTTTTGAATTAGATTCACAATCATTTCTGTGCATCAGTAATTTTTGGATAAATTGACTTATTATTGCAGCAGGAGGGCACTCAGCTCATATGTCTAATCTAATGTGGGAATAAAATAAGATTAAATGCAGAATTCATTGAAAATTGCCATAATCTCAATCGATCCGTCCCTTACATCATATTTCAAATTTAATATTGATTCCAAGTTCGTTTCTAATCAAGCTTAAAGCATTCGGGAAACAACTACTTTGTTTCAAACGAAACGGAGAAATGAATATATCTTATACGCTAAGGTGCGAATGACATAAATATAAACTCACTGACAATAAAAACAACAACAACAGCAACAACAAGAAAAGAAAAGTAATTTGTAAAGTTTTATTACTTCTTGCTTGCTTGCTTATCATGTATATACTCGTATATATTTTTTTAAGGTTTTCATTATTATTATACCCTTCACATAAAGTGGGTGGTATACTAAGTTTGTCATACCATTTGCAACACTCAATAGGAGGCGACAAAGACCCCTCAATATATATATATTCTTGATAAGTATCAAAACTGAAATAAACGATTTAGGCGTGTATGTCCGTGTGTCCGCCTTTTGTTGACACTCTCACAGTCTCTCACTTGATAAATAACCATAATTGGCAAGAATCTAATTATCTACCATAAAAAGTAAGCTATGAAGAAATTTAGTATAAAACTTTATAATATCGCCGTATGACAAAAATGAGCCCAGTTGGAATACATACGCCCATAATTTACGAAAACCGTAAAACTCGTCTGGCAAGCTGATACGTAATCCACACCTGGCATAATGATGTACCTGCCACGCCCACAAGATCTATATAGATGTGAATGTGGAGAGTATTTACAACTTGGCCTAAACCAAATGTAGTTTTCTGTAGATTCGTCTTTCTTTTTTTTTTCTTTCACGGACAATAACAACAGCCACCACCACCACCACCACCACTACCACTACCACTACAACATCAACATCAACAATATTACATTCTTTCTATTTACTTACTTGTCTTTTGTATTGCGAAAGGAAAATAAAAAATAATAATAAAAACGAAAAACATAAACAATAAAAAGAAACTTTTATTTTCAAAAAGAGCCATCGGCAATCAGTTGCATTTCGTAGAAGAAGAAAACGAAGAAAAAGAATACGTATATACAATAAAAAAAATACATATTCTAGAGCAAAATGAAAAAGAAGAACACACAAAAGAACAGAATTCATTATAATCTATATGTATCTCGGTATAAAACACACACGCAGCAGCTCTGTTCTTGAACATGACATAAACATCTCATAGAAAATTGTTTAAATGGAAGTAAAATGAATAAGTAAACAAAACATGGCAAACTTTTTAATAGGTGGAGGAGAGAAGGAAAGAATAAAATGCGAACTTTAATCGTCTAATTTGAGCTAAAAGCCTTACAGTGGTTGGAACTTGTTTGTTGGATTTCTAGTAAACTGTATAAAAAAGCATAGTTCTTAACGAAATGCAATCTTTTGAAGTATGCATAACAAAAATATGTTAACTATGGATTTATTAAGTGCCACTGTATCGGAAATGCTTGAATATTAGATAATATATGTAAAAATAAATGCAAGGTAATGTAAAATTTATTAAGTGCCTTAAAGGACTTAGATTCAGTGTATTAGCTCTTTAGATATTGAAAATTTATTAAATAACTCAAACGTCACGTGAGTTCACACATAATATAAGATAAGGGTTTTTAATGCGTTTACAATAGCCAGGAGGAGGCATCAGAGACGTATATTCTTGATCAGCATTAAAATCTAAGTTGATCTAGACATGTCCTTCCATGTGTCCGTGGCTTTGTGTCTCTGCTAGTGCTCTCACAGCTACAAGTTATTGTTTGCTATTGAAATTGATGAAAATTTATTAAAGGACATGCCCTGAAAATCGAAAAAAAAATTGCTTTTTTTACTTAAACATTACATTAGGACTCGGCACATAATCTATAAACATCATTGACAGTCACAAGTATTATTTTTCAGCCTCAAGGTGGTGGTGGTGGTGATAGCCTAAAATTTTAATCTAATCTTAGTTCATTTAACAAAGTCCGCGAGTCCGTGTGCCTATTTTTGAAAATGTTCATAGTCGCCAACATTTAAATATTTATTTTAAATTTAGTTTCCGAACATAGTTTCTTTATATCCTGCACCACTTGTGGCAAAGGATATATTAAGTTTGTATAAATGTGTGTAAAGGGCAAATGCCACACCCACCTTCATATATACCGATCGATTCAGAATAAAATCTAAAACGATTCAAGCTTGTCTGTGTGTCCATTTTAACTTATGCGCAAGCTTAAGTCGCATTTTTTTAAATATTTGAATGAAATTTGGTACAAATATTTGTATTGGGCTAAAGGGAATCCGTATTGAAAATGGATAGGATCGGTCCTGTTGTTATATAAAAAATAAAAATAAATGTCATTCAAATTTCAAATTTTTGACAAAACAAGTATAAAAATAAAATCTCATTTCATAAATAAAATTATTCATTTTTCAAAGAAAGAAATTATATTAAATATATCAAGTGGTGTAGGGTACTTGATGGTCGGGCTTGACCGATTATAATATTTTCACGTGTTTATTTTATATTTTCGAAATTGGTTAACAACTACGCCCCCAAAGAAATGAACTATAAAGTTTTGACTTATTACCTGTAGTGGAATAAAGTCTACCTTAAACCTAAATCGAAAAGTGTGATAACAACCGATAACAACCACTCTCACAATTGACATAAAGTCCTTTCTGTAAAAGTACACATAAAATATTTACCATTTGAAAGTATAATTAGATACACTCCTACTTATAATTACTTATATGTATATGTGAAGGGTGTTTAAGATTTGTCCCAATTTTTTTACTTGTTATAATTTTCTATATAAAATTTACTACAACAGAAATGAAGTGGCACACATTTAATTAAGTAAGGAAAACCGAAAAACCCATACAAATGTTTATATTACTGTTTTGTACCACACCACCACTATAACATTTATATATGTACATACATATACTTGTGTAATAAAATATTTTTTATTACGATTTTCGATTCTGTTGAGTTGTGTATATGTGTTGAATAAGTAGAGTAACTAACAGAATAAAAGCATTACTATGCTTGAGCACATACACACCCATACACAAATGTATGCACATTTTACCAACAATAAAATATATATCATGCTAGGTTAGAAGAAGAGAAACGCATTTTGGGCGCACAAAACCCGAAGAGTTGTGTGAGAAACAAGAGGCAATCTTACGTGCAATGCATATAAAAACAAATGAAACGTTATATAATGTATATATGCATATACGTATATATGTATAGCTACGAAATTAAGAGGATAAAATTTTGATTCTATTTCATTTGTTATTTCTGCAGTTTTTATCTTTCAGATACATGTAGAGTTTTTATTTTTAGTTTTGGTTTCAGTTACCAGTAGAGAAGAAAGAAAACCTAAGCCCCAACCTAAACCGGCAACCATCCAACCATGGCAACATATATTTATGTACACCCTAACAAACATTTATTCATTCATACATTTAATTTCATTTCATTATATGCCATAAATAATGTTAGTGTATATATTTTATTTACTTTCACTCACAACGAAAGCGAACGTTTTTTTACATACACAGCACATAAATATATATACTGCACATAAGATGGACGTATATTGAATTTGGTGTTGCGTTTACAACGGATAGAAGGAGGCGTCAGAAACCCTACCATGTATATATTTGAGAGGATTTACACATGTCTGTCCGGGTGTCCGTCTGTTGCTAGCACTGACACGGTCGTAAATTTTTATATATTGAACTGAATTTTGAATTGAAAACACAAAACAAAACAAAGTATATTTTTTTTGGTAAATTTTGGGCGTGTCTGTTATCCCCTTCCGCCTTTTTTTAGAACATCGCTGCAAATACTTAATTTTGGTACCGAATTTCAATTTCTTATCTACTTGATGAACCTTTTCGTTGATGTTTTAAAAATGGGCGGAAGCCTATAACAGACACCCCATAATTTCGAAAAAAAACTTCTCTATGTTGAAGCTTAAATACAACTTGATAAGTATTACAAACAGGTTCCATTTTCTTTATGTATGTGAAGGATATCTACGATTTGGCCTAAGCCAATAATTTTTCAATTTCTTATCTGCAAAAATTTTCCTCCCATTTGCCTTTTATTGCATTTAATGAATAACTGTTGTTATGCACTTTATTTTAACAATTCATAACTTGATTTTATGACGCCCATTACGTTTCCTTATTGCAGAATTTATTTCCAGTTATTAAACAAAGCATGTGCTATAAATACTATATAGAAAGCACGCCAAAATAGAAGAAAAAAAGTACTTGCAATTTTATAAAAATTTTAGAATATTTTTCAGGCAAACTCTTTAATATTCTTCAGGTTCAAAATGTCCTTTCTTAGACACTGAGTTGAGTTTGATTTGAATGTCTTAGTTTCGTAGTCTTGTAATATTTTATATTGGATAAGAATCAGATTAGATTTCATGTCTTCACAAACTGACGACTGCATCTCTCATTAGTGAATGTTTAAGAGAGAAGTAAGAAAAAAACAAGTAAAGCAACTAAATTTGACTTGGACCAAATCTTAAATACCCTCCACATCTAAAATGGTGGGCGTGACGTGGGCGTATCAGCTTAAAAGTCGAGTTTTACGTGGAATATAGTTTTTTGTAAATTGTGGACGCATGTGTTATTCGACCACGCCCATTTTTAACACATAGATGGAAGGGATAACTTTAAAGGTGAGCAATAAATGTCAAGTTCATAGGTCATTTTTTGTGCCGCATATATAGATTGTGGGCGTGTCTCTTGTCTGGCCACACCCATTATTGGCATATCGATAAATAAGATAACTATAAATATGTGCACTAAATTTCAAGTTCAAAGGTCAATTTTTGTGGCAGGTATAAAGATTTATATCGATTATGGGCGCGTGTGTTAAACGACCATGCCCATTTTTAGCATATCGGTGGATAAGATAACTATGGTTATGTCTACCAAATTTTAAGTTGGTGGGTCAATTTTTGTGGCAGATATAAAGATTTATGTCGATTGTGGGCGTGGCTCTTGACTAATTTTGTTCATTGCAATCTGTGTAAAAAATTTCAGCTCAAAATCTCAAAATTTACACCCGTGAGAATGCGAACAACAGGCAGACACGCGAACGCGCGGACATACATGTCTAGATCGAAGCAGTTTTTGATGCTTTGTAGGGTCTCTGGGTGTTGCAAACGGAATAACAAAGTTAGTATGCGCCCCATCTTATGTGGAGGGTATAAAGAAAAGAAAAAACTTATTGTAACATTTACCTAAACCAGATAATGTACATCATAAACTTATACATGCAAAAACATTCGTGTATATATGTATAAGAAGCTTATTTACAGTGAAACAGGAAATTTCCTTTGCGTTACATTGATCCTCATTTTAACTTAACAGCTTTACAAGTTGATTTATTATACCACCAACACCGCCACCACTGTTGCCAGAAAGTAGCTTACAGCTCATAAAATATGTACAGTTGATTTGCTATCCAATGCTATTATCCACACACACTCAACCAAACATAATACAATTCCACTTCCATTCACCGCTTCTTTTGCTCTTGTCTTCTGCCGCACACATCCACAATATGAGTTTGTGTTGTGTAGGTACACGTTTTAAAGTGCCTGATGGTGTTTTTTTTTGTTTTGTTTTTTGTGTATTTTGTGTTTTTATGTTTGGTTGTATGAATAAAGTTTTTCCATACAAATTTCCAGAGAAAATTAAAACTTCAAAAGAAATTCTTTAAAACATTTTTCAATTTGCTAAAGTATTGGTCAATTAAATGAAAGAAAACAAAAATATCGCTTCACTCACAACGTATTGTCAGCTAATGCATTTCAATTCATTTCATATATGACTTGACTTCGATTTGACTTAGTTGGAACCCACAACAAGATAAACTAAAGCGAAAGCAGCTTTCATCAGAAATCATAGACTGCAACGACCCCCACCAAAAGGTACATCACACTCAACAACAAAATTTGACTCTTGTAAAGTTAAAACATGTTAATGCATGTACTAGCAGTTGATTATGTTTATGTGATTTCTTTGACATTTAGCAATTAGTGTTATTTTATACACATGTGTATAAAGTCTGTACAAGAGAGAAAGGCAAAAATCCTTCTACTCGTACAAACGTTTGTATATATCGTATCGTTTCATAGATACTGTCTGTCTGTCAAGATGAGATGATATTAGCAAAGAGATAAATTCATTTGCAGACATGTCTATGTCTGTCTAAAGCTGGATTAAAAAAAACATAAACTTAGACCGACACGAACAATAATAGCAAAAGCGAAATGACTGGCAAATATTTTCTATAAAGAAGTTGTGTCGTGGTAGCTTTATATATGTGTGTACACTTGGGCATATGGGTGCGAGTGATTCTGCCAATACATGCACTTGTACTATTAAGCAACTTCCAGTTGAAAACGGTTAATTCAAACGAATGAAAAGTTTTGCTGCACTTTTAAATTTTTTTTTTTTGAAAAAACGTCATTGAAAATATTCGTAACATCTGTACCAAGAGCACTTTTGCTACACCTTACACTTAAGCAAGGAGATTTACTACCATATGTCATATGTCACGGTTAAAAATTTTGAAATATTGAGCGGAACGGTTTTACGTAGATCGCTATTTAAAATGAGCGAAATTGGTCAAGAGCCACGCCCACAATCGACAAAAATATTTATATAACTAGCACAAAAATTTGAAAATGGGCGAATTTGGTTAATAGCCACGCCCACAATTGTCAAAAATCTGTATATCTTCTACAAAAATGAAGCTATGAAGTTAAATATTTATAATTACCCCATCCACCGATGTGCTGAAAATAGGCGTGGTCGGACAGCAAACATGCTCGCGATCTGCAAAGTACTATATTCAATGTAAAATTCGACGTAATAATAAATGGCAAAACAATGCACCTGCCACGCCCTTTATTTTTATATATATGTGAAGGGTATTTCAGTGTTGGCTTAAACGAAATTTACTTTTATTTTTATTTCTTATTTTCTAAACACATGAAAATTTTCCATTTTTTTAAATGAAAACAATTTTGTCTGCGTCTGGTCAATCTAAAAACCATTTGGACAGTGATAAATTTTTTCTAAAGACTTTTCAATAATACTTGAAATTCATGGGAAAACAACCAAGTCAAATTAAATTATAATTCAATTAAAATTTTTCTTTTAATTTAAAATAAAATTATTTTTTTGAGTTGTTTTCATCTTAAAATTAATTTTTCAATTCAAATTGACATTTTTTCAACATGTTAATTACTATCCTTAACAATCTATTTCATATGGATATCAAGCGAAACGCCTTAGCGAGTAGAGATTTATTGTTACTCATACCTCTTGTAGTGACAAAGTAAGAAAAACTCGCCAGTCTGGTGGATATCCGTATTTATATACAAATGGGGGTAGGGAAAAAACGGCACCGGAAGCTAACGAGCTTTCGTCCCACACGCACTTAATCAACAAACATTTGATGCACTGAATGCACACTCATATGCACTCCATGTAGAGGAGTAGCAACCATTACGAATCTACCATCATGAAATTATAGAATGTGAATGTAGTGAGTGCTTACTATTTGTTATACATGTATATGTGCATATATATGTATGTAAAAGTATATGAGATGGCAATGTTGCACATATGCAGATATGCACATGGCCGTCACATTGTTGACCACGTAATCAAGATAAAGATAAATCCAATGAACGACCCCCTCATATATATATATATATATATATATATACATTACGCTATAAACGGGCTTTTGTTGATTTTATTATCAACACTACAACACATCCAGGTTTACTTGCTAGCATAACAGGACACATGTTATTAAAGGGAGGTAAGTGATGATGAGGAAGACGAAAAAAAAACAATTTTATGCTTTTTCCGCTTCATATTAAAGTGACATTACAATTTGTAAGCGTATATTTTGCATCATTTCGCAAACGGTAAGGATACTGTAAACCTGGAATTACAACAACAATGCAGATTTTACACAATTTAGAAATGTTATATGTACGCATACACATGCATATACCGGTTGTGGTTTTTTGTTCGAAACGGAAATGCGTTGAAAATGAACATCAGTTTGACTACAACCACTACTGCATTAGCTCAACCTCCTAAATTTGCAGGCAAGTGGGCTGATGCATAACATTTTATGTGTTCAACATGACCAACAACATCTGCAAATCAGGTGTATAAGCAGACAAGCGGAGACAACCACAACATCAATATTCAACAGCAGTTGGCAGCGATTGACGGACAGTCAACAAACCATAACTGTTCATTTATCAGTTAACCACGTAGATATAATGATGACAATGTAAGCACAAATCTACCTAATCCTCAATCGGACGTGCATTTATATCAATATTGTATAAATATACATATGTGATTATTCAAAATTATACGAAACTACCCAACTAAAGTAACTAGCACTGTTGCCTACTGTTAGGCATTATTTTGTATGTAAGATTGTTTGCTAATCGTTATAGTTGATTAATCACGAAATGCAATCGCACCAGGTGAACAGGAAACCACAGCATACTATATGGTAATAAAAAGAAAGCGTTTTTTAATTGAAAAGCAAGCAAACTTTGTGACGTAGTACATTATTATACCCACCATCATTAATAATTGCAAACCAAGATTTCGCCCCAGTCAAATATAGTTTTTTTTCTTGTTACATTTAAAAGCACATTTCTTTCTTCTTCTTAAACTTATTTGTAATATTTTATAAAATTACACAATTTACCTATACGTATGTATATGATAAGAAAGATGAAAAAATTGAAAATTTCTTTAGTAAAAATGTTCATAAAAAAACACACCGTACGCGTAAACCGATCTAAAGTTCTTTTGTTTTTAATGAGAGAGTTCCTATTTAATACATTCGCGCACTCTCTATAAAATCTATGTAACGGAATAATGTTTGTCAAATTCTTACGCACGACCGAAGGACTGAGATCTGTGTTGACGTGAGGTTTACAGAAAGACATCTTACTCTCATTAATATTGGTTAAGTTTGGTTGTTGAATTTATGACTGTCTCAGAATTTCCATACAATACTATTAACTTAGCTTAAAATTCTCTTGTCTTTGCTTAACAATTTTTTGTTGTTATATCAACAAACCCTATATGTGTGTGTGTAGGCGTGCTTATGTGAAAATATTAATAAGAAGCTAATAATGATCATATAGCGTGTGTAAAAGTAAAAGTATTATTTCGGTTTTTATATTATATATTTTTGAAATGGTAGTCAGCATTTTATCATCATGTGTATATTAGCGTAAGGTAAGGGTTTGAATCATTTTGTTAAATTATTTTCAATGCCAAAAGGAAGAAGCGTTAGAGAGCCCACAAAGTATATACATTCTAAATCAGAGTCGTGAACGTGTGTTTAGTAACTCTCCTGGTCGCAAAAAATTCGGATATCAAAAACTTAATAAAAGTGTTGGAAATTTTCAACGCTGGCACCCACATGCAATGAAAACTGAAAAGGGAGCCACTTTTGAAGTAAATTTTCCGTTTTGCTTATCCAGTGCAGAAGATTTATTGATCTTTATACACCTCGGGTAGCTTTGGTGCATCGACGTTGAGTAATCAAGACTTGAATTCAGCCGAATATAGTTTTTTGCTTGTTTTTTTATTAAAACATTTCATAAATTATTTTATATTATTTAACTTGTCTGATACTGATAACAACTGTCTGAAAAGATAGACAAACTGAGAGCAGTAACCTATTTAATAAATACAGTGCGAGGTAAAAGTTTTCCTACACTATTTTATGTATATCTTATTTTATTTTATTTTGTTTTGTTAATTAATTTTTATTTACTTTTTTATTTAATTTTTTTTTATTTTTTTTTTTTTTATTCGGATATTAATAATTTTACATCTGACTGTATAAACGCATACATAAACATTCATGCAAATAACTTGTTCTCCATACATGTTCGTTTACGCGAAGATTTGTGTTTGAGTTTATATTTCTTTGTGCTTCACTGGAAGTGGATCGTTAAACGGCGAACAAAAATACACAACAATTAATTAACAATCATAACAACAACATAAAAATTTGAAAATAAAATTCAACAATAATTGAAATATTTGCGAAGAGAAAATTGCAGTATGACAGTCAACAAAGTAATATATATGGGATTGGTGGGTATAGGAGCGGCCATGATATCTGGCACCTTGTCTTATCTCTACTACAAGTTGTATTTTAAGAAACGGTATACGATGCCAAGCAAATGGCGTCGTGTAGGTGTCCTGCAGCAGATCAATATTTTTCCGGTCAAATCGTGTGCCCCCCTACAACTATCCCCAACACATGTGTTAGAATGTGGCAAATTGGGTTTGCGCTACAACGGCATAGGCGATCGTACCCTCATGTTGATTGACGAGAATAATGAGGCAGTGACAGCACGGAGACAACCAAAAATGGTTTTAATTGAAACGAAATTAATAGATGAAGGACGTTTGCAATTGTCAGCAGCCGGCATGGAGACATTAGTATTGGACTTTTCCAAATTGATAGACGAAGCTCCCGGTCAAGATGTTCATACTACATTATGGGGTGTTCAAGTAGATGGCATGCTGTGTGGTAAAAAGTATGACGAATGGTTCTCGCGTTTCTTACTGAACAAGGATAACGGTGTTAAGCTCATTTATTATCCGTACCCGAAGCCAGTCAAGAATATTGTAAAGGACTTGTCCAATTATCCATTTGTAAAGCAAGAGGACACAGTAAGTATGTGGAGAAATACATACAAATATTTTTTACACTCATGTATGTACGTTTGTAGGGTGCTTTTAATGATGCCACCTCTTACATGCTAATGAATTTATCATCGGTAGATAATTTGAATACCCGTTTGGAACGACCGGTAGATGCTTTGCAATTTCGTGGCAATTTCCATTTGAAGATGGATACACCGGTACCGTACGCCGAAGACAAATGGCAATGGATGCGTATAGGTGATGTTGTATTTCGTGTGGTGGCACCTTGCACTCGCTGCATATTTCCCAATATAAATGTGGAGACTGGTGAACGGGATCCCGATGGAGAGCCCTTGAAAACTTTAAAAAGGTAAATAATCTGATCTTGAAAATAAGAAAACAATAAATAAATCATCTCTCTCTGCCTGGCCCACTTAGGTATCGCCTGATTACCAAACTGCCCAGCCCAGCACTAGGTATACATCTGGGCATACGTCAACATGGTTCCATTAAATTGAATGATGTTATATATGTGGAGGATGACATTTAATCATCCCATCAAATAATTGCAGTTTTATTTAATCTTATTATTATCTTCGATCACACTTAAATACTTTTTACAATATACCATAATTATATATATGCATGTACTCTACTCTAAACGCTTCCATATAAAAAAATGCAAAATAAAATAAAATGAAATGGAAAATGATGGTGATGTGGCTTCTTGAAGAAGCTCAACTAAACAGGTTTAAAATGAATCTTTTTTCAACACAAATAAAACCTTTTTTTATGCATAAAGTATATATGAAATGTGTATGTATGTATAAAAATTATTTATTGGAATTGAATTATTCCTTATGAAGGCATTTATGCCAGGCTAGACCACCGCAGGCCATGCTAATAATGACATAGAGAACAAAAATTATGATTAATCCAACAATTACGTAGAGTCGCACGTTCTTCCAAAACATTTGTCGAGCAAGATTACGTGAAGCTTTACGGAATGCCACAGACTGCAGAAAATGCACAAACACACATTACATTATAAGACTATCAACGATTTGAAACCATCACATTACTCACATTATTACTTAAATTTTCTGTTTTATTAACAAGCAATTCCAATTTTTCTCCCCGGTCTCGAAGGTTATCTAAAATGTTGAAATTCGTATAAATTGTATATTATTGGTGTGCATCACATAAAAATATGCTGATAACAAAGCTGGCTATATCAACTTACCAATATTTTTTACCATAATGTCCTTCAACTCATCAATTTGTCCATGAACTCTAGTTATAGTATCTACTTCGCGTGACTGGCTGAAGAAATTCATTTGTTCGGCCAAAACTTTAGAGAACTCTGTGTTCATAGCATAAGCTATGGCTGTGGCCACTTGGAGGCCATAGGTTTGTATAAATTTCTGCTTAATATCAACCAAAAATAGAAACGCTCGTGATCTATCGAATTCCTGGAAAAGCCAAAAATATATATCTTTATAAACAATGAACCGTTACAGTAATACAACACACGCACTCACATTGTCTGTAATGCACATATAAATTAGTTTATTTTCGCATATGTAGTGTATCAAGTAATCGCCATGGGAGTATGTTAACTTGTTATTTTCCAAATCTATGCGAGAGATGATTTGATCGGTGACCTCGGCAAAGTTGCCCACACATTCAGCATATTTCGCCAAAACCGTCGTGACACGGGATATCACCGAATATAAAATTGGCATTTTGCAAAATATTTTGCAGATAATATGCGATAAGAACTGGAAAATATTAAGTCACTCGCTCTGATAATTTAAGTTGTGGCTGTAAGGCCGTAACTTAATATTCGTGCACTTGTACCTTGTCTTTCAATTACTCACCACAATGCACTTTGTTATTGTTTTTATTGGGAATCCCTTTTTACAATCACTTCAATTCGTGAAAAAACATCGGCTTCTCTTTTTTGAAATGTGAATTTTCATAAATTAACTCCGTTTTTATGTTGATTTGTAATTTTCCAGGCGCATTACTAAAACATCTATTTAAGTAATTTCGCATTTAATTAATACAAATTATCGGCTCTTAATAATAATTTTTCATTGCAGGCATACGCGTATGCTCTTTCGCTTATCACTCAGTAGAATAACAAAACATTCGTTGACTTAGCCAAGTCATTTACCGTTTTGCTTTGTAATGAAAATTCTGCTTAACCGACACGTCTGAACCATTTTTAACTACTAAATAAAGCAACTGGGAATGTGTATTAAGTTCGTGAAAAAGAAGAAGATTACGTATGAAGTTTTGTAATGTTTCATTTGTACTTATTGTCAACAACATAAAAAAGAATTCTTTTAATCGACAAAAAAAAAATTACATTTGTTGGTTAATTTGTGAAAAATGAGTATAAACGCAATGGTTAATGGTACAGATTCCCCAGTTTCGGCCAATGGAAATGGCTCTTCGGACAAACGCGATTTGTTGGCTCTGCTAAAACTAATTAAAAAATACAACTTAAAACAGACGGAAGAGCTACTTTGTCAGGAGGCTAATATACGTTCGGAAGATTTGGACGATTTGGATGATAAGGAAATCACTACATTATTAACGTCAGCTTTAGGTGAGACACCTGAAACCAATAATGCCGCCACAAAGGGAAGTGATCCTGATTTGTATGATGCCGCTTACGGTGATTTACGTGCTTTTGTTGATGAATCATTGGACATATACAAGCACGAACTCTTCATGGTTTTATACCCAATATTGGTACAAATCTACTTTAGATTAATCGCTGGAAATTATATTAAGCCGGCTCGCGCTTTCGTAGAGAAATACGGTCCGGACCTTGACTACTATCATCGAGACGACTTGCAAAATTTACTTTTAATCTCCAAGCGTTCAGAGTTGGAAAACAATGATTTTGTCAATGCTATGGAAAGTGACAAATTCATAATTCGAATGTCCCGCGATGCTCATTCCCTATTCAAAAGACACATTCAGGATCGCAAGCAAGAATTGATAGCCGATATTGTGGCGAAATATATATACTTCGACACGTATGAGGGCACAGCACGAAGCAAGGCTCAATGTAATGCCACAGCGGGTTCTTTAATAGGTGAAGCCAGACGCCAAGATAATAAAATTCGGGTGTACTATGGTTTACTTAGAGAAGTGGATTTTCAGTCGTTAACCACGCCCACACCGGCTGTTGTTGAGGAGGACGATGACAATGATCCAGATGCCTTGGATAAGCCTAAGAAGAAAAAACCTAAAAAAGATCCGTTGTTCCCGAAAAAATCCAAATCTGATCCTAACGCTCCCGCTGTGGATCGAATACCTTTACCCGAACTGAAAGATGCCGACAAGTTGGAAAAGCTAAAAGCATTGCGGGAAGCTGCGAAACGGATATCGCTTGGTAAAGACCACTTACCGTCGGTGTGTCTGTACACCATATTAAACTCGCACAACAGTGTTACTTGTTCGGAGATATCCGAAGACTCGCACATGCTGGCTGTAGGTTTCACGAATTCCAGCGTAAAAGTGTGGTCGTTAACACCATCCAAACTACGCGAAATGAAATCGGCCGAACAACTGAAAGATATTGATAAAGATGCCGAGGATGTACTGGTGCGAATGATGGACGATCGGACAGGGGAAGCAGCTCGCACATTATACGGGCACAGTGGTCCAGTGTATCGCTGTGCATTTGCACCTGAAAAGAATATGTTGCTGTCCTGCTCAGAGGATACAACTATACGTCTGTGGTCCTTGCACACTTGGACTTGTGTAGTGGTCTTTAAGGGTCACTTATTTCCAGTATGGGATGTACGCTTTTCACCTCATGGTTACTATTTTGCCACTAGTTCCTACGACAAAACAGTTCGCCTTTGGGCCACCGATTCAAATCAGCCATTGCGTATATTTACCGGCCATCTGTCCGATGTAGATTGTGTACAATTTCATCCAAACTCCAACTATATTGCGAGTGGTTCCAGTGATAGGACCATACGACTTTGGGATGTCCTAAATGGACAGCTTGTCCGCTTAATGACCGGTCACAAGGGTACAATTTATGCTTTGAACTTCTCCACCTGTGGCCGTTACTTAGCGTCCGGTTCTTCTGATCATACTGTTAACATATGGGACTTATCGCATGGACAGCTGGTTACTTCATTAACGCGTCATACCGGCCCCATTCATACAATGTGCTTTAGTCGCGACGGCACGATTCTAGCCATAGGAGGCTTGGACTGTTATGTCACACTTTGGGATTTTTCCAAACTCACCGAAGACTACTTAGCACAAAACTCCAATTCATCGCACAACCCTGAACTAAATGACGGAGATTCATATTTATTAAGAGCCTTCCCCACCAAGTCCACTCCCTTTATGACTTTGCACTTTACTCGTCGGAATTTACTTTTGGCAGTGGGACAGTACAAACCCTAGACTAATATATTACGCTTTAGAATTTAAGCAATTTTAATACAAGAAGAAAAAAACATATAGATTTAGAGAAATGACGTTTTTAATTAATGTATTCCATGGGCACACATTCCTCAGCTGCTACATGTGTTGTTGAACCATCAATGATTTGTTCATTAACCTCGCTGTCCAGAGATGGTTCATTACTAAACATCTCAGCGGGTACAGTGGCGGGAGCTCTTTCCGGCATCATATCAATTATAGGTCTCCTAGATAATTGACGCTCTACCTCGGCTGGACTTAGTTGATGTTGATGGTGTTGCTCTTGAAAGTGTGGCTCCATATGAGAGACCATTTGGCTACTCATTGGTTTTTCTACTTTGACAACTTCAGCATTTATTGGCGTCGTTTGAGGTATTTTCTTTTTGCGCCCTCTAGTTGAACCACCGCCCCCTGCAGTGCTGCTGACAGTTTGTTCCATTTTTTTCCTTTAATTATAATTTTTTAAATATTTCCGAAAATACTTTCCGCTTATTTATTATTCTTACTTTTTCAATTCCTTTTGGGTTTCATCTTCTGAGGATTCCTCGGTCTCATCACTATCTGAAGAGGAGTTTTCCGGTTTCTCGTATTGTAGTAGGCGATCCAAAAGAAATGCCTTATCACGTGACACCTTTAGTAAACGTCGCTGATTGGAACGTAAGGCATCTTGAAAGAATTCATTTTCCTGCCGTATGTATTATTGTCATAATTGGAGTCTTTCGGGGTATTTAACACTCTACTTACATAAATGAGAAATTTTAATTTTTGTTTTAGATAACGGTACTGCGTCTTGTAATCCACAGAAGCATTTGCGCCCCTGTGATCACCATTATTTTGACTATCGGTGTCACTGTCATCGTTTCCATTGTTCATGTCCGCCTGATTGGTTTGTTGAGGCGCTTGCTCATTTGCTAAACTTCGGCAATACCAACCATCCAACATAATTTTATTATTATCGTTTAGCTTTCTACTCTGTCGTGTTGTATTGTAAATGTGAAAATAATTTTAAAAAAAATTCAGATTGAAACAGATTTTAATTCGCAAGCTATATATGTATATATATTGCATTTACTTTTCATTCAGAGCTGCATTTAAAAAGTAGCAACAAGTTACAAATAAGAGTTTCGTTTGAGTAGTAGTACTAGTTGTAGTAATAGGAATAGTAATAGTATTTATTCAGAATTTTTATAATACTTTTTTATCTATCGTGTATTGCTGCATTTTTATTTTTAAAGTTCTTATCAGTTTACCTTTAAAGTTTTCTTAAAATAAAATTGATTTATGGAAGAACTTAGGCAACTTTTTATAAATATATAATTGTATAGATATTTATATATATTAGATGTAAGTTTATAATTTTATTTCATTATCCTTCAACCATTTATCAGCTCTTTCATTTAGTCCTTGTGATTGTAAAAATTCCTGACGAATGCCTCCGACTTGACCCGTTCTTACAAAACCGTCTTCAATTTTGTTTAAAATACCAACTTTATCCATTTCAGAACCGTTAACCGATGAATTTCGTCCGAAATTACATATATTCATATGATGCTGTAATCTTTTCACTTCAAAGGCTGTAACGGGTGGGAGTTCTAAAAATGTTGCAATCTTTTGAATCGAATTGGCCAAATCGGAGCGTAACTCCTCAAATTGTAAAAAGAAAACGTTGGGATTACAGCGATAAGCTAATGCTTCTTGTACATGACTATGGAATGGCGCCCAAGAATCTATGAAATGATTAAAAAATATTCATTCATACGCCTTATGTTTGGCTAATAAATCATATACGTAAGCCTTGTTCAAAGTAGTTCCAAAAACGCTCAAAATCTCCTATGTAGTCGAAAGTGCGAAATAAACGACTCAAATGATAGTAGGATACGGCCACATCCTTTGGATTACGACTCACATAAATAATCTACAAGTGTAACGTATTCATGTTTCAATTTGATTAGTTTTCTATTTATTGTAATCTTTACCTTGCACTTGTTTTCAATTACACTCGGTGGCAATAACGAAAATGGAAAATGTGTTTTAATGAAGCGCTGTTGGTTGAGGGGGATTTTATTTAGCTTTTCATATACGGGTTGGGACAGTTTCTCAACAAACTCTTGATTCTCCTTATTATTGGCATTTTCTCTCAGCAGTTGTTTTATAAGCACATCATGGGAGAGCAAATCAAATCTATAATGCGAGGCATTTGAGTCAATCCTTGTAAATCATTTTTTATATCTTACTCGAAAAATGGGAAACGTTCGGTTAAGAATTGCTGTTTGGCTCTGTCGAAATCCAAATTATTGGCCAACAGCCAGACCAACTCCTGAGTGAAGGTGGTGCCCGATCGAGGAAAAGTTACAATCCATATATCACTGGGGCGAGCTTGAAAATTGTAATAGTTTTCTGCCTCAGTTTTGTACTTAGATGGAAAAAAGTAATTTTTGGGTCCTACTTGTACGTAACCAGTCTTTTCACCTAAATTATTTCATTACATATAAAATTGATTAATTATTCTACTTTTTATTTACTCTTACCTAAGAAATATTTTAATAATTCCTTGTTTACTTGTAAATCTACAGGTTTGATTTCATATGGAAATTTTATTTTAGTCTCAGCCATCACTTTCTTTGTGCACAGTCTTACAGTTACTTATCACCACCGAATTATGTAAATTTCAAGTCAATGAAAATTCTGATGGCTGTGCATTGTGTAAGAGAAAACCAGTTTCAATTCTCTACATAATGATTTTGAATATTTGAAAACTTAAACCGTTGCTAATTAACATTTTGATCAAACAAATGAAATGGAACTTTCTCTCTATTGTTGTACGAGCAGTGTATATAAATTTCAAGTGGCAAAAAGGTGTTTATGTGTGAGAGGAATATGGTAAATGTAGAAAATTTTCTTACATTTTAACCTGTAGGGTATGTTAGTAACACTGCGTCTTAAGTTTTTCAGACAGATGCACTCTTATATAACTCCTGCTTATCTCCATTAACCTATATATTGCAATATGTTATTCTTTTTGTATTCATCATCGCTATTAAGCAGTCGTACAAATATATTTTGAACTCTCACTGTAGATAAAACTTAACAGTCGATTTGATTACATTACGGTATTGTGAAGTCTCTTATAAAATTCTCACTATATATACACCTAATTCTCTTTTTACGCGATAGATACGTTCCCAAAAAATTCGTGCAAAAAAAAAATAGTGTAAAAAAAGATATTGCCTAATGGAAGAATAGTAGATTGGTTCCAGACTTAAAAAAAATTGAAAATCGTGTTAAAACAAAACAATTCGTGTAAAAAGATAATTTTTTTTTTCATTTAACTCTTGTTAAATCATTTTTTTTTTATATAAGGCGAGTGCGCACAGTCCTATTATACGTCCGTCAAGTTCAGAAGTCACCCGCGCACTGTTAAATCAAATTCGTGCAAAAAGAGAATTAGGTCTAAATATAAATAGAAATACATATTTAATACTCCACTTCACGATGGTAAATAATATATATATAAAATTACCATATATTTTTCAACTATATTCAAAAGCGACACCTAGTAGCGAAAACCTTTATTAAGTATAAATAAATTCATGACAGCGTGTTTAAAAAATGTTATAAACTGTTAAACTCGTTCATTTAGACCAGAGATCTCTAAATACTTTATTTATACGTCTTTAAAACAGACGGAATGTCATACTCAAATTGCCATAAGACTCCAATCTCTCAATTTTTAAATTCCCGTATATCTCAATAAATACAGCTGATTGAATTTATGCATTCAAACAATATTGTTTTTCAACTTCAAGAGATTATGATATGTTGTCCGCACTCTCGTACTCGTTTGTGACCTACACACACATATGATTAATTTCGGACCAAATAATTCTTTCTGTTGAAAGTAACTCGAAAAAATCTAATCTAATCAAATCATATCAATAATTTTACGTGAAATTTACATTTTTTCTTTTATTACAGCTCAGCGAACTAACGACAGATAAATTCGCCACGTCAAATCGTAAAGGCTCAGTTAGAACACAGGGTTCTTTGTTAGAGCCTTAGTAGGATGAAAGTTAGTTTGGTGTGAGAAGTTATTTTATATTTTTCCTAGTCTGAGTTCAAATTCCATACGAAAGAACTCTTTTAATTTATTTCCTCAGCTGGATTTGAACCCGTGTCCTACAGCGTGAAGAGTTTACTAAGACAAAGCCTTAGCCCACTTCAGCTACTGAAGACCACAATGAAATTTACATATTTAATTTGTGTTTTTCGCAGTGGTACTTTAGTCGTACAGACAGAAAGATGCGACTGACACACTAAACGCACGATATTGATTCAAAATCCTTTTCGTTTTTGAAGATTTAAGGGCTTCGATTTTGCTACAGTGATATATACTTCCAATTTCTTAAACGTAATCTTTGTGTGTTTATTAGTCCTTGTGGTGGTAACAAGACAATGCCAAAAATTCGTTTTATTCTTGAATTGAAATTTGAATACAGTCAACGAAAAATGGCGAATCATCAGAACCGTATGGAGTTAAAGGCAGATCATAAGGGATAGGGAATGGCGGTATGCCATCACGCTCAGCATTTAAAGGAAACGTTTCTTCGCCCGTCTGAAAAGAATTAAAATGTATTCCCACACTACATACATATAAAAAAAGCTTACCACAAAACGTGGTAGAAATAAAACACCCGCCTCATAGTTATTTACATGCAGACAAGGTTGAATTTTTTCATTCTTATTGAACACTCCCCAAGCTGATTTGGATAGATTGGCGGATGTTAATAAAAACCAATAAACGCATTGCTCTTGTAAGTTAAAACGTGTGTAGGTTTTAATATGTGGCATAGCCTGTGAACGATAACGCCCCTTACAAATCCATTGATGTAAATATTTGTCTAGCCATGGGTGCTCGTTATGTATACATTTCCGGTATGCCAAAGAGAAGCCACCAAGAATACCGTCATGACTCTGCATGACATTAGCAACACTAGGATATATCATTTTGAAAGCGGGAAATGGTCGTTTCCCCGTTAGTACAGAATTGCGTTTTAAGCTATTGATGAAATCGTGTTGAATCCAAGTTTCAATGTTGATACCCACATTCCCAATATTGGAACTTTGGCATACCACTGGTATTGTTTCAGGGATGGGTGTGCAGTACTTGTATAAAACACTGCTAACTCGAGCATGACCCCAAGGATATCCGCGAGGACCCTCTTGATGACGCCCTGGTACGGAACCTATGAAGAAGACACTAAGAATACCAATTACATATATATATATATATATATATATATATATATATATATACATTATATATTATGCAGAATATGCAGAATATGCAGAAAGCACTTACTTAATGGATCCGAAATCTGTTTTTTGTATACGATCTATCCAAGGCAGTAATTTACCAACTTTATATTCTGTCAAATAATGCATCAGATCGTGGCGAAAATTTGTAGGACTTTCACCAGCCGCTGTGTCAGCGTCTTCAGGCAAAGCCGGCAAGCGGGGACTTATCCATACACCTTGAGTGCGATTGTGCCAAGCCGCTTTAAATAAATTCGCCGTAGATATTACCACACGCATGGATCCATCCTTATAAGCCAACAGCATCACTTTAGCGTGTGACGTTCCAAAAGGGTTAGGCATAGCAACTTTAATTGCCGTAACATTTGGCTTATGTTTGGATATACTTTGTAATTCCGGCGTCTCATCACCATATATCACCAGTAGAAGTGTATGTCTGTAAAGTAGTTATTTTAAGAATCTTTGGCGATAAATAATTGCATATAGAGCGTACAAAATACCGGCAAAGTAATATTGACCTAACAACCAGTCTATATCAACGATAAAATTAATTTGTACTGAACTTTCCAATTCGCCCAGACTTTCATCGAATATTTCTATTGCAAAAGAAAAATTACAAAGTACACCACCTTGACACTAATGCGTACACGAATAGGATTTACCATGGAAGGTCACTGTAAGAGGTTCATTGTGAGTTGATTTGGAATCGGTTATAGCTGTTAAGAAGAAATTGTAAGGTTGAGCAGCTTCTAGTTTTTTGGCCATTCGCCCCTTTTCTATCACTACTGGAGGGGATGGTGTATTTTTTGGTTTTTGCGCCAGATTTGAAGTGTTGCTTTCGGCTGCAGCCGCTGCCGAAGTTGAACTTTCCGGGGTTGGGGACGCACTTTTTTCACGTTTTTCTCCATTTGCTTGAGAATGCTTTTTTCGCGTGCAGTCTCCTTTTTCCTTTGGATAAAGTTTCTCCAATAATTGCAATTGCTGGAGAATCAATTCAGAATTGTTTAACAAATGAGTTGGAATGGTGTACTGCTGAGTTTGCAGGTCGAAGCCATTTTTATATATATCATCCACTTGATCACATTAAAAAATCAATTTTCCACAGCACAGTTATGGAATTAAAAGAATAGTTAACTTACAATGTGGATGAGAAAATTCACCAAAATGTATTGGATTACGTCGGTCACACTTCTCAGCATATGGACAAATCTCCAAATTAGACATTATATATAATTTATATAATTTTAGTTGAGCTAAATAGTAAGTGTTACTGACGTGTTAATGTCCGAATGTGTCTGGGGGAATTATTTTACGCATGCTTTTGTGCATACTCATCATGCACTTAGAAATTAGTTGCAATAACGAAAATGATAAAGAACTCATCAAAATAATAGTAAAATTCTTGTACACTGCATCTAATGCTTGACGCTGAAAGTTTTTGCATAAAATTTTCCCATACTAGATTATGTTTATTTTAGTTACATTTCATCTTGTATTCCGCTATATTTATTAACATTATTAATTGTGTCCTAAGTTTTTCTGACGGATGCACTCCATTAATCCGAATATTACAATATTTTATTTTTTTATATGCATTATCATAAACAAGCAAGCGTACAAATTTATTATGATTTATCACCCATTAATAAAAATCATCATCATTTTTATTAATTACGGTATTATGGTCTCTTATAAAATCTTTATCATAAAATAAATATAGAAATATATGTTTAATATTCACCCACCCATGATAAATAATATATAAAATCTCCATTAAAATTTTTCAAAGGTATTCAAGAGCGCCATCTAATAACGATCATTAATGAATCTAATCCACATAGCGGGTTGTTTGAGAAATGTTAAATTCTTTCATATAGACTTTCTTGTTGGTTATTATTTTTAAATATTGTACGGCTGAAAAAAACGAACAGAAAGAAAACGGCTGAAACGAATACGAACTTTCATGTTTCTTAACCTTTAAGGGCGTCGATTTTGTTACAGTGATATATACTTCCAATTTCTTAAATGTAACCCATGCGCGTTTATTAGTACTTGCGGTGATAACAAGAAAATGCCAAAAATTCGTTTTATGTTTGAATTGAAATCTTAATGCAAATAGTCCATGAAAAATGGCGAATCATCAGAACCGTATGGAGTTAAAGGCAGATCATAAGGGATAGGGAATGGTGGTATGCCATCACGCTCAGCATTTAAAGGAAACGTTTCTTCGCCCGTCTGAAAAGAATTAAAATGTATTCCCACACTACATACATATAATAAAGCTTACCACAAAACGTGGTAGAAATAAAACACCCGCCTCATAGTTGGCTATACGCAGGCAAGGTTGAATTTTTACATTCTTATTGAACGCTCCCCAAGCTGCTTTGGATAGATTGGCGGATGTTAATAAAAACCAATAAACGCATTGCTCTTGTAAGTTAAAACGTGTGTAGGTTTTAATATGTGGCATAGCCTGTGAACGATAACGCCCCTTAGAAATCCATTGATGTAAATATTTGCTTAGCCATGGTTGCTTAATGTGGGTACTTTTGCTGTATGGCAAACAACCGCCACCAAGCATACCGTCATGACTCTGATTGACATTAGCAACACTAGGATATATCATTTTGAAAGCGGGAAGTGATGGCGCCCCCACTGGTGCACTATCACGTTTGAAGCTATTGATGAAATCGTGTTGAATCCAAGCTTGAATGTTGGTACCCAAACTACCAATACTGGAACTTTGGCATACCACTGGTATTGTCTCAGAAATAGATGTGCAGTGTTTGCGTAAAACACTGCTAACTCGAGCATGACCCCAAGAATGTCCGCGAGGACCCTCTTGATGACCCCCTGGTACGGAACCTATGAAGAATACACTAAGAGTGCCAATTCCATATATATATTATATATTATGCAGAATATGCAGAAAGCACTTACTTAATGGATCCAAAATCTGTTTTTCTTATACGAGCTATCCAAGGCTGCAATTTAGCAATTTTATATTCTACCAAGTAAAGCATCAGGTCTTGGCGAAAATTTGTAGGACTTTCACCAGCCGCTGTGTCAGCGTTGTCGGGCAAAGCGGACAAACGGGGACTTATCCACACACCCTGAGTGCGATTGTGCCAATCGTCTTCATACAAATTTGCCGTAGATATTACCACACGCATGGATCCATCCTTATAAGCCAACAGCATCACTTTAGCGTGTGACGTTGCGAAAGGTGTAGGCATAGCAACTTTAATTGCCGTAACATTTGGCTTATGTTTGGATATACTTTGTAATTCCGGCGTCTCATCACCATATAACACCAGGAGAGGTGTATGCCTACAAATTAATATTACTTCAAGAATCTGGCGATAAATAATTGCATATAGAGCGTACAAAATACCGGCAAAGTAATAATGACCTAACAACCAGCCTATATCAACCATAAAATTTATTTGTACCGAACTTTCCAATTCGCCCAGACTTTCATCGAATATTTCTATTGCAGAAGAAAAGTTATAAAGTACACCACCTTGACACTAATATGTACACGAAAAGGATTTACCTTGTAAGGTTACTGTAAGAGGTTCATTATGAGTTGATTTGGAATCGGTTATAGCTGTTAAAAAGAAATTGTAAGGTTGAGCAGCTTCTAATTTTTTGGCCATTCGTCCCTTTTCCACCACAACTGGAATGTAATCTCTAATGGATGGTGTATTTTTTTGCTTTTTCGCCAGATTTGAAGTGTTGCTTTTGGCCGCAGCTGCTGCCGCTGCCGAAGTTGAACTTTCCGGGGTTGGGGACGCACTTTTTTCACGTTTTTCTCCATTTGCTTGAGAATGCTTTTTTCGCGTGCAGTCTCCTTTTTCCTTTGGATAAAGTTTCTCCAATAATTGCAATTGCTGGAGAATCAATTCAGAATTGCTTAACAAATGAGTTGGAATGGTGTACTGCTGAGTTTGAAGGTCGAAGCCATTTTTATATATATCATCCACTTGATCACATTAAAAAATCAATTTTCCACAACACAGTTATTCATTTAAAACATTAGTTAACTTACAATGTGGATGAGAAAATTCACCAAAATGTATTGGATTACGCCGGTAACACTTCTCAGCATATGGACATATTTTTAGATTAGACATTATATTTAATTTTTTGCATATACGAGTTGAGCAAAGTATTCAATGTTACTTGTACAATCTAATTTTTCCTTGGACAAGTATTTTGCGTATTTTTGGTTCATGCTCGTGATACAATTGCAAAGTTTCAATACAATTTAAACAATAAAAATATACAAATATTCCCTTTCAAACATTTACCACAAAACACTATCCTTTCTATTTATTTTAACAAAGAAACACGCCATGCTTTTCAATAACGGATATTATAAAGGACCCCGGACCAAACTCTTAAACACTACGTTTCAAGATTGACGCTGAATTTTTCAAAAATTTTGTTTTTCTCATGAGATTGCCTTTGTTTTCGTTTTATTCCGCTAGGCTATCTTCACACTGATGCATATATAACATAAATATCTTAACAGGCTTACCAAGGCTTTGTTATAAATATTGCTATAACTATCAACCCTGTTTTTGTTTTTAGGTTTTTACAAATGTAAGCACTCTTTGTCTCTTTCACTTAATCATATATATACAATTGGTGATCGTGATGCTAATGTAATAATTTTTATTAAAAATTAATATTCAATCAATGTTGTGTTTTTGGAAAATTTGTACCTACAATGTACAATATAGTGGCATCAATAAATAAATTAGAATTTAAGTAAATATGATAAATCGAATGTGGTATCTATCATTTTTTTTCAATTGTTGTGTTTTATTTTGTGATGCATATTCGTGATTATCGTCTGAATTTTCACGAATTGAATAATTGGTGCACATCCTATACCATGATTAATTAATTGAATTTTCAATTATAAATAAAAAAAAATAATGATGATTCATTAAAATATGTTGATAAGGTTAATTAGTTGAATGAATGAATATGGCTCACATTAATAATAATGTTGGTGGTTGTTCAAGTGGAATCAGTGGATCCAACATAAATGGTAATGGTGGTACGCCCTGCAATACTCATGCCGTTGTTGTGTGGGAATATGAATCTCGTGGTGGTAATTGGTTACCATATAGCCCCGCTGTTTCTCAACATCTGGAGCGTGCGCATGCCAAAAAATTGACGCGAGTAATGCTGAGTGATGCTGACCCGGATTTGAAGAAGTATTATGTTAATGTAAGGACAATGTGCCAAGAGATGGAGGAAGATACAGGCCCATCTACAGTGGGTGTGCGAAGGAAATTTTATTTGCCCAGTACACCAGCCGGTAAAGGCACAAAATGGGAATGGGCTGGCTCCTCAGCAAATGATTGGCACTCCTACAACATGAAAGTGCAATGTATTATAGAAGAGTTTTGGGCCAAGGTTAGTATAAGAATCAGGCGCATTCAAAAATTTATAAAATTCAAGTTTATTGAAAATATTTTAGGGAGAGCAAACATTAGACTTGCTTAATATTCTGGGCATACCGTATACCATTAATTTTTGCAATCTAACGCAAATCCGACAACCCAACGGACCAGTGCGTAATATACGGCGAATTCAACAAGCGCCTTATCCTTTAGTTAAAATAACGCCACAACAAGCACTTCAACTCTCGGGTAAGTTTCGTCAATGCATGTAAATTCGTTTCCATTCTAATCAGGTTTTGCATTAAAAATAGCCAAAAATGGTTTTGGACGCAATAATACTCTTCCAAAGCTCAGAGCAAAATCGCAGGATAGTAAACACCAGCAGCGATTTCCTCCCATTAATGGGGCGCGGCAACAATCCAACACTGCCAACATAACAACACTACTTCAGTCAGGTCACAGTTCCCTGCAGCCCAACAATAATATGCGCAAAACACAAAAGCGTAGCGGTGAATTGTCAGCAACCAACCTAAGACAAATATTCAATAATCTCAACATATTCGGCAGCAGTCATAGTGCGAAGCAATGTAGCCAAAATAATAGTAGTTCAGCGAATTCCTGCATTCCCCCACAGCCGGTAACCGGTAACCAGCATTTTGCCCATACGAAAAATGTGCTGACCGCCTCAATGGGTAGCCATCACAGCCGTTGCTCGGAAAATTCACTACAATCGCGCCGTAGCACACGTATGAGCATGCATCGGTCGCGTTCCCGGACAAGAGCTTCCGATACTGATTCGAACAGCATAAAATCACATCGAAGACCCAGTGTTGATACCGTTTCCACGTATTTGAGTCATGAAAGCAAAGAAAGCCTGCGCAGTCATAATTTTGCTATTTCCGTCAATGATTTATTGGACTGTTCCATTGGAAGTGATGACGTCTTTATACCCACACTACCTACAACCAAAATGGAAAGAGCACCGGCTCCCCCACCTCTGCCCAACAGTACATCAGCCAGCACGTCCAGGCAGGTGCACCAAAAACAAAAAGAAATTGTGGCCGGTTTAATTGTAGGTGTAGATCCCGCCAGCGATATGATCTCTCGTTTTGTTAAAGTGGTAGAACCGCCGCAATGGCCGCACGCTCAACCATGCCCCATGTGCATGGAAGAACTGATACACAGCGTTCAAAATCCAACCATTGCTCTCAGCCGTTGCCAGCATTTGATGCATTTGCAATGTCTGAATGGTATGATAATCGCTCAACAGAATCAAATAAATAAGGTGAGAAGAGGAATGCGAGTTTTCAGATAAATAGATCTTGGATAATATTTCATAAATTGTCTGTAGAATCTTTTTATTGAGTGTCCGGTATGCGGTATTGTGTACGGAGAGAAAATCGGTAATCAACCAGACGGATCTATGTCTTGGAGTATAATGAATAAGAGCTTACCAGGTCATGAGGGCCAAAACACTATACAAATCATCTACGAGTAGGAGAATTTCTTTTAGGCTCATAAAAAAAAATATTTTCATTTAATTAATCTCTCTCGATTGCAGCATTGTTTCTGGCCTGCAAACCGCTGAACATCCTCATCCCGGCAGAGCATTCTTTGCAGTTGGATTTCCACGCATTTGCTATTTACCAGATTGCCCGTTGGGTAGAAAGGTGTTGCGCTTCTTGAAAATTGCATTCGATCGACGCCTACTGTTCTCCATTGGCCGTTCGGTAACTACGGGGAGAGAAGATGTTGTAATATGGAATAGTGTGGATCATAAAACACAATTTAATATGTTTCCTGATCCAACCTATTTGCAGCGTTGCATGCAACAATTAATACATTTAGGAGTAACAGATTAAAACGTACACCTCACACAACACACAACACACACAACAACCAACTTCAATGCCATTGTAAAGATTAGTTATATTAATATATCTATATAAGTATGTATGTATAATACTACAAACACTAAAGTGCTTCCCTTATTATCCCACTGCAACCATTCGAAAGTCTATAAACTTATTATAATTAGCAATTATTTTTTATATAGAGTTTTAATTTTCATTAAAGACTTTCTTAGGCACCCGTATAGTTAAAGAAGTGTAATTGTAATTGTTAGGCTATATATTATAAAGTAACAAATTTTCATTTATTGAAAGAAAAAAAAATTATATATAAATTGTTTAAAAAGAAAAATTCAACTGTTTGTATATGTTTACACTTTTATAAGAAGCTTTATACAAAACGCCGACTAAATTAAATATTTCGAAACATCAAGCATTTATTAAGTTCTTCCATTTTTAATGTAATTTTAAAAATATCTTTTATACACATAAATACAAATAAACGAGCATTATAATTATAAATAAATATTTATGAACGTTAAGGTATTTTTCTGCTTTAAAAAGAAGAGACTAAAGGAAGTGAATGTACGTTAGGTTTTGTGTGTAATTGTGTTTAATTCGCATAAAACATTGCAAAAAGGGCACAATGAAGGACGCATTCGGGGTACTTGCACAATGATGTGTTCCTTCCTGCATATTCGCGACTCGATAATAAGGAAACTTGCTCATATCCATTTTCGAATTGGGCAGTTGACCTTGTCACTTCTAAAATTGCCTACAGCCATACGTTCACGCATACAGACACCCAAACCTTTGCACGCATTTGTTTTTACATTCTCACGAAATGTATTTTTCGCTTCTAGGTTTACACGTAAGATTCCTATACTACTGGAGCAACAGGTATTATGCAATATTTCGATTACTTTATAATATTTGAGTTCAAATTGAATATTTACCTATTTGAACATAAATCACTAGGATTATATTAGCATTTTTATTAATAAATTCTATTACCACGGTTCTCAACTATGTACGTTTATTTCATTTCGGACGCAAACGCTCTACCAAAACGATTATACCTTTAATTTTGCTGATATATTTTATTGTAACTAGGATAAAAAAGCATTTAAAGTAAAAACGAAACAAGTTCGCCCTGGCGTCATCGAATAAAAGTGTGATGTGACCGGTAGCCAAAATTTTAATAAAACCTTTGGCGATATATTATTCTCATTCATTGTACGATTGACAATTACGTTAACGTTACGTAGTACTGTTCAAAAGTGTTTACGAGAAGTAAAATGATTTCAACACAATGACGAATAATAATTAAAACTTTCAAACTATTAAATTGTTCTGAACGGTAATTATCTTTATAAGTAAAATTTGTGTTATTCCATATGTTGTGTATAAAAAGTGCCATAACATAATGTGTTTTATGAAAATTGTTATTTTTATTATTAGAAGGAAATTTGACACCTTTGTGTGCGGTTTTTAGTTTTGTATGAAAAACCACAAGCACACACACAACATAAATCATCAATCACTGATAATTGTTGTTAAACTGAATTCGTAACATAATCTTTAATTGAAAGCATTTCCATACTAAAGTGAGACTTGCACGCGATCATTTTTATTAAACAGTCAGTTGTTATTTTCTGGCACATTTATTGTTTATAATTTATTGTTTATATTTACCAAGTAGGTGTAGACAAATTAAATATTCCCATTTTCGTGTTTATCTAAATGCACCGTTACACTATGAATGTCTGATTGAAAACTGTCTTTAGTTATACTTTTGTTTTTTGCAATTACTGTTTTTGTATTAATATTAATTTTGCTTGTTTTTGAATTTTATTAAATTAATTTAACTGCTAGACGGTAATGTAAGGGTGGAAGAATTATCTTAAAATCCAGTAAAACAAGTAAGAAAACTAAATTTGGCTTAAGCCAAATCGTACATATCCTTCACATTTACAATAGTAGGCGTGGCAGGTATGTGATTACGTCTTCCAATATTGTGTTTATTAGGTATCAGCTTGTTTTATGGTGAATGTGGTTTTTTGTAAATTGTGGGCGTGTCTGTTATCCGATCATGCCCATTTTTGGCACATCGATAGATGGGATAACTATAAATATAAGCAACAATTTTCAAGTTCATAGGTCAATTTTTGTGGCAGATATATAGATATGTACGCCCATTTTTGACATATCGGTGGATGGGAAAACTATAGCTCAGGTTACCAAATTTCAAGTTCATAGGTCAACTTTTGTGGCAGACACATAGATTTATGTCGATTGTGGGCGTATATGTAATTCGACCATGCCCATTTTTGGCACATCAGTAGATGGGATAACTATGTGTACGCGTACCAAATTTCAAGTTCCTAGGTAACTTTTTGTAGCAGATAAAATTTTTTTTGTCGATGGTGGGCGTGGCTCTTGACCGATTTTGCTCAATTTCAATATAAATCCACATATAGAAACATGAAATGTACACATAGGTATAGAATTTTACCTTAATATTCAAAAATTTTACGAACATACAAAGGCCAACAATAGATGGACATATGGGCGGATTTGTCTAGTTTGACTTAGATTGGGATGTACACCTTGTAAGATTTAAATTTATAATGTGAAGCTATTTCTAAATTCATCAATAATAATTATTATCACCTGCAGTAAAATATATGAACAAAGATGTATCCAAGCAGTGATAAGATAAATAATTGGTTTTTTTACCAATGTGTTATTTATAATTAATTTTATAGTAAAACCCTTCAGCTTTGTTTTGTTTCTATTTTTATAATAATTTTCATTTTAAGCATCAGAAATGACAAATAACGGTAACAATAAATAATCAATTTTGTGAATTATTGGTAGAATTACGTCTCGTATTGTACAGGTTAATGGAAATATTTGATGTGTTAGTGTGTACATGTAAATGTATGTGCCGGCCTACAAGCAAACAATTCTGCTACAAGGTATATGACGATCGAGTTTATTGTCTAAAAAAAGTAAACAAATCATGTCAACATGAAAATCAATGGAGGTTTCGTATAAGTTTTCCATTTATGGTGACCTGGGGAAAACTTGTTACAGTACACAAAGTGAAAAAACAAATTTAAATTAAAAAAAAAAAACACTTTTTTATATATATCTTAATTTTATTATTGTGTTTATTCGTTATATCATAAGTATTACTTTGTTGCTGTTGAAGCACAACAGAGAAAGAGTTGAACACAAAAAAATAATAATGACATCATCGAATGTTTCAATGCGATTTTTATTTAAAAAAAAAACGTTTATTGCTTCAGGTTACATTTTTGTATTTTTCATATTAATAGTAAGAATATTTTGTAAACAGTTTTGATGAATGCAACTTTAATCTGTCTAAACATATCTCATTACGACTAAATTAATATTTTATATAATTAATAGAGTAGTTTGACTATTAACGACAGGGAGTAACCAGTTTCTTACATCACTGGACAAGTCTCTAATGTGACATCAACCTTATTAGTCACAAAGAAACTGAAAAAGGATTCATTATAAAAAGGTTTTCATCATCTGTTAACTTCATGATCCATCCAAGATCCATCTGTTGCAGCGATCAAGTCTTTATGCTGCGACGTAGACATCATGAACATTTGCAAAAACTTTGGTAGCTTTTAGAACACTTTTAAAAATTTGTCGAAACGAAATTCATTTTGTCGGAAGACTTTGGCAACAATTAGTACAACTTCAAAAAATTAGTATCTTCACTGAGATTTTTTAATATCTAATTATAATTAAAGAGAGAGTCAGATAGTTGTTATTGTCTCATCGGATAACACATGCGTCATAATTCTGTTAATAATTTTCTAGTTTTACAAACAATTCTACAACATTTCATTAAAGTTTTTTTCTTCATTATTATAAATATTCAAATATTTATTTGATTTGATTGCAATTATTTATTTATTTTTTACAGAATATTTTGCTTATAATGGAGTTCGGAAGGGGTTTAACGAATGCGCCTGGAAATGAGGTACTGTGAAAATATATGAAAATAATATTAAACGTAAATTCCAAAAACACAAAATGTTCTATATAGAATTACAAAAGAGTACAAAAGTTATATTTTGCTTTAAAAATTTTTGTAAAAAAACTTAACCTTCTATAGTTTTTGTTTAATTAATTTTGTTTGATCCTTGGATCAATTTTGCTTAATTTCAATGTCATGCTGTAATCTAGAACTAGCAATATTTCTGCAAAAATTAAAGTTGTACATCTCAATTTTTGTGATCCAGGGAATGTTTAGCACGGTCAAACACAAAGACGGATAGACAGACATGTCTAAATTGATGCATGATCACTGCTTCGTTTTGGGTGTTACAAACATTTTGACAAAGTAATATAACGTTTTTATAATAATTCATACATGACAGTTCATAATTTTAATCATTAATGCATGACAACTTTATAGAAAAAAATTTTCATATTTAAATTGTTTATAAAAATTAAAATATGAAACTTTTAAAATGGGTCTAGATAAAACATTTGTCCAACTTTCAATAACACAGACACACGCAACTTCATTTCCAAATATTTGTCACCATTATTTGTTACATTTCAATAGAGATAGATGAACAGATGGAGAGGATTAAAAAAAGTAACATGATTAAGGCGAAAATTAATTACATTCATAACATAATCAATTCTATGAAATTGATATATGGTGTATTCTCACTTGTTTCATTCAGCTTTTAAGGCAACTTGAGGTAATTAATTGTAAACGGTGTAAATGTGCGGGCGTTTTATTTGAAGCATGACTCGGTTTCTGTGAAAGAGACATATGACAGACTTGGTAAGATTTGAATGTGGGTTGAACACCGTTTTTTTTTAACAAACACAGCTTAGTTTATACATATATATAAAATACTTATAAATATGAGCAATTTTTGTGTTATTGTGATGTCATTAGCTGTATTTTAGAACAGCTTTAATGAAATAATTTTGTTAATTAATGAGATTTGATTGTCGCATCAAATGTTATAGGTGATATATTTCTATTTAAAAAAGTATATCAACGGAAATGATATTAAGTTAATATCAACATTTAAAATAAAATAACTATGAAATGTACTTTATGGGATACGTTAAGATAACGTCTTGGTATTATGGAGCAACCGAAATAATTCCAATTCGCTATTAATCATATTACATTGAAACATGCATTGAATAAAACGCATAATGAACGTATAAACTATACGTTAAATTGCAAACCACTGACCTTGAGCATACCATATTGATGTGCAATCTGAATCAAAATATTTGACAATCAACAAATTATAAGAAAAAAAACTAAATTTGGCTTAAATCAAATCTTAAATACCCTCCACCACCGCCCCCCTAGTAGAATTTTACTCCAGGTAATGTGTTTTGTAAATTGTGGGCGTGTGTGATCTTATTTTTGGCATTCGATACACAAATTTTGATTTTGTAGCTCATTTTCTGTAACTAATAAATGGATGTAATTGTCAATTGTGGGTGTGGCTTTCAACCGATTTTGCCCAATACAATAGACGTAAACATGGACTAGAAATGTTTGTATAAAATTTCAGTTCAATAGCTTAAAATTTAAGACGGACTAACATGTCTAGATCAAGTTAGATTTTGAAGCTGCTCAAGAATAATGTCCCTAAAGCCTCCTTCTGAGTATTGCAAACGTAATAAAAAACTTTATATAACCTTTTCTCACTGAGGTGGAGGGTATAAAAAGTTTGTATATAAATACAGCGAAAATGTTAAAAATTTAATGCATTCAGACAATTTTTATAGATATGTACTTTTTCTAAGTGATTGCCTCCATATATATGAGGAGATATGTGTGTATGTCTCTGTCATATACCTTGTTTCGTGAAAGCGCTATTTTGAGATGTTTTAAAAAGGAAATCATCAGTTATACCAAACAGCCGAATTTGTGACACCTTGTATTTATAATCATTTATAGATTGATTTTTAAGTGTTTGCGACTCTTGTAGGTTGCATTGCTTTTATATATTTACACTACACGGTACAACAATAATAGATATTAATAAAAAATTAACTAAACTCGGCTTGTAACGAATCTGAATAGTTGTACATGTAGGAAGAGAGTAGTTGTGGGAAAAAATGAATCGATATTATTGTTCTTTTAATTGCATCCCCTGCTTAGCATTCCTTTAAGGTGTACGTAAAATGTTGTCAATAGTATTCGCTTGAATTCTAATTTAAAAAATTATCTAAAAAGAATTAAATTTAAAAAAATTAATCAATATTATTATTAATATATATAATAATCGATACCCAGAACAAGGTGTTATATGTATATAGCATGTGAAAAAATATCAGAAATTTCAGTTTCATTATTATAAAAGTATTTTTTAAGTGTATGCACTTTTAGGCATAAGGTGGTGGGTATAAAAAAAAACTAGCTTTACCAAAAACATGTTTAAGCTGCTACGCATACAGTCACCCTAACACAGTCACATCTACCATGCATCGATCTACACAACAAATAAATTGAGTTCTGCTCTTGAGACGAAACATTTTAACTTCAGTCGGACTTTGGTGTTCATACGAAACGAGCGTCTTTTTATTTCATCTACCAAGCACAACTTGTGTTAACTATCAACTAAACGAATTCATTTAAATATCGAATCGATTAATTGAAACATTATAAATATTAAATATCAATTGGTTAAAAAAGGATGTATGAGTTTGTTCCGATTTTGATTTCTTACTGATTTTATTCAATTGTGTGATATTATGTGAACGGATGAAAACTGTGATAAACATTTATAGATATCTATACACATACATAAATATTACATAAAGGTTGTTGTTGCAAAAAGAATTTAAAAAAAAGATCGAATTCAAAATGAATTAAAAAAAATAAAAAAATTTTAAAAAATGAATGAACTGAATTTAAAAAAGTAAAGTTAAAAAATTAATAGAAATTATATTTTACGAAATAATATTGTTAATAGAAAACAATAAAAAAAAAAAAAGAAAACGGTATTTTAGTAATAATTGTGCGCCTTTGTAATAAATATAATATAAAAAAATCTGTGTGCATCCAATTTTCTATGGATTTACATTTAGCAGTCCAAGGATACTACGTACAGGAAATTTATTTTAAAAAATACTTATTATTTGATATTCATAAAAATCTATAACCGTCTTTAGATTTGCATTAAATTAAAAATAACTAAGAAAACTACATGCGGTTTAGGCTGAATCTTAAATACCCCCAATTTTAATATACAACTTGGAGGCGTGGCAGGTGCCTAATTATGCATTCTAATAGTGTCCCTGTCGCATTATGCGTCAGATAAAGATTTTTGTAAATTGCAAGTTTATCGGTATTATCCGATTCCACCCATTTTTGGCACATGCATGAATGGCATAATTGTATAAATTTCAACTTTATAGGTAAATTTTTATGGCAAATAAATAGATTTTTATCGATTGTGGGCATGGCTTACCGGTTATTGGCTACCCTCCATATTTATGTGTGAACTATAGGCGTGGAATAGGGTTTCTTTTTAACGACTATATATAGTATCTTATATAATTACAAAGTTTTTCATAAATTATGAACATCTCTGTAAACGTATCGACCTTTCATCTTTGTGCAACTATTGTTCAATTTTTGTATATTGTACATACAGACGTGAACTGAATTATATTTTCATCCCAATCAAGACAGATAGACAGACAAACAGATAGCTAGATCGGCTAAAATGATTCAGAACATGAACATATTGTACTTTTTGGGTCTCTAAAGTCATTGCAAATATTTTAATAATTCGATGATGTAACCTTTAAGAGAAATATCGATTTTAAGAAAAGAAAAGATTTACAATAAATATTCACTTGAGTATAACTAAACTTAACATGAAGTAGAAGGCATACGTAGTCATTATTATCATAAAATTAAGATCGTTAACTATTCTTAATGGCAAAATTAGTTTCGATCGTGTTAACAACAAATAACGTAAACGAACGAACCGTTCACTTATTTAACAGACTTTCTCGCCCACATGCAATGCAACGGTTTTTTATATTGTATGTAGTACATCAGTTAAGCTAGCAAGCTCTCTATTCAAACAATTAGATCATGTTTATGTAATTACGGAGAATAGGAAATTAATAAAAAATAAAAAAAAACAACAACAAAAGCAAATAATTTATGGTAATAAACACATATAACAATAAATTAATAAAATGAAGTTATACGTGTGTGTATGCTCTGCCTCTCTCTCACTCTCTCTCTCTCTCTCTCCCTCTATCACCGCCTACAGTGATAAAGGGTAACGATTTGAAATGAAGTGACTGCAGTGCATTGCATTGTATTTGTTATAGAATGAGTACTTACAATATATTAACAGTTATTAAGTAGTGACGTCATCGCTAAAAAACATAGACTGTGGTGTGATTTTTATTTTCATTTAAAATAAATAAATCTTAATTTTGTTTAATTTTCCATTTTCAATAATTGTCCATAAAACGGTTGCCGTGATGATTACCAAATTTGTTGGGTCGCATACATTGACCTCGAAATGTCATCAAATGACTGAATGAATGAATGAATGAAGAGTGATCTGATTGGATTGCCATCCACATACAATAACAATTTGAACAAAAACATTCCGTTTGCATTGCTATTTTTAGGCAAAAAATAAATATTGTAGTCCATAGTTTGTGTGCTTGTGTGTGTGTTAAACATTCAACTCAGTTTTAAAGTCAGTGTGAGTCAATATTGCGTGCTGAATTGTGAACAGCCGGTTATTAATGAAACGCATTCGTGAATGACGTCATTTATAATAAAAAATAAAAAAATAATATTTCGAAATTAATTGAAGCCTCAGTGAATCTTATCTTATGAGACGTATAAGAAATGTATTTATTTTATTTATAGTGGCGAGACTTTACCGATTTTGATCGGAAGCAAAGTGAATTTCAAAAACATTTTAATAACGTGAAAAAATCACAATTGGAAAATCTGTATACAGTTGGTAAAATGTCACAGCATCCAGTTAGTGGCTTTGAGATAGATCAAAGCTTTCAGGACTTGAAAGCCAGAGAGATTAGTGATTCATTAAGTCCCAATGAAGTACAATTTCAATCGATGGCGCTTAATTATCCAAACACTGGCGGCTGGAATGTACAGTCTTCGGCAGAAGTTAGTCCTGATGGACGTGCCTACCACACAGAAACTGTAGCGACAACAGACGGTAAGTAAATAATGATATTTTTTAAGGTTTAAGAAATTTTATAAAACTTAAGCGAGTTTGTCTGTCTGTGCAATTTGTCAATTTAAAAGCTTTAATAAGGGAAATGCTGTATGCTTCTATACTCCATTAACACAGATTGTGGTCACTTTCAATTTTAGGAATCGAAAAGATTAAAGGAGGTAAAGCCGAATTTCAGGGTTTTAATGAACAACGCTCCAGTGGTTCACATCAGGGTGATGATAAGAATTTTGTAAAACAATCGGCGGAAAGTTCCAAAACTCATTTGCAAGAAAAAGTTGTCAGTGGAGATGAGAATTCTAATCGTACAGAAGTTCGTACCAGTTCGTCCACTCAGTCATCTTCTTCCAAAGTGGTGCAATCATCTTCTACAGCGGAATATGATGATCAATACTCCCCAGATGGTCGTTATTTGGCTGACACGCACAGGGACCAATTCTATCAAGATGAAAGAAATAATAATCGAATGGTGCAAAAAAATCAACAAACTAATACAAATGAAGGCGTCGCACCATTTAGAAAGGAGCAGTCTCCCAGTGGCCACTACTTGAGAAGCGATGAACACGAATATCTTCAAACGCAACTAAACCGAAATCAATACATGACAGCTGAAGAAAGGCAAACGATTCAACGCAATGAAAAAATTGCAAAGCAAAATATTGAGACTCAACAAACACACGAGAGTCATAAACGTTATGTCGACATGGATAAAGCCTCACCCGAATATCAGCAACAGGTACAATATCTAATGTCTCAACCGGGTGAAATCATTTCTAATACCGTCGAGTATCCTAAACCGAATGTAAAAATGATCACTACCGTAAAACGTTTACCGGACGGAACCATTGTTCGCAATAAACGTTATGAAACCGAGGAACCATGTACGCCAACTTCTACTAAACAAAGTGTACAGTCGGTTTCAAGTTCAAGAAAAGACCAACAAGTAAGAGACCAAAGGTCAAAAGTAAATATTACGGGAGATTTTATACAACCAACCCAGCGTCGAACTTCTCGTGATGACTATGTAGATAATGTGAACACCGTAAATAAATATGCTCAAGATGTTCGCTCAGATGAGTTGACTAATGTGGAAACAAAATTTACCTCAACGCAGAAATCCAATCAAAAATATATAGCCGAAACCACGTCAAAAACTACTCACGAATATGATGAAGAGGGGTTTATTCCTGCAAATAATAAAGTACCCGACTCGTCTCCTCGACGTACCCCTTATGCTGCTTCAAATGAACCCTATGATCAAAGAAAACCGAAGTCAAATTATACCCCGGAGTCACCTCAACCCTATAATAATAGAACCGATAGTTCCCGACCATACGATTTACAAAGACCACGAACTAACATATCTGAGAGATATGCACCCGCTGATGAAGAGGAAGTTGTTATTGTTACATCAGAAAAGAAGCGCAATATTAAACAACAATCAAATTCTCAACATATAACACAAACGGAAATAATATCTGATGATATACAACAAAATGGACAATATCCGCAAGGTGGACCCAGGGATGGTATACCCAGGAAAGTATCTGATGGATATTCTGTACCAAAAGAGCCATCCCGTCAAACGCCTTCTACTAGTGGTCCTACCTATCCAGAAAGGAGGTCACCCATACAAACCTTAGAGTCGGTAAGAGTTTCTAACAGGGAAATTCCGAAAACCTCAGAACATATTGTGGAAAACATTACAAGTTCTACTTCGCATAAAACTTTTCAAAACAAACGAACTTTGAATGAAGAGCAAGTAATCGTATCAGAAGATAGACACATGGGCTTTCCATCTCCAACTAAACCCGAATCTTCAATAAATTATCCTATACACGGAGAACCATTAAATAGGGGAAGTACTCCAGACTTTTCCACACAAGGCTTTCCATCTCAGTTAAAACCTACAAATAAATATCCTGATAATTCTTACACAGAATCTCCAAGTAGTGAAACAACTCCTGGTTTTTCCACTAAAGGCTTTCCATCTCAGGTAAGACCTGGTACTTCAAGATATCCAGATGATACTCACGGAGAACCAACAAATAGGGGAAGAACTCCTGATTTCTCTACGCAAGGCTTTCCATCTCAAGTAAAACCTGCACCATCACTAAGATATCCAGATGATAGATATGTGGAACCTAAAGCTAAAGAAAAAACTCCTGATTTTTCTACACAAGGTTTTCCATCTCAAGTAAAACCAACACCATCACTAAGACATCCAGGTGATAGATATGTGGCACCTAAAACTGGAGAAAAAACTCCCGCTTTTTCTACACAAGGTTTTCCATCTCAAGTGAAACCTACACCATCACTAAGATATCCAGATGATAGATATGTGGAACCTAAAGCTAAAGAAAAAACTCCTGATTTTTCTACACAGGGTTTTCCATCTCAAGTAAAACCTACATCACCAAGATATCCAGATGGTGAATATGACGAACCTAAAACTAGAGAAAAAACTCCCGATTTTTCTACGCAAGGTTTTCCATCTCAAGTAAAATCAACACCATCACTAAGACATCCAGATGATAGATATGAAGAACCTAAAAATAGAGAAAAAACTCCCAATTTTTCCACACAGGGTTTTCCCTCTAAAGTAAAACCTAAAACATACCCAGCATATCCGGATAATGCCTACTTGGAACCCTCAAATAGAAGAAGTACTCCTGAATCTTCCATTCGAGAATTGCCTTCTCGCGCAAAACCTTCCCTTTCACCGAAATATCCTGAACGAACTTATGAAGAACCTGAAAACCACAGAGTTACCCCAGATATTTGTAATGACGAGTTTTCTTCTCAACCAATGTCTTCTCCAAGAACGTACGAAGAACCCAAAAAGGGTAAAGCGGACTTTTCCACTCAGGGATTTCCTTCACAATCAAAGTCCCCAAGCGAAACAAAGAAACATGCAACTACCGTTGTGGAAATAACGCAAAACATTATTAAGAAAGAGAGAGAAGTTGATGCAGCTCATCGAGCTTTTGCATCTTCTTTAAGAAGTTCGTCTCCATTGGAGGGTAGACGGGACAGTTATACCGACACTCAAAGACATACTCCTCGATCGAGCGTTTCCTCTAATAAAACATTTAAACGAGATATGCGCGAGAGTTCCCATGACAGTTCGGCACCATCTGAAATAAGTCGAATTAGTACCAATACGATTACTAAACGAACGCCCTCTAAACCTTTGCAACCTAAGCAATCTCTGCCTACCACCAATAAAGGTTTTACTTCAAACGATGCAAATAAAATACAAAGTACGAAATCTCCTCATAATAAAAATGTAATTAGCCCCCAAACCACAAAAGCGCCTAGGGGTGGGACCACATTAAGAGAACGGCCCAAAACAGGTACGAAATAAGATTTTATTTCTCTTTCTAAATACATATCAATAAATGTCCTTCAGATAACCAGAATACTAAGCCAGTCAACTCCATAATTTCTATTAACGATCCACTAACTACACGTTTTTCAAAAACCACAATATCTGAAAACAATGCCACACTTCTCCCCAATGAGCTTATCGAGGAACCATGCATTAAAAAGACTTTCTACCTACTCGGTCCGACTGACGAACTGACTCTTAAAAAAACCGGTAAGAGAATTTTTACTACCTTAACTCATGTTTTTCTATATATTTCTTGCGAATAACCAAACACGTTTAATGATCGATATGTAGTCTTTAAAATGCATGACATATACATATCAATATTTGATTGATATTTCTAAAGTTCTAAACTTTTGATTCTAATTTCATTAGACCTCATCCGAAAGAATTAACATACTATATATTCTTACTAATCAGTAAAATTGATTTTTGTATTACGCAAAAATTTGTGTACAATATACACTATTCCTACAGAAGAGCCATCAATCTCATCAGCACCAAATAGTAAAGATCGTACTAATTCTAAAACTAAGATCCCCTCTGATTACGACTACCAATCAAAACCTTATACTCAACCAATAGTTGAATCATCTCAGCAAATTAAAAATATCGAACGTAGAACTGTTGTAAACGGGACAAATCATAAAACAACCACTGACATTGTACATGACCAACGGCCACAAGAATTCTTAGATACGATTGTTGCCGAAGACGCTCAAACTCATGAAGACGTTGATGCATTTTGGCGTAAGCCCAAAAAGAATATCGACCTATCCAATGGTAAAGATAAAGAAACCTACGTTACGAAAACACAACTGAAGCCCAAGAATCAAAAAGAATTTCCACAAGAGCCTAGTAAACCTCGAAGAACATCGATAGATGCCAAGAGCACTCCAAAAGAAAACATTGTTAAAACAAAATCAAGTAGAGAATCTAATCCGAAAGAAAGTTATCATCCTAACAAAAGCGTTCGGAAAATTGATAATTCTGCTATATTAGCTTCGACCAAAATTTCATTACAAAAACCGGAGTTACAAAATAAACAAACTACTACTCGTAAAATAAAAACAAACAATTTAATTATATCCAAAAGAGATGAACTTGAGATAAACTCTGCAACTGAAAGCATCAATGAAGATGTATTTCTTCAAGAAAACGGCTACAACGAAGAAGATTTTGAAGGTGATTCTAAAATACGTATAAAAGATAAACACCCATCTAATAAACAGAGAGAGCATGATATATGTAATCAAAGAGAACCAATAAGTAATAAGGTAGAAAGGGAACGAAGCCCTGGGAAGACTTCTCCCCGAAATCTAACTTCTCAAACTTTCACAACAAATACACCTAAATCTAAGCCTGAAAAGAAGCAACCTGAAGTAAAATATGAATTCAATCCTTCGAAATCTCCTACACGTGAAAATCAACCACAGAAAAGTAATATAAATGATATAAATGAATTATCTCCAAAATTAAAGAGAATGCCTTTCAATGTGCAACAAGAACAAAAAGAATCACCTGACAAGCATAAGAAAACGAAGAACAAAATGCCTTCCCCAGAACCTAAATTTTATAGTGAGTCAACTTTTCAAACGATCACAAATGAAACAGGAAAAACTTCACTGAATTATATAGATAGCGAACACATTGAATCATATAAAACGGATGATGATGTTTCTAAATCTAATATAAAGGGCGTTTCTCGAACAGAATATCTGATTAAAACAACCCCGGAGCGATCCATTCCAGAACGTCCATCTGTACAAGACGATTATGAGGACTATGAAAAAGTGCATTCTAAACCGTTAGTCACTAGGAAAGATCATACTGTCAATATAGAGTTTATTGAGTCGGAAAGCAAAAAGCCTGAAATTTTCGATGGCGCAATTATATCTAAAGCACCAGAAACAACTCCCCAAACACCAACGTATCGTAAGAAAGGTGTATCTAGTAGAGAAACTTTTGAGGAGCGGTGCCGTCAAATATTAGGTATGGAGGACTACGGATCTGTCCACGGAACTTTTAAAAAACAATCAAAACCTAATGAAACTGAAGATCAGAAATTTGATGGTGATAGCCCCGAATATCAGGTGAAAATTGAGGACTGTGATGATGATAATGAAATAACAACTACCATAACTAACAAACAGGTTGATTCGCGCAAGGTTTACAGTGCACCCTTAGAAGAATTTACAAATGGGGCAATAAAACCACAAAATCAAGGTGATTATGAAGAAAGACCGGCTGATGACAAATTAATTTTTGTCGTTGAAGAATGTGATACACAAAAACCACGCGTATTGTTATCATCTAACCACAAGCCATTTGGACAAGTACATTATCCAACTGATAAAGACACTTTACTTGACGATGAAAAATTTCCAGACGTAGATGAGATATCAAATAAATCAATCAATCTTACGGATAAAGTACAAACGATAGAATCTCGTAAAGAAGATAAAATATACGAAGAAAGTCACAAATATAATCGAACCCGACAAACTATCCATGAGTCCGAAAATGATAATCAGCCCAAACCATCACCAGCGATACCCAAAATAACAAAAAAAGCTCCAGACACAAGGCAATCTCGAAAATCAAATGCACTTCCCACGGATACCAAGCCCAAGGCGAGATCACCACAAAGCAAATCACCCAAATTATCTGACCGGATTAATAAAACAGGTTCGTCACCAGAAACCAGTCCTAGTCGACATACAGAGCGTCGCAGGTCAAGCACAATATCCGTTAATACCGAAATTATTATAGATCATATGGGCCCCGAAACCCCGTCAATTGTTAAAAAATCTCCCAGTCCCACCTCAGGACCTATTCGAAAAAATACCTTAACAGAACGAAAAGATTCAGCTCCTTTACCCAGAGTAGTGCGCAATATGAAGGATACGAAAGTTTCACGTTCGGTCAGTGAAAATATTATTAAAACGAAAGGAAAACCAATTGGGAAGCATGCCACACATTCGCCATCTGAAAGGCATCCTAAAAAATGTTTTGCTACTAAAACTATCAATCTCGCTGTAAATGATCGTATTCTAAATACTGATGAGACACAAAACGTTATTATTGATATTCAGCATGCAAAAAGTTCACGAGAGGTATCTCCTGATAAAATTGTACCCACTCCAGTTCCAGCAGACTTTGATGTAGGTAAACTCCGCTATCCTGATTTAGTTCAGGAGCCAGAAGATGAACCCCGTAAAAAACCATTTGAGAAAACCATACCCATTTTTGAAGAGGAAACAAATGAATTTGTGGGCTGTCACATATCCGAAGTTCATTTGGAAAGTTCTGAAAATATGGAAGAAACATCCTATATAGTAGAGCAAGAAAAAAAACCTGCTAGAGACATGACTGATGACGAGTGCCTTTTAAGTGTGCAAGAAAAAGTGTCCAAATTCATACAATCAGCAGATGAAATTAAAAAACCTAAGAGCTCCATTCCATTCAATAGACAATTTGATAAAAGCACTAAAGTCTCAGAAGATGATGAATGTCTCTTATCGATTAATGAAAAAGTTGATAAATTTCAAAAAACTGCAGAAGACATTGCTAGATCTAACGTAGATCGCCTCGACCGTGATTTCGAGTCGTCAAAAACTACTGCTACATATCCAAATGTTGCTACTAAATTGGCACCTTCCGCCCCTCAAAAATCACCTGAACTTGTGCGAAGTATTTCAAAGCATTTGTCCACTTCTCAAATAGAAATAAAATCAGATGAAATGAATAGTGACACAAAGTTTCATGAAGTGCAACAATTCGAAAGCGAAAATGATGATGATGAAGAAACAATACCACATACGGCAAATCATACAAATTTAATAGAAATACGACGTCAAAAAGACATTCTAAGTAGACCTTCCGTTTTTACTAAGCCTTCCGCCAGAAGTTCTGAACCGAATCAACGTGTGACGAACGATTACGACTCCTTCTCAAAAGTTGATACGAGATATACAAATAGTTACGCTGAAGTAGACAACGTTCATGTTAAAATCAGTCCATTAAATATTGACAATAAAGCACGTAGGGTATCGGGTGATGTACCCACTAACTTAGAATGCCATACTTTTGATAACGATTTTACAATAATGTCACAACAAACGCACAACATTGTAGAAAACAATGCACCCCTTGATCGAAAAATAACAAAAAGCCCAGAAGTAGGCTCACCTAGACCCATTAGTTTATCTCCAAATACAATTTCACCAATTAAACAAGTAACCGAAAGCACCATCGTTAAGACATCTAACGTAAAAAGTGTTAGTTCTGATGAGCAAGGTAAAATAATTACAGCAAAACCTAAAACAAGTCCAAAGTCTTCCACAAAGCTGGTAACGGCTCGTAGGAATATTTTTGAAAACAATATCGCTAATACCGATAAACCGAAAAAGTCGGAGACCCCAACCACAGGACGGCGTCCTTCTTATATGGATCACACAAGGTGTTCGCTTGAACACATTCGAAGGGATTCAATGGAAATAAATAAATCAAATTATTCACGTAAAGTGTCCCGTGAAGATGAAGGACAAATCGATCGCATTACATCTGTTAAATTTGATATACCTCAGAGTACGCTTAAAACTGCAACTGTAAATATTGATGAAGATATTGATATCGAGGAAATATATGATATTGAAATACTGGAAGAGCTGCTTCGAACTGTTACATCGTACGAGTTAAGACGTAGAATTCGAGGACAAATACGTCGAATTAAAAAAGAGATAATTCCAGCGGAAACAGAAGTGGATACTTATTCAAAAAAGAGGCCCCACCAGAATTATGGAAGCAATGACAGTCAGTATAGAAAAACTGAAACTAATAGAACTGTTGTACTAACAAAAGATGTTGGAAATGAAAAAATTATAAACAAAGATTATAGACAAAGTGGAATTGATGAATACGAAAGCAAACCGTCATCTTTATCACCTGAACGAGGTTATCGTCGTGGTAGTAATAGTCCAGACATTCATAAGCAACCGAAAGTGTCATCCAAAATTACGCCCGATAAAAGGTGTCCAAAACAAACACCGATCAAGTATCCTGAAAACACATATAATCGCCCTTCAACCAGTATTCGAACAATAGATGCCCATGACACTTACGATAATAAACGTTCCCACGACGAAGATTTTGAAGAAAAAAATGCTTTTCATCGTAACAGTTTTGATAGAAAAACATTTACGAAGGAAATACAGATAGAAAAGAAGCACTCTGAAGTAATCCCAAGACGTCTATCTGGATCAAAACCTGCTTATGATGTAAACCCATTATCAAAACGCAGTCCAAGTCCACAAGATAGGCCTCATGGCACAAAAACTACCGAATACACTTTCACCAAAATTCCGCGCGATGGCAGCCCTGAGGTGCATAGAGAAACAACAGAGTATAGATTTAGTCCAGAGTCAAGCAGTCAACAACGCGTAAGTTCAGTTTCAACAATTTCGAAAAGGTCCCGAGATAGTAGTCCTGAAGGAAAACAATATCATACGAAAATGGATCGAATTTCAAGTCCTACCTCGAAAACTACGAGACCAGAATATTTAAAAACTTCACGTGATAGTAGCCCTGAAGGGAAAAGATATCCTACAATAAAAGATCGTGTTTTGAGTCCAAACTCAGAATCTCAAATATATGCACACACTAGACATACTGGAAATACAACTCTTAATAATAAGAGTACTCGTCAACGATCAGGGCTGAATGTGGAAGAAAAACAAAAACGTATAACCGGATCCACAATAAATAATTCGACTCCAATATGGGCTAACCGAAATAATATTTTAAGATCCAGTACCACACGAAAGTCTACAGGGGTGGGAACTCAACCTAGAGAAACGAAAAGCATGACAAACCATAAGGATGTGAAGAAAACTACCCGAATTGAACAGGATTCGGTTGTTTCTAGTTATGGAATTGGGCCCACCGATGAAAATGGTTTACCTCTCTTTGGCATAAAAGCTTTAAAGAAGAAGCCAATGGCCAGTAATGTAACAGAAGGTAATGAAGCACTTTAGAAAACTTTTGTATATCTTCAATTGTTAAATGATATTTTAGAAATCACTGGATGTGTGATCGAAGAGAAGTATTACTCAGACAATAAAACCAAACCAATTGTGCAGCGTAAAGAAACTTATTATTCTACCAATCCTGAACAATTAAAAGAAATCAGTGGTCAAGATAGAAAACATGAACTCCCGGACCCTAATACTGGATTATACTTATTGGTAAGCTTTAGAATTTACATTATAATATAAAGTTAACATTTCCAATTTATAAAAACTATGTAGTCAAAAACCGATGACAAGAATTCACAAAAGTTTCTAAAGTCATCTACGACCTATGTTGATGAAGATACATTTAGCGGAAGAATAAAACAAGAAAATATTATAAATGAAAATGCTTGGAGAATCGATGATAATGCAGATTGCTTTGATATTTCAACTACGGAAAAATCAAAACGAAAGTTTGAAGCATCCTACAGTGACGACGAGCACGAATCATTTGAAAGCTATCGCAAGATAACCGAGAATGAACGAAGCAAAGCACGAGAAACCTATTCTACCTCTGCCAGATCGTTTACGAATTTAGACTCTAGCGAAAAGGTAATCAGCGGTATGGGTGATGTACTAACGTTGATGCGTAATGCAGATCATGGTTAGTTTTGATAAATTGATTGCTATAGATTTTGTATTAATATGTATTATAATGTGTTCACTGCAGTGGTGGAAGAAGGCGATACAGCTGATGATCAAGAAGCTAGAGCTCTACTAAATAAATTCATTGGTGCAAGTGTAATCATGAAAGGTGCTGAAGCGGGTATGCCTGCTGATTTTCGCCTCAGAACTAATACAAACGACGATCAACAACAAGAGGTAAGTTGTTCATATTCGGAAACAATAACACCCCATCGTCATAAGTGCCGCAAGTGAGGAAAATATATTTGTTTTGCACTAAAATTGTAATGACAAGGTATCCAAAGTTTTTTCTACGTAAAATATGTATGTGAAGGAATCTTTACAAATTTGTAAGAAAGTATGAAAACGACTGCGGAAACTTATGGTATTGCTCTCATTTCAGCCAGATATGAGAGCGTGCTATTAAAGTCTATACCGTAGATTCCATCAGTTGTTGTGGTGCAGTTTTTTCTTAGGTTTTTGTGTTTGTTTTGTTTTAAAATTCATGTATTTTTCACTTTTCGATTCGAAAATATTTTCAGTATTTACCTAAACTCGGAACCGTTCACGTTTACCTTCTGCAAAAATTACAATGCGGTCAAAATTTTAAATAAATTTTTCATTTGTGTCCGCATACACATATACACACCTGTACACGTATAATATATGAATAAAAAAAATGTTCGCGTAATCTTATTATAATCTAAAAGTGAAAACAACTGCATAAAATTCTTGTGTAAGAATTAAATTTTTTTAAATTATGTCAAAGCAAGTTTTTTTTTAATAATCAGTAAATACAATAAAATAAGTATTGTGCTAAATTAAAGTGTGGAAATCAATTTTATATGTGTTTCCAAAAAATATAATATAATATATGCATGTATGTGTATTTAGATATCTACTCAGAGATAGAACACATTTCAAAAAAGGTTGCAAGGGATAGGGGCTGGGTTGTTGTATACGTAAATACTAAATATTAGATAAAAATAGACATTTGTTCATTCTTTTCAAAAATAAAAACTTGTATACAGATGCTTTTAGAAGTAGGTTTTTTTAAATTAAAACACATGTACTTTGGAGAGAAATTGCTCGTACTGCACGATTTAATGCAAAGCAATCAAATTATTATCATGTCATCAGAAAAACGTTCTTAACGTAATAATAATATTAGCAACATATATCCGATGATTGGAATTTTTAATATTTTCTACATACATATTTTCCATTGGATTGCAAGATCGCTACATTTTTGATAATTCAAAATTAAATCAAAAACAATTTTGTTAAAAAAATGAAATAAAATGGATTTCTCAGGAATTTCAGTATATGGTACGGTGTCATGCTCTAAATTATTATACATATATAATATATATATTATAATTTACGCACAACGTATAATATATTTAGTGTAAGTTTAAACGGCAGATAACTTGTAACAAACTTTATGATAAATTTGGTTCGTTGCCAGGACTTAAAATGGAATGGGATTGTTGAAAAGAATTCTGGGGAAGAGACCTAAATAGTTTTCGGTGTGGATCATTAAAAACACAAGCATTTATTTTTTATTTGGGTGTATATAAATAGGCAGTTATTCGCAAAGTTTTTGTGTGTATATGGAGGTAGAAATGATCATAACATTAGTATACTAGAATCTTAAAGCTATAATATATATACGCGATAAAATATATTTATTTTATTGTATCACGCAAAACAAATAAGTATTATGGACAAAATTTTTATATACTTGTTCAGATTTGCGTTTTAAATCAGTGTCCATGTTTTCTTTTTAATCATAGTAGTTTTTTATACTCTCCACCTTAGTGTTGAGGGTATACTAAGTTTTTTCTTCCGTTTGCAACACCCAGAAGGAGGCGCCAGAGACCCTACCAAGTATGTATATTCTTGATCAGCGTCTAAAACTGAGTCGATCGACATGTGTGTCCGCCTATCCGTCTTTTGTTGCCATTTACACGGGCGTAAATTTTGAGATATTGAGCTGAAATTTTGTACAGACATTTTTAGTTTTTGTACGCAAATCGCTATATAAAATGGGCAAAAGCGGTCAAGAGCCACGCCCACAATCGACAAAAATCTATTTATCTACCGCATAAATTGCGCCACGAAGTTGAAATTTCGTATACAAATATATAATTAGACTATCCATCAATATGCCAAAAATGGGCGTAATCAAATGACAGACACGACCGCAATTTACAAAAAAATAACCATACACAGCGTAAAACTCCACTTGCAAGCTGATACGTAATACACATACTGTTAGAAGGCGTAATCAAATACTTGCGTCGTTCCACCATTGTAGATGTGGAGAGTGTTTAAGGTTTGGCCCAAAGCAAATTTAGTTTTCTTAGTTGTTTTATATTGCAAATATTTATTTGCACAGATTTGGCAAATAAAAGCAAATGTACGTCACATTATCACCTTTATTTTCAATTAATTGTTTCTCTCTCTCTCTCTCTCTTCTCTTAATCACAATTATTTCAATTGTTTATCTATCACTTGACTTCACTTAGTAGTGAATGAACGTATGATTAATTATATGCAACTAAAATTATCTTCTGGGTGCATTTGTACCCTTTTACACACAAAAATATTCACAAACAAAACTATAGCGTAAATCATTTATATCGATTGAAGAGTTTTAAAATATAACCGTTATATTAGTGAATGTTTTAAATGATTTCCACTGTATATCTATACACACACAATATTTATATACATATATATATAAAGCACGGCCAATGTACTAATAATAGGCTAGTGTATGTTCACATAACCATATATAGGCACGTGCTTAATAAAATACTACAAGTACAATGCAATGTGTGTAAATTGTTTACATGAAAATTGAAAACTTGACACAATCAACAATTCATACAAAAGTAAATAATTAAAAAATATATATAATTTTTTATTTTTAATATAATTATTAAATGTGAATAAAAATGAAAATATAAACATAAGGAAATAATATTTTCATTTAATAATCTTCTACAGGTTAAAATAACACGCAAAACGAAAACGAAAAGTGGAAGCTCTGTGTCATCAGTCACTCGCACTACAACTTGTGATTTAGAAGATATCTGGGACGAACATATATTGAAGCAATTAGTAAGTAAACAAGAACAAAAACACGGAAGATAAAAACATGTCATTTATTAAGAACAATAAACAATTATAACAAAGACAAAAACACAAACGTTTTAACAAAAAGAAATTAATTTCGCTTTCTTTGTTTCTTTCTTTCTAGTTGGAACAAGCCAAAACTTACGAAGAACGGCGCAAAATACGATCACGCTTAAGGGAACTTATGGCTGGACGCGAAGGTATACCCATCAGACACTCATTTTTATTCAATTCTTCTAAAGGGACTTTAACATAAATGCGTACTCACTCCTTAATGTCATTGAACGTGTTTTAAAAGTTAAACTTAGGAGTCAGCCGTACAAACCTTAATGCTTTTATGTTAAACGTCTCGTTATGAACTTTAATATTTATTTAGTATTCCGTTAAGTATAATAAATTCTATATTTATGTTATATTTTATAGATAACAATTGTAAGGTAGACTTATTTTGATGCAGAGGGTATAAAACAGATTTCTTCAAAATACTCCATAGGTACTTATGCATCCATATGTATGATCATAAATGGAGTTTTTCAATTTCTTTCGTTCTTATCCTCTTTCATTTTGAGGATTTCCTCAATTTTTCGTTGTTGTCTCACCTATCCCGAAATTCGTCTTTTCGCCATATCATGTGCCCGTCAATTCATTAAAGAGGTTACTTCCTCCATATGTCATACGCATAGAAATTCTGTTTTGGTGGTACAGTGTCAAAGTTCAATGTTGATATTTTTCAAAATTTTTTGGTTAAAAAAGTTAAAAAAAAAAAAAGAAATTATTACTTCCATTACTATTAATCATCTCTTCGTAACAATTTGTTTAATAATTTAGAGAAAAGTACCGAGACAAGGGAATCACCACTTGTCGGCATTTTTGACGAGGATGGTAGTGGCAGCAGCATTTATGAGGATACAATTGATGATACACATAATACAGAACAGAATCTAAACGATAAAGAAACTAAAACTAATAACGAAAGTGAGCTTTACTATTTACACAATTAATTAAAAATAATTTCTAAATGGACGATTCTTCTAATTAATATAAAACATGAAATAGTTCATATAAATAATAGTGCAGAGTGTTCTCAACCAGTAGATGAGCAATCGATTTTAGAAAATACTGCAAATTCTGACAAGGGTGAGTTTGCAAACCCTTAACCCTCTCCCAGCATTGGCACTCTCCTTAACAGTAACATCTATAGGAACAATTTTATAAAAAAAAAAAAAATTCTTACAAAAAAATCTTAATTAAAGTCGGTACGGTTACGCTAAAACGAAAATCTCTATGCTTGTAATATTGGTAGCCACTAATAATACTTTATTACAGCACGTTCTGTCCCGGAAAATACTATGTCCACTGTAGGCAAACACGTTACATTAGAAAATAGAAGTTCTGTGCTAACAAATAGTAGTTCAGTGGAAAATCATATGAAATTGGGAGTACCAGCAAAGGAGGATTCCGGAACGGAAAGTGGTGAGGATTTGCGCTTGATTGCTGCTGGTCTATGCGATCAATTACAAATAAAAAACGATATCAGTATTATCGATGAAGTAACTACTGCTCTGAAACGTTTGGAACATTCTCTTAGAGAAGGCAAAGACTTAACCATAGATACAAAAAAACGGAAGGCACTACTGGACTTGGTATTGCGCCTTCAAGCAGGACTAAAGTCGCCCGATAAATTAGCTGAAATAGCTGCGGCCATGTCTGAATTAGAAAATGGTCAAATGGCTGTTGATGAATCGTCATCCCCTGAAATGGATGCGGGTCGTTCAAATAGACATCGCTTCGCTAAGCGTCGTGGTCGTACTAGTCGACATACTATAGGCGTAAGTCGCGAAGAATTGGCGGATGCCAGACAATTTATACTAGATAATATGCCACAAAGCCCTCAGACCCCCGTATCGCCGAATATTAGTCAGTTTTTATCACCATGGTCCCCAGTTGTGAAAAATCCTGCGTATGATCAACTATCCTATGAATATGGCCCAGATACAACTCAACATGAAACAGATATTATAAGAGATGCTCTCAAACCATCCCATCCTAATAATAATTATACAATTCAAGACACACTCAATTCCGAAATAAATATAATGAGTAATCCACGACCTCTTTCCGGTGATTATTCTGTACAATTCGCTTCCAAGCAAAACAAAATGGATAACGTGTTTCAACCTCTATCAGCGAAAGTGGTATCTCGATTAAACGGGCATGATTTTGGTCAAGAATCTGAACGGTTTAATAATAAGAAGTATTTAATGAAGAGAGCCAACACTATTGATATACCTAAAGTTAAAAAATACATATCTGAATATGATGCTAGCTTCGAGAATGAAGACAAAAATCATTCGATGGGCCTGGGCCAGGGCCTTAAGAGCGTTATCCAAGTGGGTATCAAACCACCAGCAACGAAAGTTATACCTCCTTTTGAAGCTAAAACAGAAAACGATCGGAAATTTTTAGCTTTCATTAATAAACACAGCGATAAACCAGGCTTAGCCTGGACTGGTACACGTTCAGTGTCTAATTGGAGCAACAAATTTGGTTCACTTAAAAATAATTTTGAAGTAGGTGCTCAGGCTATTGCTAGTAAGCCACCACAAATGCCCGGGCATATGGCGCTTAAAGGTCAGTGGAATAAATCTTCAACTATGCAGCCCGAAAGAATGCATTATAAAAACATACCGACTGATAATAGAATAAAATTTGTTAAACAACATCAGGGGACTGCAGCAAGTGATAATCAGTATAAGTATAATGAAGTGCCACGAAGGGAACCCGAAAGTCTAGTCATACCGCAATATAATGCTATTCACAAACCGATAGCCATTAATCAATTTAAGCATGCACCTTCTTCCGTATTTAAACGGGTAGAAACCATTGAGTTTGAACAGAAACAGATTTTCAAACCAATTCCTGTACACAGTCGTTATATTGTCCCGCGTCAAAGAGGTGATAATGTATCGCCAACTATTTGCATCAATACTAAACCAGATAATTCTTTTGTAACGTCTCCGCCCCCTTCAGCAAATTACGTGCCAATCCTGCCTTGGGCACCCAAACAAGATAACCTTAAATCTGAAATTCCTAAGCCTAAAAAGCCTAATACAGGAATCGAGAATATTAATATTTCAAACACATTGAATAATATGAAAAATGTTAAGGAGTTTAAGAAGAGACCCTCTCTACCTAATACTGCTGATTTATATTATAATAGTGGAAATCTTTTACCATCAAGTGGGGGGCGTGATTTAGTCAATTTAACAGATTTGCCTCCGCCCATAAATATTTCCGTCACATATAAAGGGGCAACTAGTAAACCTACGTTTCTTAGTTACCCTTGTTTACCCAGTGCGGTGGTAAGTGATAATCAACTTGTCGGAAGTCACTCGCGTGAAGATTCCCTTACCAATCCGAATGCTATACCTTTGGTATTAACTGCAGATAATCCATTATATTCGCCCGCCGACTTACACAACACATCTTACAATTCATCTCTCAGTACACCATCCAGCCTTAGTGTAAACTCTATATGTACTGATGACAACACTCAGGGTCAAATATTAACTGAACATCATGCAGTATCTAAAGTGATGGGAAAACCACAAACGCAAAAGGCTGTAACAGTAGAAAAACGTACCAACCATGTTGGCGACAACGATCAGTTCTTTGATAGAAATACCCAATCTGCTCAAAATCTTCTTAAGGCAATGAAAAATATCAATAAAACAACACAGAGTGAGAGTAGGCAACACTTAAACTTCGAATCCAATCATTTATATGGTGAAAAAAATTCCCAAATGGATGATGTGGACAAATTACCGGAACGCACTAACTTGGATAGGGTGAATAATAGCGCTCAAACTTTATATAATTCTGAGGCACAAGACACACGCGCAACTTCCAATCTAGCGAATGATAACACTCTTCAGAGATATCTGCCTAACTATTCAAATATAACACAAATGAAAAAAAACCCTCAAGATCAGTCAATTACAATGGAAACACAATACAATAATGCCAGTCCCCAAACTAAGAGTGATTCAAAATATAAAAAATATTTACTGAACGATGAAACCCATGTGCTCGATTCATCTAATCAGTCTAAAAGATCTTATGAAACTAATCAGAGACAATCTGAAACGAATTCTCGTTTACAAGACAACTTGAAAAAGCCGGTGATACAAAAGAAACCAGTCAACAATTCCTTGAATGTAGTAAAAAAGAATGTTACCAATGAAGCATTGGTCTTAAAATCGAACAAAATGGCCAGTCAGTCATATTTAACTTCGTCCAGTTTGGATACTCCAGACATAGTAAAATCATCTCTACCCAAAGATGAAAGCCAAACCGTTATGAAAAATTATGGACCGCCCCAGCGGCATCATTACACACCGAATGCTTATCAAAATCCTTTAACCATCGCCGCTTACAGCCAAAAAAAGCAGAATTATAAAATTAATAAAACTCCGCCTTCGTCACAAGCACAAGAAGATGACTATATACCGCGTAATATTGTATACAATAATGTGAACACCTTCACCTCGTTAGCCAAACGACAGGAAGCGACTACTCACACCACAGCGCATAAAGTAAGTGACGCCTGGATACAAAAGAATCAATTTCAAATCCCTCACATAACAAAAACACCAGCTAAATACTTGAGTGGTCGTACAATTTCTCCGAATGAACTGAGACGAACAAAGTCGGGACACAATTTGGCGGTACCTAAAATGTATGAGGCTGGCATTGATAAGGCGGTTGTCGGTGAAAAGCAAAAAACAGTGGCTGCATACTTTACTGGGCAAAAGTCACCCACTTATCAATTGAACCAATACTCCCACCACCACCACCAACAACAAGAACAACAACATCAACAGCAGCAGCAACTTGGAATCGACACGACCACACAATTGAGAAAATCGAAAATAAATCAACAGATGACAGCCAATCGAAAGTCTATGATTTCGAATGTTTCTGTTCAAAATACTGGCCCGCCAATTTTGTCACGCAGCGCCACAATGCCTCATATACCAAATGTACACCTTCTCGACGAGTCCAATGTGGAAGAAGCATTTGAGCAATTAATTATGGGCGCCTAAACTAAACTAAAATCTTTTAAAATTGTATTAAGTTCTACTGCCGCCTTTTTATCAGCATAATTTTAAATGCTGGCAGCTACGAACATTCCAGTGAATTGTATAAAAAGATTTGAAGCAACGTAGATCATAAGTTTACGGATGTACGAAATGTGTGTTATTGTGTATAAGAGATGTTAACGTGATAGCATAAATACTTAGCGTAGTAGTTATAAATTTAAAAAAGAAAATGGATGAGCCCACCGAATTAAATTATCAATTAAAGAATATCTTCATGTCCTCTGTTTATAAATGTAAAATAATTGAATAGAACGCAACGGCTGATTTACTACATGCTGTAGTAGTCTGGGCCTCAAGACGCAAAAATCGCCCATTTGAATGAGTTGGATCGTGAGTTAATTTACAAAATCCGAATATGTCATTTTACATACATTCCTGTGTCCCAATCAAGCTTTTGTTTTTTTCTTTTCTTCCAACGTTTGCAATTTTAACCTTTTGCCCTGCAGTTCTGCCCAGTCAAATAACATTAACAATTCCATACATATATATGTATGCCACTCGAATAATTTTACCAATTAATCCACTTAAAAATTATTGTTTGTGTATGTTCTGCATTTAAATTCATTACAGTGCTTTTTAAAACCGATTTTGAAATCATAAATATTGAAATTTTTTTATACACATAAGTGTTTATGTAAAAATTCATCATAACAAGAAGAAAAATATATATGTGGCGAAGACCCTTACCTAAGTATCCTTCACATCTATGCCCGAGAAATTTTTGTAAATTAATAGCGCGTCCATTATCCGATTCCGAGTAATTTCAGAATACCGATGGATGGACTAAATGAAACTGTGTCCAACCAACTTGTATATACATTTTTAGCGAGGCCACCAATTTTGCAGGCAAAAACTGAAAATGTCTGCCAAATCAACTTTATGTATCAAGTGTGGTACACCTAATTCTCTTTTTGCACGATTTTTTTTACACGAATTTGATTTAATAGTGCGCGTTTTAATTTTGAACTTGATGGACGTATAACAGGACTTCGCGCACTTGCCTTATATCGAAAAAAAGAAAAAATTATTTAACAAGAGTTAAAACGAAAAAAAATTTCCTTTTTACACGAATTTTTTGTTTTAACGCAATTTTCAATTTTTTTTTTAGGTCTAGAACTAATCTACTATTCTTCCATTTAGCTAATATCTTTTTAGATACGAATTTTTTTTGCACGAATTTTTTGGGAACGTATCTATCGTGTAAAAAGAGAATTAGATGTAATAATAAAAGCGTTTCAATAAAAAAAAAAGGGAAAAAGAAATGGTTCATGCAAAAATTGAATTATTTCTGAGACTGTGTAATACGTAGCAGTCTCTTTTTCCTCAATATCCATATGTTGCAATTCAGATGCAAGAAGGTGAATTTCTCCTGTTGCAACAGCGAACACCATCAAGTGCTTTTGTCTCACCATGCCTCCAAACATTGACAAGTTGTGGATGCATTTACTACTCAGCAATTACTCGTGGAGTTTCTGAATCCCAAATGCCACAATATTGACTAGTTTAAGCGAAACATCACCCGCCACTTATTGTTATTCCATAATTTGTTCCAGGAACCAGCGCATACCAATGTCGCGCTGTAGTATTTTTACTTATTTTTATTAACAAAACACAAGCAGTGTTTAAATTTTGGGACACCCGTTATTTTATGTATTTTTTACTTTTGAATTTTGATAAATTTATAATATTTGTATTTTGAACTTTTTTTGTACCAACTGTGATAATAGAATTTTTTAATTCGACTTCACTATCATACTTGTTCGCATACACAATATTATATTTTTTTTGTAAGCAAGTACGTGGTACGTTTATTTCAACTGTACTGTATATAGTCATGCTACAGTTGTTTGAATTTTAAAAAATGTTGATGCATGATTTGTTATCCAATTCATTTCTTAACCAAAATGTTTTTTTTTTTAATATTATTACTAAACGTTAATGATAGCTGACAAATTAATTTAAAATTCTTCTCTCTAGACGATAAACAACAACAACAAGTCACAACCACAACGGAAAAAATTCAGGGAAAATCAAAAGATGGAACAATTATGACAACAACAACAAAAGGTAACATTTTTTTATTAAAAAAAAAAAAAAAATTGGTTCTGATTTAAAATATTTCATGCATTATATATATATAGTTACAACACGTTCTGTTACTGGAGGCTCCAGCAATAAAACCGTTTCACCTTTTACTAAATTTAAACAACTAGATGCTAAAAACTCCCAACAATCAAAGTAAGTTTTACATTTTTGTATGTATTAGATAAATATTGTACATATGTAGTAATGTAGATGTATTTGTATATGAGTCATGGTCACAGACGCACTTTTGCAACTAAAATATTTATAAAACTTGTGTAGACTTGTGCTTCAATAAAATAAAGGTGTTGGTCGCACAGGTGTAGGTTGTATTATCGAGTATTCAGTATTCGAGTTCACATATATTAGAATGTACATATGTAGCAAAGAGCCGCAGTATATACACCGAATGTTCTTGTAGTACAGCACCTATAGTGGACACCCCTAATTATATATTATTTAAACAAACAAATTAAAAAACGTATACTTAAAACAGCCCTGTGTTGTAAAATTGTTACATTCAAAAAAAACCAACCATTTGTTGTTCAGATTACCAACAACAAGCAGGGCGTCCCAACCAGGGCGCAATCCCAGCGCCTCGACCTCTTCTACAGCTTTTGGTACCTCATCATTAGTACAATTTGTCGATCCAGCTCTAAATACACGCGCTGCCACTGTTAAGGAACAACTTTTGCAGTGGTGTCAGTCAAAAACAAAGGATTACGAGGTATCCTCTACATACAACGCGTACACATTTTTGTGTACGTTTTTTTTTTTTTTTGCTTAATTCTGATAATAACATAATCTGTTGTTATATGTTGTGGTCTACTGTCTTCTGTTCTTTTTTCTTAAAAAAAAAAAAGACTGAAATGCAAAACATAACCGAATATAATTTATATCGTGAATAAAAAAAAACTGTCTGCAACCAATTGAAATTTGCGAGATGCGCGAGCCTATATTCAATCTGTAATAACCCTTATGAAACTAATATTGATTTTGCCTTTACATAAATAATTATTAAATCTGCTAAAACTAAAACCATTCGCAGAGCTAATGCTACCTTAATGATAATGTACTTACAATAATTGTTCAAAAAACCATTGCAGCAAAGGCTTCAGTTTTTGTTTCTTGTTATTATTCCAAATATCTGCATAATTACTCACAAATATTTATGTAAATTGCTTGTTGCTTCATTCCAGAATATCCAAATAACAAATTTCAGTACGAGCTGGTCGGATGGTTTAGCATTTTGCGCCCTTATACATCATTTCTTACCCGACGCCTTCGATTATAATGCATTAACTGCAGAAAATAGACGAAAAAATTTTGAAATTGCTTTCACCGTGGCAGAGTAAGTAGTGTTAAGCAGTCAAGTGTTGAACAATAATGCGACAACTGACTCATATATTGTTATCATTAATAGTGAAAAAGCTGGCATAGCACCACTGCTAGATGTAGAAGATATGGTTGCAATGAAACGTCCTGATTGGAAATGTGTCTTTGTGTATGTGCAAAGCATTTACCGCCGCTTTCGCAATTGCCAATAATTCTTTGCCACCAATCATTATCATCAATTATATATTTTGCAATACTATTCATTACGCGGGCATCCTTTATAAATATTTCTTATTGTACTCGTTAATGTTAAAGTTTACGAAATTGTCAATCAAAGGGTATAGAATGTGTAGCCGAATCGTTTGTAACCTCAGGCTCTGCTAATTGTTTTCTTTAATTTCTTTTATAAGAAGAGTTTACTAAGTTTTCTTTTTTTTATACATTTATTAATTATACTAAAATTATAGAGTATTATATATATAAAAAACGAATTGAGGGTCTTGCTCTACAAGTTGTTGGTCTCAAAAGAACATTTTTTTGTACATTTCGTTTCTTTATTAAAGGTTTCTTTTGAATTGATTCAATGCATCAATCAATCAGATGGGACATGGTTTTTTATAACACAAACACACTCTTCAAAATGTACCATAAATACTAAAGTATGGTTAGGGATTTATTTGATGTTACTAGCCTTACTAACCCAACAGGTCCTTGCATATATATATATGTATGTATGAAATATTCGTGGCTAAATTGATAAAAGCTCAAGTCAAACGTTACATACTTTTTCAAAATATTTGTTGTGACAATTTTTTATGCTATATATTAGACTTTTGTTGTTCTCTATATGTTTTTTTATAACTAATACTAAACGAATATACAAATGTATATTTATCTAATACATACTAATGGAAATTGTTAATAATAAATAAAAATAATTCTAACTACAGAAACAAACATTTCAAATTGTTTCATTACAATGTTATTATTATTTATTCAGGTATTTTTTATTTGATTGCAGTCATATGCCAGAAAAATAATTGGAAAAATTACGTTTTCTACATCGATAGGCTACGTTTAATAATTTAATTAATTGAGAGTTTTACAATCACTCTATTCACCATTCACAGGGTGAAGATGGAGGTATTATTTCACTACAGAGATAAAGAGTAAAGTATAATCCAATGACAATTTATTTTTATCATGCAAACTTTGAGAACACCATCAGAAAGGTTATATAAAGCCCAAAACAAATATCTGATAATTTCAATGTTCAAAATTTGTTGTTAACGTGAAAATTTGCAGTTTTAATTTCCGACAAAATCATCCACCCACTATCCTTCAATACCAAACAATTCAATCAGTTCATTTTATTTGAAAAAAATTATAAAAACAATGTTTCATAGTCTCCCCATTCAGTCGCTGTCAGAGACAACCGCAATAAGATTATATAATAGTGTGGTGGGTAGTAATGATGCAATACCGTTAAGTCGAAGAACCAATGAAATGCCTGAACAGAAATCGGTCGAGTCTATACAATCATGTAACGAGTTTGGCAATTCATGTAGGATTTGTCGATGGAATCGCAGTGATATGCAAGTATTGCAGTGTCCATGCCATTGCAAAGGTAGTGTGGTAGGTATTCGCCAAGTAATGAAAGTTGTGTAAACATTACAGCCATGTAGAGGATTGGGAATATTGCAGGGTTTCGTACATCTGCAGTGTCTGAAGAGATGGATAATGCATCGGCGCGATAATCATTGTGAAATTTGCAATGAGACATTCGATCTGCCGGAACAAAAAACTGACATAAAGCGTATGATTCATAATTTTTGCACACGCTGCTTGGGCAACATTCTAAAGCACATACTGTTCAGTGCTTCTTTAATACCTTTGGCTCATGTGGTGTTACAACAAGTGTTGCTCTGCATGGAGAACATTAATCAAAGCCCGAACGAGGAGTTGTCAGTGTCGGAAGTTCTTGTGGCTTCGTGCGCATTACTAACTTCAAGTAAGCCCCCGAATCTATTCATTGATAATTGTACCGTTGCTGGCATGAAAAAAGTCAAGCACCACTTTTTACTTTCAAAAAATTATTTAGTTTAGCAAATGCTTAGCAATGGTATGTATCGGGAACTTGATCTGAGCGATTGTTTCATTTAATTTTCTTTCTTTGCAGGTGCATTATTTTTCCATTTTTTCGAATTCATAACTACCCGTGCATTTCTTATACGTAATATATTACGGCAATGGTGGACGTATGGAAGTACCAATGAGTTCCCTATGCTCGAATTAGACAATGACATTTACGATTTTTTTTAACCATCTTACACATAAATTAAAAATAGAATTGCTAACTAATTAATGTAATAAAACATTAATTCATCGAAACTATACAGTTTGTATTTTTAATAAACTGATGAGTTATTGCTAAGCTTAGCATGTGTGGTTTATTCAACTCACCTTAAGAATATACGTAGAGGCGAAGTCTAACAGTCAAGGAGAATAATCTGACACGCCTTTTCATATGCGTTAGTGATCGTTATTGCTTATGGGCACTGAAAAAGCGAGTAAAGTTGTGCGTATACGCGCGAAAAGTTAGTCGCTTTATAACAGTTTCAAAGTTTATATTTTCAAGCCACAGCAATGCACTATATACTCTCTGTATTTGAATAATTTTTATTTTTTATATTTTATTTACACTTGAAGAGATGTTTTAATTAATTAGATGCGCTTGTGTTTTTACAACAGACTAAAAATGTTTAAGTGGTCTGTTATAATGCGATTACTATAGTAAATGAGCATAAGACCAGTATTGATCAACTCAAGGCTGATCAATTTTTATGCAAAACATCTGAGCTGATCTATCAAAAATCATGCCCAGCAGGTTGGATTCTAGCATTTCGATGGGCGCTACCCCATCATCATCAGCAACCAGTGCATGTTAAAATTTGAATACCCGACACAATTAAATTAAAATAATATTTGCGCTAAAACATATCATACCACCAATACAATGTTCAACAAGAATGTGGAATTGAAATTTTGCTTTGAATAGGTCGTTGTTGGAACGGATGTTTCGCAATTGTTGCCCATTGTTAAGCTATCAAATGGGAACGTTGCGAAATAGAACATTAAAGATTTTTCAATGAAACCAATACGTTCGAACTAATTTTATTCACAGAGTATCAGAACTAATAAATATGAAGAAAAAATTTATATACAAAAAAAAAGATTGGAAAGAAATTATTTAAGGCATTTGTGAATTTATTTGAATCAGTAAACCAGCGCATATATTTTGTTTTGCAATTATTGGCACAAATTAATAAATTTAATTCCCACATTAGTTAGTTATAAATTTAAAAAAAAAGGTGATAAAAAAGTTTTATATGAAGTGAAAGAGAGATCCTTTGTACTAATAAAGGGAGCGCAGTAAAATAAGATAAAACCAAAACAGTGCATTATGTGCAATGGAGACAACGGCGAGACAAAAAAGAGATCAAACGCTCTATAATAAATGCCTTATTTTCTTTGTGTCGAAACTTAATTATGGTCAGAGCGGATTGAATCATGCCCAGTACCTTCGATGTATGCCCTCAGAGGTACTTATCGATGTTTATGAACTGGTAAGTAGGACTAGGGGAAGAAAAGAATTGATTCCAGCATTATGAGTATGTGTTACAATAAGGTGGCCAATCCTTAACCCTCTTTGCCTTGTATATGCGTACACATTTATAATGAAAGTACTGATGGTTATTTTTAAATTAATCAATAACATCCAGCGTGAAATTGAGATAATTAAATAGCTGATAATAAAGAACCAGCTACTTGTGTAGTTTCTGTGTTCTCGTTTCTTTTTCTGTTACAAATACTCGTACATGAATTAAAAGGTATTTGTTTTATATTGTAGATGTTGCAGAAGGAGCACTTGCATAATATGTTATTTGAACAATTGCAAGATTTGGGAATATTCGAACGACTGTTGCGCTTTGATTCGGCTCGTCATAAACTCTTCAATTGTTTAACTGTACTAATGAGCAAAGGCAAGCCTTTGGTATCTCAACTGCAAGAAAATTTTACCATGCCCTTTAAAGAAAAGAAACGCACGCACAACAACATTGCATCTAAACAGGCAACGCCAATAAAAACTAAATTACCATTCACTCCATCATGTACTGCAGAATATAATGATGTGCTCCTGCAAACAGATGCCATTGCTTTGGGGGATATAGAGGATTGCCCCAGTTTAAAAGCCATAGATTTTGGCTTGCGTTTGGGTTCTTTCCTTTCTGAAGCTGGCTGGTGGACGGAAAGTACAAAAATTTTATTAGTAATAAATGAAAAACTGCAATCTCTGGAACCTAAAATGGAAATTCTACAATTGGACTGTTTGCAAAGGTAGGGATGGGTGTTGAATTACAAATCGTGATTACTTTTCATAATTATTGACCGCTTTGATTTTTCCAGACTTTTACATTCTGAGGCATCACTATGGAATTTTAAATCGGCAGATCGTACTTTTCTTTTGATTAAAATGTTATTAGAAGCGATACCACTGGAGCAGATACCTAAACCGTTGCTAGCCAATACGTACAACCATATCTCGGAAATGTACTTTGCGCGGCACGAATACACACACAGCCTGACATGGAGTGCGAAGGCTATGCGTAACCTGGACGAAACAACACCAGATAGGTACAAAGTATTACAAAAGACGCCATATTGCATATGATAGGCATTACATATATATGTATATAAATTGTAGAATAATTATTGATGTTCTGCGCCAGGCATCCAGAAATTGTGTAGTAAAGCGAGACTTCCAGCGAGCCAACATGTTAATTTGTCAAGCTAAACAAAGAGCTGAGTAAGTTTTCAGGAATCATTATGTACCGATAGATCACAAATATACAAAATGTAATTTTTTCTAGGAAAGTTTTCGGACTTGACCATCAAAAATACGCTGACACCTTACTTGATTATGGATTTTTCCTGTTGAATGTCGATTCAGCTTTCCAGAGCGTTAATGTATATTCGGAAGCACTTTCCATAAAACGCTATTTATTTGGCAATCGCAACTTACGCGTAGCTATTGCCCATGAAGATCTGGCGTACGCTTGTTACGTTCATGAATATAGTACAGGGCATTTTACAACCGCCCGCGATCACGTTGAAAAGGCTGTCAATATAATGAAGGATTTATTGCCAACGGATCATTTAAAGTTAGCATCTGCCAAGCGTGTCAAGGCTCTATTGTTGGAGGAGATCGCATTAGATAAAATGGCCGAAGGAAATGATGATGGTGGCCTGTTAAAACAATCTGAGGAACTGCACAAGTTTGCATTGCAATTATCTTTAGAAGTGTTTGGTGTAGTAAACGTACAGACTGCTAAACATTACGGTAACTTGGGGCGTCTTTATCAAACCATGAATAGGTTCGAGGTATGAAGTATAAATAAAGTAAATAAAATGTAATTTTCACAAAAAAAAATTATACACATAATCTTGTTTAGGAAGCTGAACGTATGCATCAAAAAGCGATAGAAATAAAAACTGAACTGCTGGGTCCCTACGACTACGAGGTGGGCTTATCCATTGGACATTTGGCCTCATTATATAATTATCAAATGAAAAAGTATCGCGAAGCCGAAGAACTTTACTTGCGCAGCATACAAATTAGTACGTAGATGATATATATTTATATAGAAATATTTTTTCATTATTTACCACAAAGGTCTTCGCCTTTTTGGTAATTCGTATTCTGGTCTGGAATATGATTACTTGGGCCTATGCCATGTATACGAAATGCTAACAGAATACGATAAATGTATACGGTACGCACACATTTTGGAAAATTGGCAAGTTTTGCGTAGTCAAAATCTAACTCTAAATGTAAGCATATATTATAACTCAATTAAAGAAACGGAGAGAAATGGAAAGAGTTTTGTTTGGCTTTTCAGAAATTCATCTATCCTGCTATAAATGAGGAGTGTCCTTTGGATTATATTAAAGAACAGTACTTTAACACTCCGGCATTATTGAAATAGTAACGTGTTCTGTTCATGTTGTGTGTGTTTAAAAAATACTTACGCGTCTACTTATTGAATAATTATTAAAACTTCTACAATGCCGCAACTTGATATTAATATTCATTAAATGAAACATTGTATGTATATATTTTGAAAACCATAACACTAGGTTACTAAAAACAATGAGATTATTGAAAAAAATTATTATTGTTGAAAAAAATCCCCTCTCGAAAGCACATTTTCGTTATTTATAAATATATTTGTAGTATTTTAGTTTCCTGAGTATGTGACTCGTTTTACATTATTTGCTGCGTTATTATTGCAAATTAATTAATTTTGGATTTAGCTGTAATCATTTATACATGCATTGCATAAATAATTTCAACGCGATGATTTATTTAATATGAAATATATTTCTTAATCATGTTGTAACAAAATGTGTTTATATGATAATTTGGATTCAATTAGGTGGGCACGTATTATATAATATTTAAAATAACAGATGGAGAAATTTAAACAAATATATTTGGCTTAGGTTCAATATTATGCACACTTTACAATATTATACGCACTACATAACTTGTATTAAATATTAAGGAATTATGTTACACATTCAACTACTTCAAAAAGTCTCTCTACATGCAAGAACATTCTCTTCTATCTTCTTTTAAATATGCTTACGGAATGACTGGAACTGGAATACCCCGCATTATAGGTGAAGGTTAAATGAGCATGTTTAACGGGAGTTTATATATTATTGTCTAATCGACATTTCGACACAATATTTACTTTTTATTGAAATTTCACCCCCTATACTATACTTACAAATGGATTTTTGTAATTTAAATAAAATTTGTCCAATTTAATATAGAACCCTTTCAATTTCCTTTGGAAATGGTGTAGTGTGTTCAAAAGCCTGTTTTAATTTGTCTTTGGCCTAAATTAAATCGCAAACATGTTTATGTTCATTTACGTATTATGCACACACATATGCAACCCGTGCATATAGATATGTAAAACAGGCTTGACTTACCACTTTTCATTTCATATTTAATAATATCACTTTTACACACAATTGTATTAAGGTAAACGTCTTTTTATATCAATCACGTTAAAGAAGGCTGCACATTAAATGTGTTATTCCGTTTGCAACGCACAAAGAAAGGCCTACAATGTCTACGGTTTATTAATAAAAATTTGACACATTGTGCCGAAATGTCAAATTGACATAATCAACTAAGGAAAGTTGTCAATTTTATATTTTACAACCCTGCGTAGAGCTGGGTTTGTTTATATAAAGTTTTACTATGTTTCATACAATTTTAAAGTACACTGATTATGTTTATTATTAGCATTGTTTATAGTATGAAAAAAATCGTCACATACCCGCCTAATACTTTTAGTATATAAAACGATCGGTTAATTTTTGACTGTCATTTTCATCTTCATATCTATATCTTAATTTAGTTTATTTACACAAACATACCGAACTAGTGATGTTAAGAAGATACTATTAAGATTTATTTAAACTAAATTAAGAGCGGTATCTTATTATTTGCATTTGTATAGATTTTGATTTTGCCTCTTCTTCAAATACGTTTTTAACGTGTCGTTGTTATTGTTTTTTGTTGAATTGTATTTTTCTTGTTATTTTTTTCTGTAGATTATCAAAGCCAAGCACGTTTGAGCATGGTCTGACCAAAACAAAAAAAACTCTTTCGCCATAAGCTCTCAATATTTTTCTTTCTTAAATATATATATATATATTTAGCTTTACAGTCAGCGTTTCACCAGGTACATATATCGGCATTTTCTATGTTGTGTGACTTTTCCCATCAAACCAAGCCATTTAGTTGTATTTTAAACACTTAACGTAACGGAACAAAGAATTGTCTGAGTCGCGCTTTATAAATAAATCGTTTCACGTCATATATTCTGCCTTTTTTGCCACAACACGTAGTCTGTATATTATACGTTAAATACTATGCCATTATATGATGTGGTAAAGTGTTGTAGTTGATTTTAATATAATTCGTCACGTTGTGTTGTCTATTGTGGTGGTAAGAAAATCAAATTAACTGTATATATGTATGTGTTTGTGCCGCAAGCCGATAATTGTCTTTGATATAAAATAGTGCAGCGGGTAATAATTTGTTGCATGAAATTATTTGCACTCTGTTTCAAGTAACTGACATGTTACTTATTATGAGTAATTTTCCCAAAATTAATTAGTTTATTATAAAATGTGTCTTTTTATCGAAAATATATGAACTTTTTAGTGTACGAAGGTGTAACATGTGAATTTAAAGTATTGAGTTAACGTGTAAAATTAATTGAAATTAAACACGCGCTTTAAAGATACACAATTAAGCATTTTACCGTTTTTTTTTTTTCATTTTACATTTGTGACATTTTAAAAGAAACCTCGAGGCTTAAACACAGTTTATCTATTAATATTAAACAAAACGTTTTGCCGTTTCATTCAAGTGTCGTGCTCGTATATACATATGTAGACAATAACTATTTAAAAAAAAGAGATTTCACCCACCAAATACACTTTCACTTTAACTGTAGTATATAAACTTTTTATGAGCCTGAACGTGACCGTCAGATTACTACTGTGTAGATATATAGAGCGCAATAAAATATAAAACCAATTAGTCAACAATTGATTTGTGGAAGTTCAAGGCTCAAGTGGAAGTAAAGTAAAATAATTATTGCCTGTAGTTGTCTAATAGTTATAATAGATGCTAATATAACAAAGAGGATCACACCACTCCCAATTACAAAAATAGAACATTATATCTTTCAAAGGCAGTCTTCTGTTTTTTCTTAAAATAAAACCAACTACCTTTACGAAATATTTGTGCATTCGTTAAGTACTCAGGGCATTGCGCTGTTGGCGGTAATTTCACACAAACACAAATACATAAATATTTAAACTATTCACTGAGCATACAATTGTGTTTGTGTGTGTGTGTTTGTAACTTAATTATATGTAGCAAAGTGTTTGTGTAGGTCAGTTAATGTTAAAAGTCCATTTTTTCTCTTTTTTGGCACAATACAAGTTTTTTTATGTTTATGATTAACAACTAACTCATAGAATTGTATATATATATATAAAAAATACTACAATGGATACTTTGAAGTATTGTTTCTAAAATGTAAACAAAAGTTGTGTTAAGATAATTCAGTTGAAGTACGTAAGAATTAAAAGCTTAACCTGGAGCCAAGTAAACTAAAAAAAAAGAAAAACTAATAAAAATGATTTAGTACGGTAATTTCATACCCTACATTTACATAATTTCAACATATGCTATAATTAGTTGAGGTGGATCAGTCAACGGGAAGCCATTTCGCAAAACAAAACAAAATCATCATCAATAAAGAACGGATTAGCGCTGGCTAATATTAATAAGAAATAAAAAACCGGCCAAACATTTTAAAAATGTTATATAAGTAACAAATTAAAACGCACATTCGTTCGTCATAAAAAGTGTGAGAATTTCAACATTCATTGTGGGTAAAAAAACTGATTAATAATTAACATACCTTCAGTATTTAGTGTCATGCATGCATATATAGAATACGTGTACAAGTTAAAGTAAATACAATATAATGGAAATAAGTGTTTGTGTACATTTCAGCAAGGTCGATATTAAAAAGATTGCATTTCCATTTATTTTGTAATTTTAGAGCGACCACTTTTATTCTTACTCGACTGACTTACTCGCTGTGTGCAATGCGTGTATAAATTTGTTCGTTATTTTATGTTATATTTAAATAATACACAAAAAAAGAATTATCGATGTGAAGCGACATGAATGCCGCAATTGATTTTAAACGAAGCGTGGCATTGATTTTTTTGCTGAGCAGCGTAGTTATGGGCTTTCTTAAGTTGGCTGGTGCTAAGCCGACATTACCATTTAATTTAACACCCAGCTTACAGGGATTTCCAACCCTCTCCTCAATCACTCAACAAATCATTGATCAGCGGAATGCTCGACAAATGAAAACGTACAGGTGCGTAGGTACTAAATAAAAAATCGAATTTTATAAAAAAAAATGTCAACAAAAATTCTATATACCCCTCAGTGGTCGGCGTTTATCCAATGATTCTCTAATTATGATTTATTATCACGAAGCTACAGTGGCTGTGGCCGAATTGGGACCGCAAAAATTACTATTAAGTTGTGAACTAATAGAGATTTAGTAAGTATTTCATAAAAATTCAATATTTTATATGTTTTCATATATAATTTACAAGCTTTCTTTTTTTTCGTTTTTCTATTTTAAAGTAACGACATTGAAGGAAAGGATTTATTAAAAACTCTTTCCAAATACAATAAACCGTTAGCGATTGGATTTAAAGACATGATTAAATTAATGAATCAATGCGAACGTGTCGATCGTCTTACTCAAGAATCACTACAAAATGGAAAGTCTTTGCAATCAAACACTAACCCCAATAGCAATATAGAGGCCTTCAATTTAGAGGCGATTTTTCCAAAAAGTCCCCTAACAATATTGAGTGGCATTATACCAGGTATGTGTGAAAAATATTATTATATCCTCCACCTTAGTGATGAGGGTATACTAAGTTTGTTCTTCCGTTTGCAATACCCAAAAGGGGGCGTCAGAGGCCCTATTTATTCGGATTACAAACACGCCCACAATTAATAAAAATCTATACATCTGCCACAAAAATTGTCCTATGAACTTTAAATTTGGTGCACATATTTATGGTTATCCTATTCATCGATGTGCCAAACATAGGCGTGGTCAATTAAAAGACGTGCCCACAATCGACAATTAACCACATTCACCTTAAACTAGACTTGCAAACTGATACGTAATACACACAGTATTGTAGGGCGGAGTATATATATATATTTACCAAGCCCACCGTTGGGAAGGTGGAGGGTATTTAAGATTTAGTCTAAACCAAATTTAGTTTTCTTAAATGTCTTTTCACATAAATTTTGATTAAATTTTGATTTTGTGATTACAAAGAAAGTTTTTGGGTTTTGGGTTTTTTAATTCTGAATCGTTTTTCCTGATTTATAAACTTTATAAATCAACAATAGTCGTTATATTTTTGATAACGACCATCGTACTCATTTCCTACGGACATTAGAAATTTTTTCTCCCATCACTTTGTAAATACGTTCAATAAATATTGTTTCCGGTACGAGATGCTTTCAAAATCGTATACTCGTAGATGGTGGGTGTCCCAGATATAGCCAAACAAAGCTTTTTTAATTAATTGAAAAAAGCTTTTGCAATTATTTTTACGCTATTTAAAGTAGTTTTGTTGGTTGCTGTATAGGTACAAAATGGTGTGGTACCGGTGATATAGCAGAAACCTATCACGACTTGGGTACCGAAACAAACATGGATCGTTGTTGTCGTCAACATGATTTATGTCCCGTGAAACTGAAAGCCTACCAAAGCAATTATGATCTAAACAATGATTCATTGTATACAAAGTAAGTTTATTACAAAAAAATCGATCTGTATGCGAACATGTTTTAAGCGGTCTTCTATTTATTTATAGATCTCATTGTATATGCGATGATATGTTGTATACATGCTTGAAACAAACCAACACTTCAGCTTCACAGTTTATGGGATCGATTTACTTTAATTTGGTGCAGGTGCCTTGTTTAGCTGGAGAAAACAATTCCTACAAATTTAGATCAGCTAAGGAGGGCTTTTAATTTCTCATTAATAAATTGCTTGTATTTATTTTGTTTTGTGTTTGATGTCAACGGTAATTTATAAATATAATATTGTTAAAAAATAAAGAAGAAGATATTACCAAAATATAAATGTTTTGATGTTGAGAATACCCGAAATCAACAACAGGTACGCAAAATGCCAGATGATTGTGGGCCATCCTTAAAGGTTTTCAATTTGTTTTTGGGTAACGATTTAACGGTAACGGTAATTTTATTATCCATTTTCATCTTCGTTATACATAACATTTAAATATGGAAGTACATACATAGATTCCTGTGTTCCAGTATAACAGTATAAACAATTCAATATTTGGTTGCACTCTTCGATAAATGAGGCTAAATTCATACATAGAGTAATTAATTAAAATTTCATCTGACTTAGAATATACTGGCCACATTTGGACCAGGTGGTGTATTCGTAGGTACCGGTTGTGTTGGGCGGTCTATATCTTGGTAGCTGCGCTGCTGTGTGGTGGGAAATACTGAACTACCTTGTATACTGCCGCCACGTGTGTTAAATTCCCTATAAAGCAATACAACGGTAACGGGACGTAGCATAAGATTTATAATTGAAAATGCTATAGCCCATCCATCTATAATAAAACGGTTTCATAAGTTTTCAATTAGTATACAGGCTGTGTGTACAGAATGGTACTCACTCATAAGATGAAACATTACTATGATGTTGATTAAATCCAGAAAAATGCTAAGAGCGTCTATTGCAAGAGCCTGAAAAATTTTAAAATGAAATCTTTTGTTTTTTAAATGCAACAACAGCAATAATTAATCATCGGTAATTTGCCTTTATTGACTTTATTTCTCAAAAACTTAAAAAACTTTGTTCTGATAAAAATGCTTAAAGAAAAATTTCTTCTTATTCTTAAGCATTAACGATTTAAAGGGAATTTCCCTATTGCGTGAATAAAGCGGCCTACATAATATACTGGCCACGTAACATGACATTTTCAAATGGCCATAAAACTAACCAACTTGACAGGATTTAATTGAACGTTGCATGTATGTGTACCTTAAGAAATGCTTTACTGTGGGTATGAGAGGAATGTAGAAATTTAGAAATACACGCCACATGACGAAATTCACATTGTTGAGGAGGACATTAATATAAGAGCATTTTCTTGACCTTTTATTATACATGTATAAATAACTAACATATGGTTCAATCGTTTATAAAGTTCTCAATTGAAATGTACACCAGTACGCGTACCTAAAATCAGCTACTTTTTTTTAAGGAAATAATTAACATGCTATAGATTGTGGTTGCATGCACATTTATATTATGTGATGGAAAGAGACGCCCACTTACCGTTTGTATTGCTTCGATTGACTCCTTGCTATGCATAGTCCAGAACATGGCGATAATAAATAGGAAATTATAAAATTCATAGGCACCGTGACCCCACATACCCATCATGGCATTTGATACAAAAATGAAATGAACAAATACCACCAACTAAAAGAAAAGAAAATGGAAAAAATTATGTATGATTTAATAATAATTAAAGATTAATTAGAGAAATTCAAAAGTAAAATAACAAAAACCTTGAGTTCATGAACCATTTTTTAGCGTTTTTTTATCTAGATGTTTGATGTCTTTTCGCTTATTGGGCACGATACAAATTATTATGCTTATCCACAATGAATTCAACCACCCGCTGATTATTATATTTAAAATGAAGTATGTAATGTAATGCAATTTTGAAATCTACTTTAGAAACCCTACAACTGCAACAATACAGCATTTTCAAGTTGCGATTTAACCACACAGCAGTTCTTTTTTTTTTATCTCCTAAATATGGCAGCAATGTTGTGAAGCTCTGAGGGGGGGATAAAATGATGGAATAAATGGGAGTGAATAAAAATTGAGCTTATTATTAAACATATGCAGCCATTCGAGTGTGTAGTGAGAATTACGAAGCAAATTTGTTTTTGCACATTTCTTAGACAGTGAACATGTGATAAAGAGGCACATAAAAAAGTTAAATAATTTTTTTTATGTAAATGGGTCAAAATTCAAAAATAACAACTAGCAGCTGTGCATCTTCATCTCGTTTTTCTTACAAAGAACATTACATACACATACATACGCATTTGTGCACTATTGTTGTTATTGACATTATTATTGTCATGCAATGATTAGCTCATTGTAAAGTAATTCGCTTCCCTCACTTTCATTCCATTAGATTTTTGTAAGAAAATTTTATACCTTTACGCGCACAAATGCGGAACCCATTAATTCACTTAAATCAGCCATTCTTTTGTTAAATTATAGACTTATTATTTAACTTATGTTGAGGTTCTTCGTTATAATTAAGTTTTTTGTGTTTTTTTTTTCTTTATTTGATCACAATTAAATGCAAATATTTATGATGAAAGCACTTCTCTTTCGGTTCACTTGTTGGAATTGTATAATCTCACTTTGTTTACGATTCATTTAAATTAATATATAAAAAAAATATGTATAATAGCTCTCTCCCTTCTCCGTACATATGCGAATCTTACGAAACAATCGCAACATATGAAATACACTTGTTGGTCGCACCATCAAATGTTTCATTGCATGGATGATTACAGTAATTGCACATTTTTATTAAAGTAAATTTTCATAAGTAAGGGCAGAGACAGAATGCGTGCATATGTAAAAGGCACAAATCCATTCAAATGTCAAATTGGATTTGTTTGTAAGCAATGGTTTTTATTGGTTGAAATATCTGCTTTTATATTAAATAAAGAGAGATAACTGTTTGATTTTTACTTTTATAAAAATAACCGGAAATAAATGAGGCATGCATGCCTATTATCTCACGTGAAAATCAAATTTAATACTTAATTAAGCAACGCAGTGTTGTTAAAAAACAGCTGAGCACCATTATCAAATTAATTATATACATACTAAATTTGTTCAACTCACTAGAATGCTATTAAATTACAGTTTAAGTTTTAAACAGTTGAACTACCGAATATGTCAGGTCCCTTAATAACGCTAAATATGTTAAATAATATAGACTATGATAAAGCAGACGAGGATGTACGTAAAAGTGATCCCCAAGTAAGTTGCATATAAAAAGAAAAATTAATGTAAATTTTATCAATTCATTTTCGGCTTATATTGATAACAGATTTGCACAAGAGATAACACGTATTCTCCTACTGTGTTAGTGGTATTTTCCAACAGCGATATAAATGCTGCTCTTCATCACTTGACCAAATCAATGGAGGCTCCATTCAAGAATGATGCCATAGCCACAGTTTTAATTGAAGAATCTATAAGGGAAAGTTTTACTAAGAAATTGGGGTCTCTCCTCAAGCCTCTCAACTCTTCCACTAAAGAGCTGTTTAAGCATTTTAAGACTACATTTCCGGTTAAAGCTGAATATATTGAAACGGATGGAATACCTAGAGTTGTGTATAATTTAAATCATGAGCACTTTGACAATCATAGCGGAATCGTAACTATGCATATTTTTCGGACCACTAAGGAATGCATAAGTTTAATACAGAAGGAATCCCTGGCATTTGCGAATGTATCCATATGGCATGAAAATCATGCATTCGCTTACGATTTAGTTGTAGCTTTGAAATCAAGGAATTTTTACATTAATTGCCATAATGTTGAGTTGACAACAATACAATCCAAGAGCTTATCTTCTAAAACATTTGCAATCATTTGTAACGGTTATCATTATGAAAGGCTTTTGTTAGAGGACATAGAAAAAAACGTAATATTTCCCATTGGCAGTATATTCGCAAACTGAAAACTGTAATTCCAAATATTCCATGTATATATTTTTTTGTTTCATAATGATTAACTATTTTATCAACATATGTATGAATTTTTTATTGTTTTGCTTTTTTCGTTGTACTAAAAGAGCAGTTTTATTTTTATAAAATTTATAACTGGTTGTTCGTAAGATGTTTTATTTCTCTGAGAGCTAAACGCCCTTTACATTTCTTTTAGTGTAAAGTAATGAACAGTTAATGTAGAACAGGGCACTAAATGTTTGAGAGAGAAGATGATTCATTTCCCTGATAAAACTAACAACTAACTAAATGAAACGAAGGCAAACCCGATACATGTGTGTGTTTGCGTATGTGTTTGTGTACGGATGTATTTGCTTCATATATTCTCATTCGCTCGTTTGTTTTGTTATTTGTAGCTTTAGTCACGATTCTATTGTTGCTGCCAGCAGACATTCCGTTACCAACCATTTTTTGTTTACATTTAACAAATATTATACGTTGGCTCTTTACCTGAATATTATATATGTAAAATATTATATACATACTGTGAAAGTGCATTATTTGCTTTAAACATATGTTGTGCGCTTTAACGACCAAGAAAAGTATTATTTTCAACTACCTCAATGAATAGAGAAAATGCGCCAGCAAAAGGCTACAAAAATGCCCAGGAGAATGAAAATATTTTATACCAAAGTGCTGTAGCCACCATTGACAACGACCAAGATGACTACGAGGATGACGATTTGGGCGATAGTGCAAACACTCCCCTCATTTCGACCACTGATGGTAAATTACGCATTATGTTGAGAAAATTTCATGCGCTACTAATACTAATTGAATGTATTTACATGATTTTCGTTTTAAAATAGAAGACGGAGATTTCCCAAAGGCTCGCACTATATTTGGTTTAATGGGATTTCTCGGGTTCGCTGTGGTCTATGCTATGCGCGTGAATTTGTCGGTGGCGATAGTGGCAATGGTAAATCAAAGTGCAATACCTCAAATCGATAGCAACAAGACGGTGGACGATACTTGTGCTACAGATGGCGAGAAAAACAAGACGACAATATTACCGTCGGGCGGGGACTTTGCTTGGGATGAAGCTACTCAGGGATTAGTGTTGGGATCATTTTTTTATGGTTATGTTTTGACGCAAGTTCCGGGCGGTCGGATGGCCGAGTTAATTGGCGGCAAACTGATATATGGTTACGGTGTCCTCATAACCGCGATATTTACAATATTAACGCCGATAGCTGCCTACTGGGACTTGTCATTCCTTGTATTGGTACGTATTTTAGAGGGCATGGGCGAAGGTGTCACGTACCCAGCCATGCATGCAATGCTGGCTCATTGGATACCACCGCTGGAACGTAATAAATTCGCTGCTATAGTGTATGCTGGTTCCAACATTGGCACCGTCATCTCCATGCCATTGGCTGGATGGCTGTGTTCACTTGAACTACTGGGCGGCTGGCCGCTATCATTCTACATATTCGGTGTGGTGGGCATAGTGTGGTTCATTTTCTGGATGATTTTGGTTTATGACAAGCCATCCATGCACCCTTGGATATCGGCAAAGGAGCGACAATACATTGAGAATAGTATGCGTTTGATACAGCAACCGAGACGAAGATTAAATGCCACAAATGCTGCTGCAACACAAACAGACAGTATACCATGGTGCTCTATTCTTACGTCTCTGCCACTGTGGGCCATCCTAATAACGCAATGTGGTCAGAGTTGGGCTTTCTACACTCAACTGACCGAATTGCCCACATATATGAGCAACATTTTACACTACGACATTCAGTCGAATGCTTTATTGAATGCGGTTCCTTATTTCACATCGTGGGTGATGGGTATTGGCTGCTCTACGCTGGCTGATTGGTTGCTGGAAAGACGCTACATATCCACCTTAAACTCGTACAAGCTATGGAATTCGATAGCTTCTATTATCCCGTCTTTGGGTATTGTTGGGGTCGGTTATGTGGGCTGCAGTTGGCAGTGGGTTACATTTATGTTGGCGGGTGTTGGTTCCTTCGGTGGTGCTGTTTATGCGGGCAATCAAATGAATCATATATCGCTCAGTCCGCAGTACGCGGGCACCATGTACGGTATTACAAATTCAGCAGCAAATATTTGTGGTTTCTTGGCACCTTACATCATTGGCTCCATTATTAATCATAATGAAACTCTGGCTCAATGGCGTGTAGTGTTTTGGTTGGCAGCAAGTTTAAATCTTAGCGGCAACTTCATCTATTTAATATTTGCCAGTGCTGATGAGCAAAAATGGTCGCTGCAGAGTTCAACAGAATCTACCGCAGTCACACAAAACCGCAATGAAATTTCAACATAGAATAAATGTGCAATAACTTCTCTTGATGGGTGCTCGTACGTGTGTTTATATTACCACACGTATATGTTGTGATTGTCCATATATCTCTATATACATACAAATTTTGTAACTGAACGTTCAGTGATCTTAGAATTTTATTTAAATGTTTACAACAGTATTTGTAAGGTTCTTAAGTTTGTTGTGTTTTCTTTGTTAAGCCCTCAGTTAACACACACTATCACGATTAGAAAAAAATATGCTTTAATGACATTGACCCACTAATATTACGCCTATTTTATTATTATTGAACTTGTAATCGATATATCCATACATTCGTAATCTTCTATTTTATTAAATTGTTTGTTATAAGTATGTAAAGTATGTAATAGTTGAGGCATTTTAATTAGAGTAAATTCTTTATTTTCTATATGATTTAAAATGAAAATCGAATGGACGTAGTTGTAGCTGTTCTATGATGATATCGAAATGCTTTTTCCAATATCAAAAATTTATCTTAAGTACAACAATTTTCTTTTTATATAATAGTAATAAAATATAGAATTTATATTTCAATCTATTTCTTAAAGTTAAAATTTATATTGATTTTGTAATTCACTTGTAAATGGTTTTAGAGCCCACTAATCGGAAATCTAAATAAATATGTTAAATAATAAAAAAAAAATAATAAACTACTCTTTTATGCAAGTCTGATCATTTATCAGGATTCGTGATAAATGATTTTTTCCCTTGCGCTAATTGCATGTAATTCTACTTTTTTTAATCCCATACATTTGACATTCGCGTTATTGTCATGCTTTTTATTTTGTTTACCAATTCAGTCTTGTTTACGCGTCTGTGGTTGTGCCGTTAAGTAGCGCTTTTTGTGTAAATATTAACAGTTATTATATAATCTTTCAATATTCATGATAGGTTGGTTTAAAAATGTTAATAAAATCTTTACCGATTTGCTTCTTTATTATGATTATCTTGCGTGCAACATATGCTTCTGCGGATGCAAAAGTTGACCGAAATGCAGACGATCGTATGCATCATTGCTGGCATATTAAGAAGCAACATGTGGAAAAGCATTTATCTACAAAAACTCCTTACCGTGCCATTGCGAATTTAGATGAAAGTCCCAAAATATATGAAGGTGGAGTAAAAATACATTCTTTTTCTTTTATAAAATTACTTTCACTACATCCCAAACATTTTTATTAAGGTTGCCACCCTACTCGTATATGGGGTATAATACGTCATGGGACAAGAAACCCTAGTAAGAAAATTATAGTTGAAGCTGAACGAGTTTTGGCAGATATTAAAAAACGCCTTTTATCCAATCCCAATGTGACCCTGTGTGAGAGGCATTTGAAAGATTTGAAACATTGGAAATTTGGTGTTAGTACAAAAGAGGAAAAATTTTTAGTTGCCGAAGGTGAAGATGAACTTGTACAATTGGCTGAACGCATGCAAAACCGTTATCCCACGTTATTACCAGAAAATTATGATCCAAGCATATATAATTTCAAATACACGGCAACTCAAAGAACTCTAAAAAGTGCAGAAAGCTTTGCGAGTGGTTTACTAGGTGGGAGGCATCAAATTCATCAAATAGTTTATCCGGAACCGTTGCGTAAAGATCCCGTCCTTAGGGTAAGTCTGAATATATATATATAAAACGATTAAAAAAGATTTGTTTATATATCTATTTAAAATCGTAGAGTAAGCATGCTGTGTTAAAATTAGAGTAAAGAAAATTTCGTGTTGCCCTGTGTTACCTTAAGCATAAGTATTGATAAAAGAAACGCAATTATTTGCGTACCTGTGAAAAAATGTTGCGTATTTTGATTCAACGTGGTCAGGATTATTTTATTAAAAGTGATTGTTTTATGGAAAACTGCACAGAATTAGAATAATTAATAATTTTATTTAAAATTGTATAAATGCAAACACACAAATTAGTAGCATTGTTACATAAAAGTGCAACGTTTTTGGAAATATTTGTGGTTAGGTTCTGTATATCTGACATCGTAATACTGTTTGCATTTAGTAATATGTGAGTAATAACGCATACAAAATCGCGGTATACACTTTGTTCATGGCTGGAAATATATTACTGTAAAGACTATGTACATTAAAAGCAACAAGGAGAATATTTTTTAGCAAAGTTGAATACAAAACTATAATAATGTTAGAACCGTCCTACATTCGGCCAAATGCAATAAATAAAGCAATGGAGGATAGTGGCAGTAATGCAATAGGCGGTTCCGATACAGTTGCATCACTGACGTCCACCTCCCTGAGTAGTGGTAGCGGGTATGAATCCGGTAGAAGCCCAAATACATCTTGCCTTGAAGAACTTGATGACATCGGCAAAAGTAATCGTCGAAAAATATCTTACACTGAGAGTCAACAACTGCATACCCTGTTGCAGCAATGTAGAGAATTGGTTGCTGATGAAGACTGTCCCCTGTGTTTTCAAGCAAAACGCCATCAAGAATGTATTGAGGGTGTTAAATATGACAGACAGCAATGGCGCATTCGTGAGCGCTTGAAAACTGCCAGTGTGGCGTTGGTGCTATGCCTAAACGTGGGCGTTGATCCGCCTGATGTTGTGAAAATACAGCCATGCGCCAAACTAGAATGCTGGATAGACCCCACGACAATGTCGCCAGCAAAAGCTATGGATTTAATTGGAACGAATTTACAAGCCCAATACGAGCGTTGGCAACCCCGTGCACGCTACAAAAAATGTCACGATCCTACAGTTGAAGATGTAAAAAAACTGTGCACATCACTACGTCGAAATGCTAAAGGGGAACGTATTCTATTTCACTACAACGGGCACGGAGTACCAAAGCCCACCGCCAATGGGGAAATATGGGTGTTCAACAAATCGTTTACGCAATACATCCCGCTAAGCATTTTCGAATTGCAAAATTGGATGACAGCTCCTTCCATATATGTGTATGATTGTTCAAGTGCTGGCATTATAATACAATCGTTCCTGCAATTTGCAGAACAACAAGAACGTGAAATGGAAAAGACACAAGTGGCTGCGAACAAGCAGCGCAATTCTGGACCACAGTTACCTCCCCCCAACATTATTAACTATAGAAACTGTATACATTTAGCAGCTTGTTCCACCAACGAACTACTACCAATGAATGCTCAATTGCCGGCCGACCTTTTCACATCATGCCTCACGACCCCCATTAATATCGCTTTGAAATGGTATACGATGAGGGAAAGCTTTAATTTGACGCCACGTTTATACAATGATTTTATAGATAAAATTCCGGGAAAGGTGAATGATCGCCGCACGATGATGGGGGAGCTAAATTGGATATTTACTGCCATAACTGATACAATAGCCTGGAACATCTTGCCACGAGAATTGTTCCAACGCTTGTTTCGTCAAGACTTGTTGGTTGCTAGCTTGTTTAGGAATTTTTTACTAGCCGAACGCATCTTGCGGTCGCACGATTGTACACCGACATCCCATCCAGCTTTGCCGCAATGTTTTCGCCATCCCATGTGGGCTGCTTGGGATTTGGTGGTAGACTTGGCTCTGCGACAATTGCCCGATATATTAGAACGTGGAGCTCCATATAAGCAGTTGCCATTCTTCGAAGAACAATTGACCGCTTTTCAAGTTTGGTTAGATAGAGAATCTGAGTCGCGCAATCCACCCGAACAATTGCCAATAGTTCTACAAGTTTTATTATCTCAAGTGCATCGTTTGCGGGCTCTAGAGCTCTTGGCTAAATTTCTCGATTTGGGCCCTTGGGCCGTAAATCAGGCTTTGGGTGTCGGCATTTTTCCCTATGTACTTAAACTACTACAAAGCTCTGCTAGGGAACTGCGTCCAGTGTTGGTGTTCATTTGGGCTAAAATATTAGCGATTGATTCCACTTGCCAAGTGGACTTGGTTAAGGAGCACAAATATTTTCTTGATGTACTGCAGGACACCACCTTACACAAGGAATATCGCACTTTGTCAGCCTTCGTGTTGGCGAGCATTGTCAATAATTTTCTTATGGGGCAGTCTAGTGCCCTGCAGGGCTCTTTGGTTTCTATCTGCTTGGAACAGCTAAACGACGACAGCTGGCTTCTCAGGCAGTGGTTGGCCATATGTTTAGGTAAATTTTATTAAGAGATTTCATTCAAGTGTACATAAGCGTTACCCGGTTATTGTCTGTACCCACTTTAGGCAAATTGTGGCAAAATTTCGAGAAAGCCCGATGGTCTGGTGTACGAGATTTAGCCCATGAGAAGCTGTATCCATTACTTAAAGACCCAATACCTGAGGTAAGGGCTGCTGCTGTCTACGCTCTGGGTACTTTTATCAGTTCGGTAACAGATCGCTCTGAAGAACATGCGAACAATATAGATCGCATTATAGCCATCACGTTGCTGGAAAGTGTAGGTGAGGACATGTCGCCATTGGTACGTGGGGAACTGGCCGCCGCCCTGCAATGGATGGTTCTGTTGTTCGAGTCACAATTTGTGACAGTTTACATACAGGAGTATAGATCCATCTCCAGCGTATACACTGGCGAACGAAGTGGCAGTATTGGCCATGTTATGGCTGGTGCCGGTGCTAGTCCTGCTACGACTGCAGCACACCATTCAACTCACAGCTTAGAACGTTACGTGTCGATGCGTCGAGGCGTTAGTTCGAGTTCCATTTGCAATATTAGCTCATCGTCTCTACCATTCCACTCAATATATGTGAAACTGTGGCAGGGCATCTATCAACTGGGCCACGATCCATTTCCAAAGGTGGCTGAAACAGCACAAAAACTTATCGCTTACATCAGAGATGCTGCTTTGTGCTTAAATACCGCCAAAGAAGCAACCACAAACGATAAATGTATCAGTTTAAGCGTCAGTTTACCACCAAGTCCCAATGCAAATGTCTCTTATCTAGGTTGCAGGAATGGGGTCGAAACGCCTTCGTCTAGAGGGGAAACTCACGATGTATCTCATTCTGGTACCACCACCCAATGGCTGTCCAAGTTACGATCTGCAGCCAATGAGCCGCATAATTTCTTGCAGCAAAAGATGCGTACGTCGTCTATGCAAGATGAGGTGGATAGTGCAGCAGCACCACTAACAAAAACCACCACAACGTACGAGTTCCCCAGTGCTAGGGTCGATAGACCAGCCGGCAGCCATCACCATTCTGTTAGTGACACCAATTACGAAGTTAAAAAGCTCGAACCGATTGTCGAGACCGGTTTCATATCGTGGGCAATTTCATATTTCTCGAAACCGGGCAAATATCGGTATTCCGCCAATAGAGAGAATGAGCATACGCAAGCCTTTCCCATAGATAAAAATTGTCCCAAACTGAGAGCTAGAGAAGGCCGCTTACAACGCAATCGCCAAATGAGACGCCAGGCAAGAGAGCAACACTTGCACGCTACACGTATCGACCATCAGTGTTGGATACGCAAAACTCAGTCCACCCCATCCCTAGTGAAATTGGTGCCATATGAAAGTCAAATAGCTGTTGCCTACCGGGAAAAGGTTCGCATGTATGACTGGCAATGTAATGCGGTAAGGACCTTTACACCGGTCGCGACACCATCCCTAAATAAGTCTCCCATGAGAATTTCTTCAACTAATATGTCATCGAACCAAATGCTGCAACTTGCGGCAGAGGCTCGCGTGAGTGCAATTGAGTTTATAAATGCGCAAGATACGTCTCTGACTTTAGTGGGACATGAGGATGGTGTAGTGCGCATTTGGCAGCCCAATGCTAATGATTTAACAGAGGATCCATCACGAGACTCTCCTGGACGTCTGGTAAGCGCATGGCTGGCTTTGCCAATATTACAGGCCTCATATTTTGGTCATGCGGTATCGAGTTCTATGGGCTTTACACCTAAGCAATCGCGAAAAGAGGCGGCTGCTGAAGGAATCTGCCTCCTTACAGCTTGGCAGCAATGCTCTCAACAGTTGGTGGTAACTGGGGGTGCAAGCCGATTCATACGCATTTGGGATGTTGAGCGGGAGATGCGCCTGCACGATATTCCAATTGGGAAGGAGACGCATGTTAGTGTCCTGTCCTCCTTTCCCAACAATACCCGCACTGAGCTGATAACTACCGGTTGTCTGGATGGTAGCGTAAGACTGTACGATAAACGGTGTGCTCCTCAAGAGGCGCGGGTACGTTTCTACCGTGAGCACCACAACCCAATGCTGTGTACATGTTTAAAAGATGATCAAACCACTATCGTAACCGGTTGTTCGGGCGGCAAGATATGCATTCTCGATTTACGTTTGCGTTCACACACCGGCGTCACGAACGAATGGAATGTGGGCAATGACGTTACAGCTATTGCGGCTCACCAGTGCGCCGATTATGTGGCATGCGGCAGTGCTAATAAAATTGCCATCTATACTAGTCAGGGTGGAGCTAGAGCTCAGAGCACCATACGCACTCACGAAAGTTTCATGACACCTAAAATTAGTCACCCCACCTGTTTGGCTTTTCATTCGCATCGGGCCTCCTTAGCAGCAGGATTCTTAGATAATACCGTAGCCGTGTACGAACAACCGCCAGGTATTGAGCATCTATAAATTAATTGCGAAACATTAGTATAGGTTTTGGAACGATTTTTAAATGTAAAATACCTACGAATAAAAAAAAATCAGTCCTAATCTCTTCCGATCACTTCCTCTATGCTATTACGAGAAATATTCATATATTTGTAAGGAGTTGTATGATACACTTAATGTATAATACATAGTTTATATAATATATACGTAATGTAAGCAAAACAATCCATATGGTTTCAGTTTTATAAATTGTGCCAGCGCTGGAAAAACGAAGTTGACAAAAATCCACAAACATTTGACAATGTGCGTAAATTCTTGGAAGGCAAAGAAATGTTGGCTGTTCTGAAGCATGTCCAATCGAAAACGCAAGACTTTACACTGAGCATTAATGATATCCGCCTCATTTACACAGTATGTGCTTTTGAAACTGCTTGGAGCCGGCACCGAGAGGAGGCTTCCGTTTGGTGTCAGCTTTTCGATCAAATCTCATTGAAGACGTTAGAATTTGCTGAAGATTTGGAATATTATTGGAATGATGGTTATGGTTATGAGTTAACGCAACGTATTGCATGTCCCACCATCAGAGACCTGTTCACGCATATCGAGTAAGTTGATTAAGTTGTAAAAACTTGTTCATTTTGTAATCATTTATTTGACAGCCCTCAATCTAGTTTACCGAATGCCACATTCTACTTCACACATTCGGGTACCCTACTGAAGCTAATAGCTCACCTGGGTCTTTATAAAGATGAATTTCGTCTAACTCATAAAGTGTTTAATAAAGAACGGAAATGGAGTACCAGCTACATAGATGCGTTTGCTACCAACTTAGTATTTGTTCTGTATGAGTGAGTGATTTTCATATTTAATCACAATGTATAATGCGTTTATATTTATATGAATGTGATTTTCAGATGTAACAATAACCAGCCAATGGTATTGGCAATGCATCAAGAACGTGTAGTACATGTGCCTGGGTGTCCAGCCGACTCGGATTTATGCAGTTTGGAAACGATGCGTCAACTTTTTTGGGACAGTATCGAGAATTGTAATTTTAACGAAATGTGCGTTCATAGTTAATGATCACGACAACCTTCACGGAGTACAGATTTTATAATACTCTACTTGTAAAAGTTGTCTGATATGTATTTAAGAATCTACGCAGCTAATGTCAAATGTAATTGTGGATTATCTATTATTATTTTTATATTTTTATGCCCTGCACCACTTGTGGCAAATGGTGTTTTAAGTTTGTGCGGATGTTTGTAACCCCTAAACGGCAAATGCCACACCCACCTTCAATTATACCGATTGATTTAAAATCTAAAACGATTTAACCATGTCCGTCTGTCAGCCTGTCTGTCCATGTAAATTTATGCGCAAGCTACAGGTCGCATTTTTCGATGAAGTTTGGAAATGGATAGGATTGGCCCATTTTTAGAATCCTTCCCAATTTTAAAAAATATTTTTTGATTGCATAAAGAAAAAAATTTGTGACATACTTATCATTTTGAAATTAAAAAAAAATACAAGAGTATAAAAAATAAAAATTTTCATTTATCAAAGAAAAATATTAAATTGAATAATATGGCAAGTGGTGTAGGGTATATAATGGTCGGGCTTGTCCGACTATAATATTTTCACTTGTTTATTTTTATATAGTTTCCTTATATATACTCCGTGTATTTATATGTGCAGCTTTTGCTTCAAAGTTATTGAGTATCCTTTAATGAAGAAAACTTAAAAAGATTTATTATTAAGCAGAAATGTTTTCGTTATATTTAGCGCTATGCTGTGTATTTATATGTATATACATATTTCATTAGATGTTTTACTTAAAAACCTAATATTATAAAGTAAGTTTTGTGTACATAATGAATTTTTGTATATTATATTTTCTTATATAGAACAAAATGCATCCATTAAGCAATTGTCTCAATAATGTTTGCATCATTTACATTTAGAGAATAAGTTTAGCTGCAATTTGCTAATATATAACCATATACAGGAGGAAGAAAGAGTGCTTGTTCATTCCACATGTGTGAAGGTTATGATATAAACTAGAGGGTACACACTTGCTTAACTTGATTGATTTAATAATGTGTTTTTATCTGCAAAGGAATCTGCGATAGGAAGAGGTTTTTATCACATTTTGTCCAAAGCTGTATCTTATTGAACAGAGTTGAACTGACTTTACAAGTACGTATAGTGCAATTTTTTATATAAATTTTTAAAACACGAAATTTTATGTTGTAGATATATTTGTATTGGAGCTTTTTTTTTTGAAAGAAGGTGCCTGTGAGGCATGAAAGTATATTATTGCCAAATCTATTGTCCACTAAGAAGCCCGGCAGCTTCTACAATTAGAAAGCGCTCTAGTACCACACAACCTTCCTTATATTTTTGGTCATTAGGTATGGCATACTCATACATCCAGCCGAGACGAAGACCGCATTTCATACACATTACATCGCGTACAATATGTCGCCCGGTTAACATTAAACGTTCCTGTGTGGCACTATACTCCACATTGACTACACGCTTAAAAAGATAAGCGCGACTCCTATTTCCAGTAAACGACGTACTCATAAGTAAACTGCGATTAGTTAGAAACGTTCTGCAACGTGTACAATTAAATATGGCTATGCCGCCCAAATGTTCGAAAAACAAAGGAGCCATTTCGATATATGCACACGAACAACTGATGAAAATCGCCTAACTTTAAAGTTCTTGTACTTGTGATTTGTACAGTTATTCTTCTTCTAATGTCTAATCATCATGATTTTAATAACGGTTGATAGTAATAATTTCGTCAGTTGAATTGGAATTGAGGGAAATTATTAAAAAAGTTATAGTACCGTAACTACCATACATTCGCTTTTATGCATAAATAACGGTTAATAAGTTATGGAATAAGGAAAGCACTTGAGAAGACATACTATCTATCACGCGTATATTCATTTATATATGCGGGCATTGAAAATAAACGGCACGACAACAAAAAAAATGCCGTTGGTTGAATGCAATGCAAGCAACAGTTCGTAAATAAGGGAATATTTATGTATTTTAAAGAATTTCTCCCCTTCGGACAATGAGCATGCGTCAAAATTTTTCATATTTGTTAAATTGTAACAATCGGAAGGGAAGGCAAATTTTAAATATAATCATTTTTTAATTACCAATAAATATATAATAATGCTTCCCACTAACCAAACGTACAAAATATGATGCAAGATATAATTGTAAATAAAAAACAAAGTTAATCATACGTTATTATGTTCCGGAGCGATGCTGACCTAATTTGGAATATTTTTTTTTTAAAAGCCTTCCCAGGATAACATAGCATCCTTAAAAAGCTACAATAATAAAGATTGGCTATTAATTGGAAAATATGAGTGTTTGGTGGTGCTGGTTAATGTGGTGTGTGGCAGCTTTAGTATTGTTGTATATATTTTTAGAGTTTCATTATTTCTTGCGTATGTGTTTCTGTGTGGTGATGGCTCGCTTCATTAAAAGCAATTGTCACATACTAGAAACGACATCGGTTTTTGGTAATTCAATATTCTTCTTCTTTAATACTATATTGTGTAATATTTATAAATTTTATTCAGGAGTTTGCCTGACCAATGATATTGATACCTTACTATGTCACATGAACAATGCCCGTTATTTAAGAGAATTAGATTTTGCTCGAGCAGACTTTTATGAGCGGACCAAACTTTATCGAACTATTTTGGCTAAGGAAGGTACCGTATATCAAGGAGCAACTACAATACGTTACCGAAAACTTATACGACCTCTCCGAAGATTTCGCATTACTTCTAGAGTATTTTATTACAATAAAAAAAATCCAACACTTGTTAAAAAGTTCATACATTTTTTTATTTACAGATTATTTATTGGGATGATGAATCAGTATATATGGAGCATCGTTTTATTAGACCCTCAGATCAATTTATACACTGTATAGCTATTTGCCGCCAGCGTATATTAAATTGTTCGGTTATAGAAATTATGAATGAATTGTTAACAATTGGTAATGAACAGCAGCAACGACAAGAACAACAAGAAATTGTTAGTTCAACTGTAAATTTGGAATGTAAAAGTTTGGACCAATTGTCCACAGAGAATGGACGAAAACTGGAAAATATATATAAACCTCATCTACCACCAGAAGTTGGCAAATGGATCGAATACAATGACTTATCTAGTAAAATTTTAAGACAAACTAGTTGATTACGTTGATTAATCATCTCAAAATAAATAAAAAGAATTTTCGTAAAAAATTGTGAAAACGTTGCTGTCTTTAAATAAATTTATTTATTATTCTTTTTTAACGATAAAAATATACAAAATAATTTCTAATTGTCGCTGAAAATCAGTCATGAATATTTGCAGTTTAAGATGTGTTGGGCAATTATACAAACGCGCATTTATTCTTGCCAACTGTAGGGCATTGTTTCCAGTGACGCCTCCAGCTTTAAATGATCAGAGACGTCATGCTCATAACAATTTATTTCAAATGGTAAAAAAACGTACATTGGAGGCTCGCGCCAAACTTCAAGCAAATTCCTATCCGCACAATAAACCGATCCTGAAAAATGAATCTTCAACAGCTCCTAAACCCTCCACCCCCTCGGAAGCCTGCTCATCGGGCACAACCGCAAAACCAAAACCACCCAATCCACCAAATAAAGCAGATAAAAGTGCACAGAAGAGTTCAAACAAAACGTGTAACAATGTTGATGTACTACATGCACCAAATTGTTCGCGTAAAAGTAAAAGTGGTGGCGATTGCAAAGCTCCTGCTGTACCTTGTACAAGAGAGACTAAAAGACCCATGGTACAAATGGAAGGTGGTGCATGGTCGAAGAAAGGCAGTGGATCCGACTCAGATCCTTGTGCACCCACTAAATCTGTTACTAGCTCCGGAGGTTCGGGTGATTGTGGTTCATCGGGTTTAACTGATCAAATGAAATTGTTACTTGCTTTGGCTGCCGCATTAGGACTCGGTGGTTTGGTGTGGTTACTGAGGCGTAGATCGAAAAAGAGCAAAGAAGTTACATCTTTTCAAACGACCCAATGGGTTAAATCGTCCGACTTGCCCAAACACGTACCATATTTGCTTATAGGCAGCGGCACAGCAGCATTTTCAGCATTTCGAGCCATCAAAGCGAATGACGCCCGTGCTAAGGTTTTAATGATAACAGATGAATATCGCAAGCCCTATATGCGGCCCCCGCTATCGAAAGAACTATGGTACACAGCTCAGAACAAAGCTACCATTTCAAAGGACTATCGTTTCATGCAGTGGACCGGAGCCGAACGAAGTTTATTTTTTGAGCCTGAACAGTTCTTTATTTGTCCTACCAAACTGATGAATAGTGCCAATGGTGGCATAGCTGTGGCACATGGCCATGTGGTTAAAAAAGTGGATGCTGCTAAACGCACTGTAACGCTAGGTGATGGCTACGAAATTACTTATGACGAGTGCTTGCTGGCGACTGGTTGTTCCCCGAAAAGTTTACCAATATTTACGGATGCACCAGCATCCATCCAGGAAAAAATTATGGTTTATCGTACTCCAGATGATTTCGAGAAGCTGAAGCGTTACGTGGACGCTAAAAAGAATGTTACGATCATTGGTAATGGGTTCATAGGCAGTGAGTTGGCGTGTTCGCTGGCCAATTATCGGAAGGGTGGACGCATTTTTCAAATATTTCCCGAACCTGGCAACATGTCTAGAGTGTTGCCCGACTATTTGAGCAAGTGGACAATGCAAAAGGTGGAATCACTAGGCGTCTGCGTCCTGCCGAATTCTTCTGTTGTCGATGTCAAACGGGATGAATCTTCACTAAAACTGACTCTAAGTACGGGTGATATCATCATGAGTGACATTGTATGCGTGTGCATTGGATGTGATCCTAATACTAGTATAGCAAAATTGTCCGGTTTAGAGGTGGATGCAACGTTGGGAGGATTTGTTGTTAATTCTGAATTGGAAGCTCGTCGTAATCTGTATGCGGCTGGTGATGTCTCCTGCTTCTATGACCCTCTCCTGGGTAGACGACGCGTAGAACATCACGATCATTCTGTGGTGTCGGGTCGTCTGGCTGGCGAGAATATGGTGGGGAAAAAAAAAGCGTACAACCACCAAAGTATGTTTTGGTCCGATTTGGGGCCCGAAATTGGTTACGAAGGTGTTGGTCTGGTTGATTCTACTTTGCCTACGGTTGGAGTGTTCGCCTTACCCACAAAGGTCGCTCGTAAAACGGACAATTTAACGGAGGCGCGGGAGTCCTCGCCTGATGGTAAACTCGACAAGAGCAAGGATCTGCCTGCAGTAAAGTGCGATGAGGAGCACGCCGATAATTACGGGCGGGGTGTGATATTCTATTTGAGGGATGACAAAGTTGTGGGTATCCTCCTGTGGAACCTTTTCAATCGCATTGGCCTGGCACGTACTATTATCGATCAGAATCAAAAGTATGATGACATAAACGAAGTCGCGAAGCTTTTTGAAATTCATGCGTAGGAGTGTGAGTAAATTTAGGAAAAGTGCAACGTTCTGGGAATAGGTGAAAATGTACATTTATTATTATGTTTGCTTGTGTGTGTTTGTATTTGGACAAGCAAGGAAATTGAAATGTGAAAACGTATGGGTCTAAACCATCTTACAGCAGCACTGAAACACACCTTCTCCTCGATCATGCTACATTCTAAATATATTTTCGTTAACGTGTATTCAAGAAGTATCCTGCTTTAAACAATCCAATCGCGATTCAGGCGATCGTACATATATTCCTTATAATTTGTCAAGTCAAACTTATTTATCTGCTAGAATGTAAGCTTAAAAATATCTATATCCATATGTGACTCATCGCACAACAGTCACGTATCGATATGGTTATTTTTGAGCATGCTTAATATACCAGGAGGGCATTTCTGAATTCAATAAAAGAAGCTACAAATATGTGTATAATTTATACAAATACGCGTGTACCTGAAATACCCTACACTACTTAGTTTGGTAAGAAGGAAGAATCATTGTCACACTAAAGTCACAAAGTGAAAAGGGTTTGTATGGAAAAAGATTTTAAATGTGATCCAATGGGGTAAAAAACTGTTATTTATTAAGGTCTTGAACTATATGTCACTAAAATTTATTTAAAAATAAGAATATTTGTTTTACAGAGACTTATTATACCCTGCGGTAAAGTTTGTGCGGATGTTTGTAACTCCTAAACGGCAAATGCCACACCCACCTTCATACCAATCGATCTATTCAGAATCAAAATCTGAAACGTTTTAACCATATCCGTGTGTCCGTCCGTCTGTCTATGTAAATTTGTGTGATAGGATTGGACCACTTTTAGAACCCCTCCCCATATAAAATACAAGTAAGTATAAAAAAATAAAGTTTTTCATTTTTCAAAGAAATTGAATAAATATAGCAAGTTGTATAGGGTATTTGATGGTCGGCCCTAACCGACTATAATATTTTGACTTATTTTAAAATGAACTTTATATGGGGAGAGATCCTAAAGAGTATCTCTGCACCATTTTACATTAATAAACACCAAAAAAATGCTGTAGCTTGATTTTAGGGAGATACACAAAAGGACAGATGGACAAAGTGAAATAAATTTCGCTTATGATTCTGAGTGTCATTAACAGGGACTGGCATTTGCCATTTTCTTTGTGGTGTAGGATATAACAGCAACCTCTATCTTATAAAATGTACAAAATTCTTTATTCCTCTCCAAGTTTATAATCATTCGTACACATTGTACGTGTCAGTAAGTTTCTCTCTTTTAAATATTAATTCTGTTTGCGCAATTTCTCACTAGACAGTTCAACAGCTTCCAACCATAACTTCAATTCTGCTGGTTTTTCGGGTCGTTGCTGCATTTCTGGATATGTGTTCAATATATCCACAACATTACAATTGGTTATGCACTGTTTTGACAAAGCCACAGCACGTACAAAACCATCGGTTAGCGTGATGAATTGTTGCTCCAAATAAATGGCTTTCTCATCCCACCAAATAAGCTTCGTTTGAATTTTATATGCACTTAAAATGGGTATCGTACGACGATAACGTATACTGGAAGCACCCTGCACAGCGCCACCACCATTTCGACGCACTTTCGCGTACAGACCGGTCAAAGTGTAAAAATGAAAACGTGCAAAATCTAATTCACGCAAATAGCGGGCATTGTTCATGTGCCTAATGAAAATATCCACATCTTGCGACGTACATATACCTAAGACAAGGTGAAGAGTGTAATTATTGAAAGATTTCGAGGTTCAAGGTGTGTATGTGAGTATGCCTCATACCATAAATGGAGGTTGTATCTGTTATTTTACGTTTGCTTTGTAGAAAGTGACCAATAAACAAGGTGAACAGGCAGTGTATAAAATAGTTGACATCCCAAACGATGTACAGTATTAAGAAAAATAACATCAAAGACATTACAAGCTACTCGTTTCTTATGGAGAGCGTCAATAGAGATCACTGAAAGAATAGAGAACGAAAGGGAGCTTATAATTAATGCAGTGTGTAAATAAACCGTACAAAGGGCATTTTGCCACATTTAAAATACTCTTCGGATTTGCAAGTAATGTCTTAATCAACACAACATTGAAAAAATTGTATAAAATTTACACTTATTTACCGAATTTTAATTCGTTCAAAAGTTCAACAGTTTCTCGTATAATTTAAAATTAATTTGAAAATTTGAAAATTCGTAAAATTTTCCCATCACTACCACTAACGATATTAATGAAATAGTTTCCCTTAGAGTAAAATAACTTTTTTATGGGAACTTTTTTATAAAAGAAAACTTCTTTGACTAAAATTACATAAAACAAATTAATATAAATATTTAAATGAAGATCAATCACAAAGACTTTAATGCTTTATTTATAAGCTTCATAATTAATAGTGGAATTTTTTTTTGTATGTTTTGTAACAACATTCCCTTCCATTCATTTACCTTGGCGTATAGCTGGTATGACGTTGAATTCGGCAAAGTTTATTTTCGCAACTAAATTCATGCAATATATGGTGTAAGCCATGTAGCTGTAAGCGAATGTTGTTGCGTTTTATAAAAACTTACTAGATACTCTTCACGTAGACTCTCTTATTGCAACCTGCATATTAGGGGGTAATAATAAGAGAGGATGGGAGGGGATAACAACTTAGTATAGCGTCATCTTATGTGGAGCTGCAGAATAACAACTGTGACCGTAGTAAAATAGTCTGATAAATAGGCCTTCCATAGTGAAGCATGTTAATGGCTGTATTTTATTATTAAGAGCACTCCAAGTGTATGCATTACCGAAGCGCTAAATTAAATAAACATGTTACAGAATACAACATGCAACTGTGTGTGTGTGTGTGTGTTTGCCTAAGAGATATTTAATTTAGCACATGGGAGCAACTTAATAGATAAATTTGTTGCAATTTGATTAACTCTCACTGGTTGTGTTGAGTGCAGAGAGCCAGTAAAAGTAGATTTTACGTGTAATTCTCACACAAGTGAAAGATACATGAAATGTAAATTCACCAGTTGAACGAATGGCAATGGAGCCGAGTGTTGTGTGTGTGTGTGTGTGTACGTTTGTGTGTGACAAACAAAACAAAACAAAACTGAAGACAAACTTAACTGGGATGCATATAGTACTTTGACCATCATCTAGTGCATGCTTTCAATTTAGTCTCATCTCAATATTCCCAGAGTAAAGAGCTAAACAATTCATATCATTTTAGATGTAAATAAAAGAAAAAAACAGTTTAAAAAAAAATCAAAAATACTAAACGAAATATAAGAACAAAAAAACTGAATCATATCGCACTCGAATAAAACGAATTGTATTGAACAAGAAAAAGTAAATGCAATAAAAAAATAAAACTTTCAAATTTACGATATACGAATTATGTGAGTATGGTTAATACCAAGTGTGGCGGTTAGCGGTTAATACAATGTATTAACATATGAAATAAACAACAACAACAACAACATATATAAAGAAAAATATTTTTTTTGTTTTTTTTGGAATATCTGTGAAAGGTGAATCTCCTAAAGTCAAACTTGACAAACAAAAAAACAAACAAACATTAAAACTTCCCATTTGCATAATAGCGCCAAGTATTGCATATAAGTGTACAAGATAGATAACCTTCCAATTGTAAGGAAAACTTGAAAATCAAGTGTACAGCGTTTCCACAGGAATAATGATGATGATGATGATGATTGTGAACTTGATGATCATTTGTGGTTGCCACCAATCAACCGCAAATGACGCACACTATGATTTTCAACAATAACAGCAACAACATAACAAAAAATGAAATATACTGGGATTTTTTTTATTTAATACGTCTGAGCTTGTTCTTCTTTTACGTTATTTTTAAATACCTTCAATTGAAATTTATTACAGTTCCTAACCACCACCACCACCACAACAACAAACAAAAAACAGAAAGCGACCACAATTATATGATGCATGATACTGCTGGGATTTAGTACAAATTTATTTATCATTTTATTTGTTTTTAGTACAACGCTATTATTATATTTATTATAAGAGCGTTGCGTTGCTTCTATTAGATATAATTTATAAATTAACGGAAATGCCATTTGTTGTTGTTGTTGTAGTCGTGGTTGCTGCTGTTGGCGGATGCCGCGCAACAATAGCGCTTCATTCCCCAAAAATATAATCACAACCAGCGATGGTCTACATATTAAACATAGTGCGACAGTCTTATCCTCTAACCCACATCAGCAGCACACATTCAACATGTTTTGAAACATGAATGTTTCGGTGTTATTGCAAATAAGATTGGGTCCAATGATGTACGCATAAATCAAAATAAACAAAAAGGTCATTCGATATAAATGAAAATTACAAAAACTAAACCGTTCCGAGTCAATATTTGTGTGGTTTTTATTGATATTAATTATTATCCGTCATGATTATCGAATAAACAAACAATAGTGTACGGTTTGGGAGCAACTGCTTTTTAGCACTCTCACTTGTTGTTATTATTATTATGATTATGATTGTCATCAAACAATTTTCACATTATATTGTTACGATTGTGTCTGAACATTTTAATATTCATGAACGAATCCATAAAATCATGCACACGGATTGTATTGTTGTGTCGACACTCACACACACACACATATATATATATATATTTTATATATATACTTGTCTATATAAGAAGTACGTTTGCAGCATATGGCGGACGTGTTAAGAAATACCTTTGAAGCATTAAATGTTTTAGTGTATGTTACGGTACAAGAAAGTGTTAAACTTTCACACATAAATGTTGCGAGGGTTGACTTTACACATAATTGGTCATTAAAAAATCTTTTAGTATCAGAAAGAACCATGCCCGTAAGGTGACTACAACTTTTGTGTAAAACTCTGCTAAAGTTTTCTCTGTTGTATCGGAAGTAACAGTTTTTGTATAGTCTACGATATACTTCCACTCGAAGCTACATTCAAGATATGTTAGGCAGTAATCAAGTAGGCCGCACAAGGTTCAATTTCATTGTTTTATAGGCTGTGGCTTTTGGCATAGCTAAAAAAAGTTTTCGAAAATTTATTTATTTTGTTGCCAATTCATAGTCATTGACCAAAGAAATACAATGGTGCAAGTTTGAGCTTGACCAGACTACTAGTATCTAGCTCAAACACTACAGTGCTGTGATGATCATTTGAATCCAGCACTATCATCATCACTTGGCGCACTTAGAACAGATTTTTATATGGCAAAAATACACAATTCTGGATATGTTTCCATGAAACTTGGCATCTTAGGTCTACTCATAATAAGGTTGAATAGTGACAAATTTGAATTTAATCAGACCACTGTGAGAGCTTTTGTGATCATTTTAAACCAGCCTTGTAGTGAAAAACTTCCCGGTGCACTAAGAACTTGACTTAAAGTTGATTTCCGACAAGTTTGTATGCAATCGGATAACTTTTATGTTTTTCTCCTCTTTTGCGAAATATTTGATCAAAATCGGAGCAGTAGTTTTCTAGTTATAAGCCCAGAATCGCTCAGTAAGCCTAACTGGATTAAAAATATTTTTTAAAGTGTTTCAACTTAAAAACGGCTGGACCGATTTTGTTCAAAGTTTTTATGAAAACTTGTAAATTAATTCAGCTTTCAAATAAATCATATGTTACGGGCGTGGCTCTACCTATTTAATTATTAAATTATAAATACATGTTTATTCTTTTCCTATGGGCCGTGCCACACCAAACATTTAAAGATCCTCGAAAAGCTACAGAAATTTCCAAATATTTGCAAAAGATTGGTTCAAAAACGGAGTTGTTGTTGCAAAGTTATAAGCGAAATAATATTACCTTCTGTTTGGGGTAGTTATTGTTATTGTTTGGAAAATTTGGAAAATCAGTCGAAATATTTTTTATCCCTTATGTTCACAATGTTCATGTTCAATGGTCTATAACTTTTGAATGGCTGCACAAATTTAGTTCAAAACAATTGCCCGTATTTGGAAAATTCTTCAGCTTTATAATAATATATATTTTATAGGCGTGCACTCGCCCACTTAATTATAATAACTCATTTTACAAAGTATTCCTTTTCTCAAAAATGGGTCATCCTAGAATCATGCGACCTCGATTAATGGATTCTTCAGCGATTTTAGAAAAGGGGGCGCAACAATTTTCAGACCGTTTCCGAAATATAGACGTTCAAACTTGTTATTGTAACTTATTGAAATTTATAAAATTTTGCATATAAAAATTTTTTGATGCATTGGAAGAAAATGCGAGTTTGAGCTTCATTAGACCACGGTAGCAGCTTGGAGAGTGTCTTATGAAGCCATATAAGAGAAAAACTAATAAAATATCTCATGACCACTTTGACCAAATTTACAAAAAAAAATACTATTTCATCTATGGGTCAAAAATAGGCGAACCCGAGTAATATACACACCCACTAATTGCCCAAAGAAATTTTACTGTTAAGGTTATGTACATTTTTTTTTTAGATTACCTTTAACACATACTTTGGTGATCGTTAAAACATGGCGCTACATACATATGAATAATATATAAGTGTAAGCCGAATCTATGAATCCTTCTTTTTCATTTTCAGTTGAAGCACAAGAAATATGGGAAATGCAGGATACTCATGTATACGGCGAACATTTTGTTGGCTCAACATAACATTATGGGTACGGCCTTTACATAATTCTATATATTTTTATACGTTATAATTTATAATGTGCCCATAATTACGAAAGTGGTCTATGTCCGTAAAAAAAAAATTAATTGTGTATCAGTCATTTCACTTCATGTTACAGGGAAACAAAGAGTAATTATATGGACATAGACCACTTTCATAATCAATTGCAACATGAAATTGTTGAATAGTTTAAAGTATATTGTGTTATTGTTGTTGTTGTTGTTGTTTTAGCTTTGCAGTTGTGCCTTTCTGGGAGTTGGTGTTTGGCTGCGTTTATCATATGAGGGCTACGCCACATTGTTACCCCAGCATGTTGCGTTAAGTGCCGATTCTGTATTCTTATGTATTGGTGTAATTGGTTTTGTAATCTCATTTCTGGGGTGCTGCGGTGCCTGGGTACAATCTCGCTGCCTTCTCGTACTAGTAAGTAGACATTTGTGCGACGCGCTGTGTGTTTACAAGTAATTGTGGAAGGCACAAATTAATAGACACCTGTTGATATTTCATTTCTCCAAATTTCACACACACACACAGTATTTCTTGATGATTGTGTTATTGTTCTTGAGTGAATTTCTGATTGGTTCGATTGCATTTATATTTCGTGGTGGTGTCGGACGTACCTTGGCCAATGAACTGCGCTATGGCATTGAAAATCATTACAATGTATCAGATCGTGGCTCACTAATAGCACCATCAGTGGCAGCTATATGGGACAATGTACAGATATCGGTACGTCATCACATTTGAATATAGAAACTGAAGACTGAAACTGAAAATTAAATTTTTTTTTTTTTCTATAAATAATAGTTTGAATGTTGTGGAGTATCCTCTTATGAGGATTGGTATGATATACAATCATGGAGTGGTAAACGTTGGGTACCTGAATCCTGTTGTAAGCATATATACGAACATCGCAATCTTCTCACGGAAGGTTCCGGTGATAGCATGACGAAAATAGATTGCAGCAGGTATTGTGATTTGAATTCTTTCCTCATCAATTATTATTAATGGTTTCTTTTTTTTCTAAATAGATCTGAAAATCCCAGCTTATGGTGGGATAAGGGTTGCACTCATTCATTGCGTAGTTGGTTTGAGAGTCAATTGAATGTTATTGGTGCTGTGGGCTTGGGCATAGCCTTTACACAACTTTTCGGTCTCATCACATCAATGTTACTTTTTTGCACCGTAAAACACAAACGCGACAAACCGGACACTTACAAATCGTATTCCCCATCAATTGATCCACAAACCAGACCGAGCAGTTGGGAGGATTGAACTCGGTTTTAGTTAAAATATTTATACATACGTTTAGGACCGATTTTCGATTTTCGATGTTTGAAATTTTACCTCAACGTAAAGCGGTAAAACTATATTATTTAATGTGCCAAAAACTAAATATAGATATATTTATATAATACACCCATACACATACAAATATTTATTTATTTATATTATAAACGCAACACAACAACTATGTAAGAGTATTGTAGCAATAATATTCATAAGGTAAGCGAATATTAAGCGTATGTACCTACAAAAATCATATATATAAATATATACTGCCATATGTACAATTGGAAGAAATTGAAATTAGCAAACATATCTGGAAATATTAAGCATTCCTTCCTAAACACATGCTAAATATATGCATTTTACAAGAATACGTTTGGAACCACTGATGTTTCACATAATCATCCTTTCTTTTATTTTCCATTTTGATTAAATTATAAAAGTTTTTTCTTTGTATTCTTTTATTTGAATAAAAATTAATAAAAGACATTAAAGTTTATTTGAATATATGGGAAACAGTAAGTATTCATTATCATTAGTTAGAGTCCCACTAATTTGCCTCCAACAATATCCAGTTGGCTTGTTAATCCTTTGGATAAAGAACGGAAAATTTCCTTAGGTTTCTGTAATTAAACGTTAACAATAAACAAAGACATCATTCATTTTAGTTGACTTGACCTATTGTGTGTAAATATTTTTTCTAATTCAAGAGAAAAAATCAATAATTTTGCTTTCTTTGAGTTTAGAAAAATTTGAATAATGCAGTTTAATGAAAGGACCTGTTGTATATAAAAGGAAATATTTTTTTTATAAATTCTACAATTTTTCTATTTTTGGCGAATTTTTTAATCTAACACTTTCAAAGAAATGTAACTTTTTTACATTTTTACTATTGGAGTAAAAATTCGCCAGAAATAGAAAATTTGTAGAAATTAAAAAAAAATATTTTCTATTATACACAAAAGATTTTTTCATACAACGGCATAATTAATTTCTTTTTAACTTAAATTATTGTAAAAAAAAGAAAGACGTTATAATGTATTCAAGTGATCACCAATTATATGCATAATTATTATTTATTATTAATAAATTTTTTAATTATTAATTTTTAAGATCTATTGATATTCTTAATATGGGCGTGGTCGAATTATTTGGTGAGCAATTTTATCGCTGAAGTGAAGTTTAGTTTATTGATTATTAAAGTAGAGTCCTTGGCATGCCCAAGAGCTTTATTTGGCCTAAACTGAAGCTTAAGGAAGCTTTTCTAAACAACATATTAGTTGTTTTAGGAAACTACCTCGTAACTTCATTCATTTTACCTACATATACACATATTTTGCAAAGTAATTAAATGATTACCTCTATGACGGTGTTTAGAAAGTTCGAGAATGCTTCATAGCCGTTAATAATACTCCTAGAAATCCCATCAAATTGATCGCCATTATTACCATATTTGTCCTCTTCTCTTATTGTATCTATGAGAGGCAATATCTTACACAACAAAAACAAAACAAATTCCTCTTCAATTGGACATAATTGCCTATAAATTAGTAAAAATGTGTGTATACCTCTGCGTTTTCAACAGCTTTTCCTTGAGCTTTATCATAGGCGCTCAATATTCTTGAAGGCAACGCTTCCGATTCCAATTTGACAGATTCACGCGTCCTTTCGGGACCTGGTATAAGTGTAAACTGAAAAATATATAAACACACTAACATATGATAAAATTGAATGGAATTTATATATAAAACTTCCCACTTTAAATTCCGATGTTGTGTCTTTTTTTACATTCTGATCATTTTCGTTACCAGTGTAAGTGTGGGGTACTGGTGCGGCTTCATTAACTATTATGAAAACCCACAAAACTATTAAAACACTTTTCTTTGTTAGCGTTGGCCTCATTTTTTTTTTCACTGTACTATTTTTATTGCATACATAAACGTTTAATCTGAACACACACACCAATAAAATGTAAAAATTTGACTATTAATAGATTACTTGGCCACAGCCCGGTCAAAAACTTGTATATACTCGTCGTATACATTACAGTTTGTTAGATGTTGTATCGCGTAAAACTTGCATTGTTGTATGTATGTATGCGTGGTACATATGTACATAACTAATCAATCTCTTATCTTGCATACAGATAACTTTCACAACATGTTAACGTCTTGTAATGTTACGATAATAAAAAAAAATAAAATAAAAAAAGAGAGAGGATTGTTGTCTGAATTGTTGTTTACAGACTTTTTACTTTCAAAACTTCCCTGTAATGCAATGTTTTTTTTTTCTTTTACTATTATGATTAAAAGTGGTTGATACTGCATCAATGTTTACAATTAGGTTTAAGCAATAATGTTAGTTTTTTGGTAAGCGTACAATTCGTCTTACTCTTTAAAACACTCCTCTACTAATGAACGCATACTCGTACATGCCCTCAATGTTCATAAGTCTGGTTTTATGAAAACAAATTAATTTATTGTGTAACTGTCTTCCTCAAGAGTAAACAAGTTTTTTGCTTTTGTTGTTCAAAAGCTTACTCTTGTGATATAGTTTTATATATATAAATAACATATAGTGGAATGTTTTTCCATCCTGATATAATGTTACCAACACATCAAAAAAGTAAAAAAACATCTAAATATATTAATCATCCCATAGATGCATTGTTCTCAAATTTAATTCCACTTCTATAAGATAGAGCAGGTGGACCAGTCAATGCAACATTTATGGGCGTGTCTTTCTTTCCTTAAGGTAAAAATTAGCTACTATTACTTAAGAATTGATTGGATTACTTTTTTTTTGCTCCAAGCTCCATTTTTCAATTGACGGACGTATGGACAAAAATACTATGTTGTACACTTTGCTTAAATTACAACAACGCAATGCTGTCTTGAGTAAGCAGTGCACAATAAATAGACGGCACTGCGCCATTGTGATTTAAGCATTTGTCCATACCTCCGTTAAATGAAAAATGGGTATAGATCGAATATATGAAATAAAGAGTTCCCATCACTTAAACAAGGCATGTCTCATACAGGTAAAGGAAGAGATATAGAATAAGCAATTTATGTTTTATAAATATTTCACTTGAATTCAAGAATATCAGACCTGGCGGGAAAAATGTCCAAATGCGGCCGGCACGGTTATATAAAAATAAATAAAATTATTTATTATTTTTTTGTCACATCTTTTTGATCTGAAAATAAAATTGTTTAAATTTTTAATCGTTTCTTTTTTATCCCTATTTTGAACATATGTACACACTTTCCATCTATTTGAATTTTACACATTTCTAATAGACATCCACAAACAATAAATAAAATATTTCTCTATTATTCGTTCCTCAACAACATTTTACACAAATATATGACGTATGTATGTTTCGCATACAAAAACTATTGATGGCTGAATATGAAGATATTTATGAACCAGTGATTGTAGAAAATCCATTTACCCAAGTCAACGAAAATGGCCAGGGCCTACGACAATATCATATAGGTGTGCAACTATAATCATTAATAACTATCTTTACTCCCATAAAAAAATATTTCATTAAAGGTCTAACACGTTCAAAAATCATTTTCGGTTGTGATGATTTTGATATGGACACTATTAATACCTATTCGTATCGTGCTGTCGATCCGGAAATTGAAACATTCCAATTGGTGAGCCTGTTGCCTTTGCAATTTGTGCGATTGCATTTCTTTCGCAAGCAAAATAGAGATATAATGCGTGTGACCATCTGTGGCGAAGATGAGAAACCCATGTTCTTTGAATTTGGCGGTCATTTGTATAAAAGTGTAAGCGTCCAAACACAGCAGTTGTGGAATTTTTCAACTTTCAACTATTTCTATGTGTTGTAGCTGTTTTGGAATACCTGGCGTGAACGTGTCTCAACTATACGACTTTTACATCCAGATTTATTTCATATAACCGGTTCATCACCGTTTTCCAGTAGTGATGTAATAGCTGAAGAGGAATTGTGTCAAGTTCTAATACATCACGAACCAGATTATACCTATAGCAGAAGTTCTTTAAGTTGTGGTGACGCCAACTATAAGTAAAACCATACTATGGAGAGAATACGTAAACAATAACCATTTTATAAAAAACTGTACAAATTGTTTATTTATAGTATAAATATGTAAACATGTTTAAGCAAAAATTATCATCATTTTATTGCACAACTATATTCAGCAGCTTTCAGCTGGTTCATCTTCCATCACATCGTTACAGAATGTTATCCAAATTTAATTGTTTTTTCCGACGGCTTCACATAACAATTCGTGTTGGATCGATTGCCATTCTTCAAAATACTAACACCAATGGAACCGTTAGTCGTGTGAAACTTATCCGATGAACAATCGTTTTTACTTATATTGGTGTAGATTTGTGAGTTTTGCTTCCGCATGTTATTATCTTTTGTCTCTTTGTTAGAAGTCTGTTCCTGTAGCGGACAATGATGTTGATGTTCGAATTGGGAATTTAATGTTTTACGTAATTTAAGGCGTGACAAAGTGTTTTGTAATTCATTTGACAAAGTATTATTTATCGGCCTTGGCACTGGCATGCGATCAAACTGTTTAGTGAAAGACTCAGTACCGGAACATTCAGGGGAATTAAGCGATTTTTGTGCATTATGGCTTGTTTTGTGACGAAATTGTATTGGTCTATAATCAGGTGTGATGTCTGTGGACGGCGTTTTTGATATTCTTTCTTTTCTACATGGCTGATCGGTCCTTTCCGTATTCATATACGCATTGGAGCAACGTAATGTTTGCAAATCGTGATGTTGAACCTTAAAAAGATTATTTATTTATTTTTGGAAAAAAATTGCTTAATTCTTCCTTACCGAAGTGGTCTTGTTAACGTCTTCCTCTTGGGCAATGTCGCTGGAATCTTTAAGACCATTTTTAAACATACGCTTGTGAGCTTCTTTGAATTCACTAATAAAATTACTATGCCGGTAACTAATTGTCGCAGCATTTTCTATATTTTGTGAGCTGACACCTGTTCTAAGGCTGGTTTTTAGGGGCTGTGTACTATTTACCGGATTAGTTTCTTGTTTCTAAGATTGACAAATATAATAAGATTTTTAAAAAATCAGTTGTAATTGCAGTTGAGTGGACCATGTACTTACTGCCTTGCGTTTCTTAAATTCTTCTGCTATTGCATTTGAGAGACTCGAGGGCGTGTCAGCTACTTTTTGTATAGGGCTAGCATTTATTTTATGTGTAATTTGTCGGTTGGTCGGCACAGTTGTTACATTTACTTTTGCATTTCGTATATTTTGGTAGCGTTGCATGGTAGCCGCTATACCTCCAAGTTTTAAACTATTGCCACCATCCCGCACACTGTCATATTTAGCATCGTTGCATACGATTCCATTACGAACACTGCTAGTTTTATATTGACTCTGAACCGGGGCAGATAATGCGTTAGGTGGTGGTGGTGGAGGTGGAGCGGGTACCGTTGACCTATACTTTGAAACCGTTGATAATTCTTCGCTTTTATTGATTGTGGGATTGTTTGGTGAACTGTCCATAATCGTATTATTAATCGATGCTCCCGTTTCAGACAATTTTATTATAGTTTTATTAATCTCTTTATTTAAGGTCTTACTAGATGTATCCGAATTGGAATAATACGTCTCTCTATTGAAATTATCATTTACACATAGTTTGGCCACAGTTGGTGTTAGATGGCAACAGTCTTTGGGTTGGTTTGTTACCCCAGCCGTAATCTCTTCACGTACTGAAGTCAAACGTTTCGATTTGGCATCAGCCCAACAAGGACTTTGATCACCAGTCACCGAACTCGCTGAACTGTTATAACCGCTTGATTCGGTAGAGAATAGATCACAACCTACACCCTTCCGTATCATCATATCCAGTTTATTTGTACTTCTCATTACCGCTACCGCTTCACTAAACAAAACGTCAGCAAAATCAATACTGTTAACGCTAAGAATTTGATCTCCGGGCCTAAGGCCAGCTTCACGAGCGACGCTACGTTCTTTTGTGAATTGGACGAAAATGCCCGGTTTCCATTCGGGACCTTTGCATATGCCCAAACCAAGTTTCGTTCTTGGTGCAACATTCAAAACGATATTCGTATCACGTTCATTTAAATTCATGTGTCGGTCATGTGTGGCGCTTGTGCTGGTGCTTTGGTAAGAACTTTCGGAAGGTGTATTGCTTACGCTAGTGTTGTGAGCAGCACTCCAAAAGAAACCACCATTGTCTTCGCTGAAGAGGAACGTTTTACATAATGGATATATACCCATATGCAGATTATGTGCAGTACTTACTCTTTTACTGGCAACATTCCCACACTACGCACTTTTAATGTCAGCCGCTCTTGCTTATTCACCAGTTGAATGAATTCCTTATGAATGGCGTCATCAACATTAAAACCATTAACACATAAAATCTGATCCCCAATCTACAACGGATTCAATTGAAGAGAAAGTGAGTTTTGTTTGTTGTTTGTGTATCAACAAGAAAAGTAGGTCACTAGATAGATTGGTGAATACGTGACATACCCACCCCAACCGTGTTTTTTTTATAATTGTGTCAATAGTAAAACTCTGTTTACCCGTTAGTTTCAGAGTAACAATATTTTTAGATTACTTACTCGTAAGCCTTTCTGTTGGGCTTCACTATTACGATCCACATTTGACACAAAGAACCCAGTTCCGTGTTCTTTGCCACCGCGTACAGCAAATCCAAATGTGGGCGTAGCGCCGGGAGCTACCAATATGCGTCGTGTGTGGGGTCGAACCAATCGTATATGTCGAATGCGAGAACTCATTGGTATGGCACACCAAGACGATGCTGGTGTCGTCAATGTCAAAGCATCACTGGACGAACTTGTAATAGAACCTCGCATACTGCCGCAATCGGGCATAATTGCACTAGCCATCATGGACAGCTTACTCTGCACTATCTGTGATACTACTGAAATGGGAAAAACGACTGCACTATAATTTAAATTTTTTCTAAATGAAGCTACATCAAATTTTCATTCCCAAAATGATGAAATGTGAAATTTCACCATCTAAAAATTTTCTTTATAACACAACTTTATAGGGGGAGGGGTTCTAAAACTGGTTCAATTAGCTCCATTTTCAATAGGAAATGGTTCAAACAGGTTCTTGGACTAAATTTTATTGAAATGTTGCAAAAGTGCGACTTGAAACTTAGGCAGTCATTTATAAGAATAGACGGATGCATGGATGGACGGGATTATATCGGTTCAGAACATGATTCTTAATTGATGGTTATATGAGAGAGTGAGATTATTTGGCTTTTTAAACGTTACAAATATTCGCATAAACTTAACTATCTCAAACGCATGTGGTGTCGGGGATTATTAATACTGAACCACATGAAATTGTGTAATGAAAAAATATTATTAAGTTTGATTAAGATAGAAATTGTTTCGGGTACAAGATAATTTTGGGCAGTTTCCATATAAATAGAGAAAGTGATGAAATCAGGATTTTTGAGTCGCTTCCTGATTTGGTAAAGACTTTTTCTGTCTGCATACAACTACACTGCACAGATATTTGTACTTATCCATGTAACTGCGGTTAAAGCAACAAGTGTCATCATTGTTGTTTCTTCATGTTGTCATGTACAACATATTGTATGGTTGGTTGGTTGTCGTTTTGTAAAAATGAAATTTAATATTTGATTAACTTTTGACTTTCTTGCACACATCTACAATATGTACGCATGTATACCAGGTGTTTATATGAATCGTCACTTGCATGCCAAGGCACAGGAATCGTAAGCATTCAATTATATATATATGTATGTGTACATAAGGAAAGCCGAACAATACTCTGTCACCGTCTCAGTGCCAATAAAACCAAATTTTAGAAAATCTCTACAAATACATACAAATTTATTAAACTGATAATGGTGACATTAAAAAAAGACTCTCTCACACACACATACTAACACACACATTTTGCGATAAGAGGAGGATATTCCTCCTTTGTTGTTAAAACCAATCGAAGAGGAGAAAGCGCTCATACATTACCTAACATAACTCGCTTTTACCTGACGGTTCATGAGGAAAAACCAGAGTTCAAATTAATTTTTTTTAGTGGAAAAAAATAAACAAAAAAAACAACAACATTTTATTGTATATAAGTAAATACCAACAAGCATGAAAATTATATGCAACTCGGTTAATCTGAAATGGTTTTTATGGAGAAAATCTGCACGTACATAAAAAAAAATTATGCTGAAAGTTGAAAACGGTGACTGCTGCAAAAAATCTACAATTAGTTAGTGTGGTGGTGGTAGGAGAAGTGCACTTCTTGATGAAATTGTTAAGTTTATGTTTGACAAAATAAAACCCGGGTTATGAAAAAATAACTAACAACCAACAATATTACTACTAATTATTATACCCTCCACATATAATAGGGGTTTGTCATTCTGTTTGCAATACCCAGAAGAGACACTACAAAGTATATATCAGCATCAAAAACTGAATCGATGTAGACATGTATGTCCGTGTGTCTGTCTGTTGTTGGCATTCTTACGGGCGTAAATTTTGAGATATTGACCCGAAATTTGCGTTTCTGCAAAATTTGATCAAGAGCCACGCCCACAATCGACAAAAATCTAATTTTACCACAAAAAATTGATCTATTAAGTTCAAATCTATATATATATCCCTTCATAGATGATTTAAAAATGGGTCTGGTCGGATAACAGACACGCCCACAATCAACAAAAATGTCTTCCACAAAACTTAACCTATGAACTTGAAATTTGATGCAAATATTTATGGTTAACCCATCCATCGATGTGCCAAAAATTGGCATGGTCGTATAACAGACACGCCCACAATTTACAAAAAACCATACTCAACATAAAAGTAGACTTGCAAGCTGATACGTAATACATACACTATTCGATGCATGGGCTCATTATAAATATCAATATCTATGAAGTTTCAACTTCAGAGCCCAATTTTTGTGCTTCATAAATAGATTTTTGTTGATTGCGGGCGTGTTTGTTAAATGATTTTCCCCAATTTAAATGCTTTAACCAAATTTATACTCAATATCTCAAAATTTATCTCTGTGAACGTTCCACAAATAGATGGTCGTACGAACGATCTTGTCAAGATGGAGAAAATTTTGATGCTGTCCTAGAATACATATATATACATATATATATACATTTATTATATTTTGCTTAATGCAACTAGAGTGACTGCTCTGTAAAATGTGAATCCAAAGTACCCACCATACATCAAGGCAGTTATTACTGGCATTCTTCTACTGGAGAATATAAAAACAAATTCTCTATGATTAACGTACAATACAAAATATATACGATGCGTTTAGATTATATTGTTAAAGTTTTTTCCTCTTGATAAGGTGCGGAAATTCATATGAAGGTGTAGACTTACGTAATTGAATATTTAGACATCATGCATACATACACTCATACATCTGAGGCCTCTACAAAAACCTAATAAAAGCGTAGGCCGTTTTATGTGTATTCCTAAAGATTGAAAGGCTTAAAAGTCTATAAATGCGTTTGTACTGAAATGGACTTCAAAGTTGCTTCTTTAGAGGAATTGCTGTTTAGTAATATGTAGGATTTTAACCAACATTTGGTTGTGCACGTGGTCGTAAATAACATTTCCTGTCTTTTTTAGAAAAAATAAAAACAAACACACAGTGTAAGGTGTGTGCTTGTTTGTGTGTGCGTTTGTTAAATGAAGTTTTTACTATTAATGACGTAGTGGTTTTATTATTATATATAATTACTTATATACGTCTATTCATAGAGTCATACAGACAACATAATTTAACATTGTGCTCTAACAACAACAACAACAACAACAGTAACATTGTTTTTCTTTTAAATATCTCTACATTAACTTTAAAATCAATTGACTGGCACTTCTTTTTTTTTTTAATTACACACATATAAAGTATAAGTTATATAGTGGATGTGGATTTATGGTGGGAACATACAATATTTCTGTTTATATATATATGAAAAAAAAAAAAAAAAGTGAAAATATTGTGGTCGGTCAAGTGCGACCATTTAATACCCTACACAGTACTACAAATTAAGCTACAATTACCTTAGTTGTACGAGTAAACCCGAGGCATTCCCATATAAGTCACTTTGTGACATATTATGAAAATGGAAAGGGACTCTACAAATGGTCTTATCGGATCCAAATTTGTTACAGTTAAATTTTCGTTACCATTAGGCAAGGGGCTCTAATTCATAGTCAAATGTTATGTCAATTAACCAATCTTCACCGAACAGTGTCAAAATAATTTAAGAATTGCAAATTTTCGTCATTCAAAGACTTCTTTTAAATAGGGGCGTTATATGGGGAGGTGGCCTAAAAATGGTCCGATTTAAACCATTTTCAACAGTGCACATCTTTGAGTCAAGGTACATCATTATATTCAACATCATCGAAATATTTTAAAAACTGTGGTCAAAACCTTTCGCACAAATTTACATGGACTCACATACATTACATGTAACGGGGCTTCTGAGACGTCTGAACACACCTCCTCAACTGTCCCACTTCCAGTAAAAGCAGACATCACACATTCGGAAAATATGTGATAACACCAGAGGAAATCTAGAGTTCTGAGCCCAGGAAAGTCTTGAGCTACTTTAAAAGCCTACAACTCCTGAACTGAGAGCACGGGCTTGCATAATATACCCAATGGCCGCAGTGCAGATAGTGTAATAATAATAATAATACATGAATCCACAACAGAATATATATTGATTAACGTGCTACCTACCGATACTCGGGATTTTTTAAGCGGTCCCAGCGGCCCCCAACGTACCAACTTTAGAAAGTATAGTAAGTAAGTAAATATACAATCTCAATCTCTGGGATGGTGGTCTAGCACTATCAACCACAACTACTACAAGGGGGCCAACCTCAACATACTGGTAGAAACCGTAGTCCCTGGGGCTGCAGTACTCCGAGGTACCAGATATTACCCCTAATAAGTGTTTACCGGTTTGAGTTGTCTTACATCTCCGGGCTGGAATCCCGCCTTTAATTATTTACTACACCAAAATTTATGCTTTATTGAATTTTTTACAACAAATCTTTTAAATTTATTGTCAATTGATGTTGTCGCAAACATTTCTAAATTCCTTGACAAATCATATAAACCAATGATCTGTTTTTAGGCCGAGGCCAATATGGACACTCAACAAGCAGATGGACAGAAGGACACGATTACATCGATTCAGAAAGTGATTTGATCGAACGCTATAATAAAAGTTGGATTTATGTTTAGCCGCTTAGAAGTTACAAACATTCGCATAAACTTAATACTTACTTTTTGCCACAAGTGGTGCAAAACATTTGTATATTCATATATTGTTTTTTTTTGTATCTAAATATATACATAAAATAAATACATTCATATATATGTATATATAACATCATATGTTTGTTTGTATGAATGAATGCATATCTATAGTGCACAGATTGTTATTATTTTACTTCTTTTTGTTTTGTTTTGTTTTGTTTTAAATTGCTACTCGTATCGAAATAGTAAAGTTCAATAACATAAAACAAGCAGCAACAGGGCTTGTCTGTTGCTTCTCTATACTAAGTTTACCCCCCACCACCGCACAAACACAAGGTGGATTTGATTATGTTTACTATTGTTGTTGTTGTTGTTGTTGTTGTTGTTGTTGTTGTATATGACTATGCAGAGAGAGGGAGTCACAGATTCATGGGTAAACAAATAAATAATGACTTATGTTATATATTTTATTTACAGGTATATTTATTATTATGGATCACGTTGAGTATTTAATGTTTAGCTGTAAGCCCTTAACATAAATTTTGCTCAGCTGCTCACTAAACTGAAAACATATTGCATTCAAGTATATACTCGTACGTTAAGTTTAATAATTGTTTAGTGTAAGAGAAATTGCAGGTGTTCGCGTTTGGAGATAACATTTGTTTTTAATAGATGCATGTCATGCGTCATGTCATGTGTGGGGTTATTGTAAGCACTTCAATCAATTCATTAAAATAACATAATTGTTTGCATTCGCATATATGTACACGTACATATGTATGTATGTACCATCATATTTACCGCCACTATTCTGATTATAAATAAAAATTTCATTTTATTATGGTTGTGTGTGACCAATCAAATTGTGCAATTAGTTTCCAATTTTGATTAAATCTGTTTTAGTGAAAATGTAAAATTGCAGTAACGAAAGAAGAAGAAGAAGTGGAAAAAATGATTGAGTTTGGACCAAATTTTGGATATTCGCAACATTTTGGTTTGGGAACTATCATATACTAAGCATTAATATTATAGTCTGAATCGATTTAGTCATGTCCGTCCATGTTTTTATGTGTCTTTCTTTTATTGAAACTCTCACAGTCCACAAAAAAATATTGAGCTGAAACACCGAATAGTTTCTGATTCATTTTCCTCGAACAATTACCACGCCCATGATAAAAATCTCTTACAGTTATAAGAGTGAAACTAAAACGGTCAAATTTGGTAAACATATAATTTAGTATGTTCATCAATGCCCAAAATGGACAGGATCGGATAATAAATTTGTTCTCGATTGAATTTCTTTTTTATTAGTGTAGAATATATTTTATCTCCTCACCAAGAAGCGTATTCAAGATTCGCGTTGTCTTAATATAGAAATATATTCATTAAAAAAGTCTGAAAGCTGCTTGGAAGACCTTACAATATATATTCTCAATAATTCAAACGCTGTAAAGTCTTTACGTTCATTAATATCGTATGTAACGAAGAATCCGCATACTACTGATTAAAATAAATGACTTTAGCAGCATTCCGTTTGCAATTGAGTTCCCACCATTAGTGAGTGTGCAGCACAACGAAACTGGAATTTTTAGTCATATTTTTTAATGGCCACTCTACTGGATGTCGAAATGTTAATATTAACATCTGTATGCATCTATATGCCTTATAAATACATGCCTCAACACGCATACATAGGCATAGCAAATAAAGATTAAAAACTTTACCAATATCAGGAGGAATTGTAACCAACAATTGTACGCATGCACACATAAAATAAATGCGTGATCTGGAATATATATATGTATGGGTGTGTGCATTTAGGTATTCATTCGTATTAATAATTAGGTTAAAAGTGCTATTTATGTTTGAGAGCATGTAACAGGTAAACATGCTAGTAAAGCGTGTGGCGGGAACGCTAGATACAAACATTTGTAAATAAGTATCTTAACAGATAATCTATGAAATGCACCTATACACATAGATATCATATGAACAAATGTCTAGTTTCACATACATTGCGTTCTGTTTATATGTTTATGCGATAGATTAATAATGTATGTGAAAGCACGTACATGTGAAATTATTTATTCTGTTTTCCAATACGTTGTGCTGCTTATTAAAGCAACAATAATAGCAAAAGCGAGAAATTCGAAAGTTTCTAATTACATGCAACATAATTTATAAACAATGTAACACGTACTGCAATGTTGTATCATTTAATTTCGTTAACAATTAAGAAAACCTTATTACTGAAGAGAATTAAAAGAAGAAAGAAACAGGCAGAGATGTTATGTTGGCAACAAAATTTTAAGAAAACTATAATTTACCACAACGCGACCAGTAAATACAACAACAACTTTATGGGCAAGTAATGTTTGAAATTAAATTCCACAAAAAAACACACTTACTCGCATTACATTAGTTAACGAGCATAGCAAATGTTAAGCACTACTTTTAAAGATAATGGTTTTTAAAAAATATGTAATTTTTTTTTTTAATTAAAATGTTACACATATATGATTTTTCATTTCTTTGGTAATTTTTTTTTTAATTACACACTATTTTCATGTAATGATTGGCAGCAAAATCTCAATTTATAAACACTTTTCCGAATAGCAACCTCACATTTTAAGAGACATTTTACGACTAAAGATTTGCAAGTAAAATAAACAAGAATATCATGCTCCCTATATGGATAATATAGATAAATATGATGTAGTATAATGAACTTGGCAACTCTGTCATTATACTTGTTGCATTCCCTAACGTTTATGTAAAAGACGGGGATATACATTATTATTCTAATATTCCACTAATTTTAACAAGGAATCATACATAATCATAAAAAAAAAACGTTAAAACTGTTTATTTTATTTTTATTTATTTTAAATATGATAAAGATTTGATCGTTATTTATATATTAAATAGAAACTTTCTGCCATATGAAATAAATGACACTGGCAACTCTTTTTGTTAAATAAATCACATAACAAAAGCAGCACTTTTGTGTTATCTTCACATACAAGAGTAGCATGTTACCATCACTACCAACTTTCTCTTTCACAAGTTCCTTCATTATATATACCAGCAACTCTGATTTTTATTTACTTGGAATGAATTTCGGTTAATGATATATTTTCTAGAATATGTCTTCAACTATGAAGTCGATTTTAGATATTTAGTTATATTTACTTGATTTTTATATATTTTATTAGATCGTCTCCTATACCATTGCCGAGAGCATAACTTATAGACTACAATACACTATATAATGATAATTTCAAGTGATTTATGTTTAATAATAATAATTGATTAGCGTTATTGTTTTTGTAAAATGTTATTTTTCTATTACAAACTTCAAATCAAATATTGATTTGTTCAAAGTAAAATATAATATGTTATAGGTTAAAAATTATTACATTTTTTTTTTTAAATAATGAGAATAATTGATTGTGTACGTTTGTGGTCTGTGTTTTGATAGTGTAAATTGCACAAAGTATAATTAAGAGTGAAATTAACATTAAATAGATGATAAAGACAATTGCTAAACTTTCCTAGGTGATAAATAAAAGGTATCGGAATCACAAAATTTCATTTAAAAACATTTCTCTAGGTTTGGTGCAAATTGTAAAGAATATGTATAATAGTGCTTCGGTGTTATACAATAATTCGCTTTTTATAGAAATAGTTCTAGGTTTTTTTTTTGTGTACTATAGCGTAAAAAGGAACGTTTTAAAAAGAATCGACTAAATTTGAATATTTTGCAATGACTGCAAATCGCACAAATTACAAATAATACGTAATCAAATACGTACGCTCACTGTGAGTGTACCAAACTCTGCTAAAAATGTGTACTTTATATATGAGTGTGTCCATAATTATTCTAGGTCCTAAGTCATAAGTACTAAATCAAAATATGTCAAGTTAAGCCGTTATTGTATTGATTATTGGACTGAATTCACATATTTTGAATGATTGAAGTCATGCTATATTGACGCACATAGGTGGGTACATATTTTCTTTTCACCTAATACCCCTTTTGATATACATGCGCTGTATATATATATATATATACGAGTTGAATTAATTGTTTTCTTAAATACTAAGAAAATCGTTGTTTCTAGACAAATTTAGAAACGATAATTTTCATCGGCCATGTGTATGGCCCACATAAACTTATTTCTTTGTGTTTTATTGAAAATCTTTTCAATGGGTACACCATGCTTCTTGCACCTGAAAACATCAGCAGATTATATATATTTTTTAAAGATTACTTGCGCTGTTTCATTCCACTTACCATGCTACTGAAATTCGTGGATCCAAGTAATTCAACTTGGAAGTGCCCAAGGCAATGGTTTTGTTTTCGTCTCTATCAGTCTCTTGAAGTTCCAATTTCTTTAATTGCTCTTTGAGGCGTTCAAGTTGTTTAGCCTTCTTATCAGCCATGACTTTCTCTTTAACGGAGCCCCGTTTAGCTGCCCTTTTAAGATCCTTAAAGTGGAACAAGAAACAAGTTGGAATTTTTTGCTTAAAATTTGCTCTTTTACGTTTACTTACATGATATTCAGCTTCGCAATCATCAAGTAGTTCACGCTTTTGCCGAATTTTATCCTTAAGGTTTTCCATTGATTTTTCATGGCTCTTCGGTACCGAACGTTGATGGTTGCAAAGAATGGCCACAGCACGATTGGCTCGATTGTATGCTAACAACTTCTCGGGTATGGACATGTCGTCTTGGGTTAACAAGTCCAATTGATTTTGTAAAGTGATCGAAGCGTTATATGTACGAAACACTTTGGCAGTGAGACCTGAAAAATAGTTTTAATTTTAAACATTATATCGAGAGCACACAGTAGTTAATATAATTTTACTGTACCTTCCATCAACTCCTTCAAGTGTTCGTTCAACACCTGAGTGTTTAGACGATCGAATAGATCGTCACCTTTCTTTTTGTTCTCCATGAAGAGTTCAAGGTTTTTGAACACTCTTTTCTCCACCTGAACCTCGTTGTAGTATCGTATCGAGTCTTTACCTAGAAAATCAAACACGACGACATTGTCTTTTCCATTGAGCTCCTTGTGCAAGGATATATGCTCCACTCGCAATGAGCAACAACCCACAGTGTCCGCCTGATCTTCATCCTTTTCATTGCCTGCTCTCAATGCCAGTATATCGATGAAATACAAAGCTACAGCCCTCTGACGTACGCGCATTTCTTTGGATTTCCATTCATCACGATACGTTGCCCGTATTTTATCAATGCACTTGTCCAAGCGACGAGCCGTCTCATATTTGACATGATCTTTTTCACCTTTGAGCTTGGAAGAGGGATTCAACATGATATACTTGACTTGTCCTTGAACATTTTCCACCCAAGAGGCCAACCATGTTACAGTATTATTGTGAATAACTTCCTTCCAGCGGTGCCCTGGCGGAGGTGTTGGTATCTTGGAGTCCTTTCCACAATTTATGGATACATCTTCGGCTTGTATGCGCCGTTTGATCATACCCATTTTAGGGTGTTCACCGCGACCTCGGAAGAGACCGGGCGGCTCTAAACGAAAGTTGCCGATTTTCTCTTTGTGACCGTCAATAATACAAAATCCAAATTCTTTGATTAAATCCTCATTTTCCTGCTTCTTGGCCTGCTTCTCCTCCTTGCTCGAATTCTTACGCTTTTCGGACTCTGCTACAAAATAGTGATGCATTTCCTCAAAGTTACACTTTCTAAAATCTCGAATAATCTCGCGCTCCTTGGAGGTCATACTTTTGCGGAAATCTTTGAAAAAATTATCATTAAATACTTGTTTTGTGCAATAGTCGTGATTTAACATTTTGGCGTAAAACGTTGCCGCCTCTTCCGTATCGGATGATAACTCCATCGGCTTGCCATCGTAGAAGAAACGCACATTTTTGGGTAAACGTGTATAAAGTGGTGCGAAAACGGGTCCCTTATGTTCCAATTTAGTCCATTTTACGCCATCTTCACGCTTCTCCTCTTCCCACCTAAAAATGGGTTCAAATTTTACTTTAATTTTCTTTGCTATTCTATTTGTTGTCCTCTCCCCATCTGCGTTAGCAGCTTCAGTGCAAAAGCTCCGAGATTTTTTTACAATTTTCAATGAGATAATTGAGGTTATGCACACGACGGAAACAGTTTTAGAAATGTATTTAATTATTGAATTAAATACAAGAGCTTTGGCCATAACCGTGGGCCAAAAAAAAACTAATTCTCAACATTATGCAAGAAATTTTCAACATAACCTCAACCAAAAAGAAAAGTATGAAAATCAGCTGTCGACAGCAATATGTTGGATAGAGTTGCCAACTTCAAGTATCACTTAACGAACCGCCGTTTATATAAATTTATGCACACACACTACTTGACGTACACTTTTGTTGTTACATACAACCATCCAAACATATCGATATTTCAAAAACTACTTTGATATTAATTGAGAATCAGTATTTTACTCACCATCTCCAAACCTCTTCTTCCTCTTCTTTCTTTTCTTTTTTGACACGTTTGGTGGGGGACGCATTCTCAACTTTTACGTGCATCTCCGTCTGCCGAAAAATACATACAGTTACTTTATTGTCTATTAATACCTAACTTGGTGCGAAATATATCGTACTTTTTTCGATTTCTTTTTGGGCTTTTCCCGCAAATAATCGTCATCATCCCTTTCTTCCTTGACACGCTTCTTTTTCTTTTCTTTCGATTCTTTCTTAAGCTTTTTACGAGCCAAGAGGGGCACATCTTCATCCTCATCTTCATGATCATCATTGTTGCGTTCAGTCTTAAGTTTACGTTTAGCTAAAGGAATATCTTCTTCGTCGTTTTCATTGTCCGTATCTTCTTGAAAGTGATTAATTTTTGATTTGCGCACAGCTAACGGCATGTCTTCGTCTTCTTTTTCAACTTCGTTTACTTCCTCCTCCTCCTCGTCGCCACCCTCTTCGTAATCCTCTTTGAAAATGCCGCATTCCTTGAAACTGACCTCTTCTTTGGTTACAAACTCGGGCTCATCATCTTTAAATTGTGACATCGAATAATCGCAAGAGCTGGCTTGCGAAACATCAAAATTTTGCTCTTCAGCCTTAAAGGGAGGTTTTGATTCATAATTTTCGTTGTAACCATTATTAAAATCAATTTCTTCATTTGGTTGAGTTTGGAACTTGAGTTCTGCTTTAATGTCCGATGTCATTACATCGGCGAAATTGAAACCGTTATGTTGGTTATGTAATTCGGTGGATTGTTCTACGGGCTCCGGTTTTATAAATTCACCATCTTGACGGCTGGATTTTTCCTGAGATGACGACGATTTGGAGCTATTGGAATGTTTATGCTTAGATGATGACGAGGAGCTGCGATGATGGCGATCCTTATCACGATCTTTGCTATGCGAGTGCGATGACATTGATCTGTCCTTGCTAGAAGACGAATGACGGTCCCTGTCTTTGGAGGAGGAATGCTCTTTATCTCTAGAAGACGCTTTATGATGATGGCCTGATGAAGAAGACGATTTTTGCTTATCTTTATCATTACGTTCCTTATCTTTATCACGATGATGGCTGCTGTGAGAACTACTGCCATGTTTGTCCTCGCGATGTTTATCATGACGTTTATCTTTACTGCTCGAGGAAGAGGAACTGCTGTGATGTTTATCTTTATCGCTGCGAAAAAAAATTCAATACAGAAAAATTAATATTTTTTTCATTCCATTTCATATTCATGCGTTAATTACCGACTGCTACTTTTATGGCTAATAGAACTACTCTTGTGCTCACGATCCTTATCGCGATGTTTATCCTTGCTGGATGATTTATGTTTGCTGCCGCTACCCTCAGTAGTATTGCTTTGGTGGCCGTTACTCAGCCCATTCACGTGCACTTCTTGACTTCCACTTTGACTTGACGACTGCTAAAACATGTACAAGTTTTTATACATTTTAATTAAAACGCTACCTCTGACCAATTTTTTTATACAATTTCATGATTATTATACATACATTTCCTAAAGGGTGAACAAAATATGAATTGTTTTTTTGATATATTTAGAAAAGCAAGCGCACCGCATGGACTTGTATTTTCATTTTAACTGTTATGTTACACACTTACATAAGTATATATTTGTATACATATGTACAGTAAGGAAATTTATTAAGGTTTTCACCTACACTACTGGGAGACATATGATTGAAGACCAACTTGTCATAAGAATTACGGTGCGAACGCCACATGGTCGAAAAACAGGTTCAATTTTATGTATTTTGGATGCGTGGTTTACAATTTATGCTTAGCATTTATTAAAGGCCGTCATTTTACACATTCGTACAACATGAATATTTTGGTGTATATATATATATATATATATATATATGTATGCCTTGTCATAACCTCAATATATTATTTGGGATCTTCTAGAATCCATACACAAAGGTCTCATAAAGTACATTTATTATGATGATGAAAGTATGCAATCGATCGAGTCAGCTAACAAGAGATACGTGCACGAAAATATATTGCAAGTAAAGAAAAACCAAAGATGTTTTTCAAAAGTTGTCAGGATTTGTCGCCATTTTCACGAAACACTTCGTCACATGCAGTACGCGTGATTGTTGATCATATTTTACAAAACAGACAAAACAGACAAAACGAAATCAAGGAAGTTAAATATTCCTACACACACTTGAATAAATGAAAATATATATATTTTTTTCTACTTACACATTCACCCGCTGCATCCACACTCATTTTATTTGAATAAGGGAGCTGCTCGACGATTGTATGCAAAAAAAGATTCTTACCAACACCTAACCTTAATTCTCCTTAGATATGATATTAATGTTCAGTTTCAATTATATATAAAATAAAATCGCCACTTTATAAAATTATTTCTCCGCCTTACTTAACTGCGACTCAGCACACCTATACAAGCATTGATATTTTCACAAAGTGTCCACAGCAGAAGCAACACACACCAGTGGCTAGAGGTTGTAGTGTTATATGAAATTTTTTCAAAGTCCCCAATAACTTTGAACTTAGAAAAATTCTCTACCTGCACGTTATACGATAATTTCACTAGCGTAGAATAAAAAAGATTTTTCCATCAGCACATCGATATGTAAAGGCGTGAAATTGCAAAATTATTTATATCATTTAATTTTTTTTATCAATTTAGTTGGTCTCTTTGTACTTTACAAATTATGTTGTAGATAGAAGCAATTTCACTTGGTAATGAAACGATAAGCAGAAATTTATATCACACGTCTGCACTTCACAAAATGTACAAAAAGACAAAGTCGATGGCAGACTAAAGACCTTCGTCGTTTTTCTGTTGGCACGATGTGAATATAATTAAGTTCGTACAAAACGCAAGTCCCCAGTCGCACGTTTATATGCGTTATCTGCCATTATTTTGCTTATTCGCACAAAATTAAAGTTCCTCCCAACCGTTTAGGTGCGATTATATAACGCATACTAGCAACTTGTTGGTTTTTCACTTAATTCCATTCGTTTAACTTTGATTTATTTCGATTCACAATGAGTAATATTTTGCCTCGCTTTCTCATTCTTTCTTGTTAGTCCAACAAAATTAGTTAAATTACTTCTTTTCTATATCTAAAGCTGGCTTTTGAATTTGTAAAAAATACTTTGTATCTAAACAACAACGCAGTTTAGTCATAGAACCATATTTTTTTTGGCATTTTTCTCCAAGGCGATACGATTGCTTAAGTTCAGTGATTTATATTTTCTACAAATTGTTTTATTGTAATGCATTCCTTAAACCTAAGGCAGTGGTATAGTCTGTAAGGTATTCATTATAAAAAAAAAGAATTCAATCTATTTAGATTTACAGATTTCTTTTATTTTAGTTATTTTTATTCAAGTCTCATAATCAATACTTTCATGAATACGTGCGCTATAATAACATCATAAGGTAAGAACGAATTTTTACCCTAGCCAGATTGGGAATTGTTTTGTAATGGGAAGGAAATTCAAAAACACTAAAGCCACCTTGAGAAGAAAAAAGAACTCGCAAGTTTTTGCGCCATCTTATATTTATAATATTATCTACTAATAATCTGTTTTGTTTTAAGTATTCTGAATCACCCTCTATTAAAATTTGCTTCTGGTTGCGTTTTCTTTGTAACAACATTACGACAATAGAAACAGTTTTTGCTTGAGCAGAAATATGCTTATGATTTATAAAAGAAAACATTAATGTGTTTACAAAGGGAACAATGTCAATGAGTGCTCAAGAAATGCATCTTCCGCTACAAAATTGTGGAATAAAATATCGCGAGCTTGTTGGAAACTTTAAGAAAGCTGTAGAATTGTGGTTTTTAGATGGATCGAATGAAATCATTATTGATGAAATACAAATTTCAGTATTGGAAATACTGCAGCATGGCTTGTTACCAGTCCTTGACAGGGAAAACATTCATCAAACATTACATAAAACAAATTCTACAGTAGAGGTGAAAATGATTTTTATTACTCATATAATTTGTTATTGTTGTGTTACATGCTAAGGAATTTGTCTTATTCATGCTTGAGCAACTGTGTTAGTGAGTGTGAAAGTGCCACTTGAATGATGAATTATGTAAAATCGTCATATAAATAAGTAGATAGCAAGCAAACGCACATTCCATGTAGCACTTCAACTGATCATGAAGCTTTCACGAGACAATGAAACATGTAATCTGCATAGTCTAGTGAATGTTACTGACCTGCAAAATATGCGCATTGCATGGATATTTTATATGTGTGCATGTGTATGTAGGCAAACAATTTATTTTATTTGCTTTTAGAAATGCCGACAATCAACAAGCAGTGACGCTAAGATAAACGCAATAGTAGGTTTACACGATCCAGAGTCCAGCAGAATACTGCAAAAACTAATCGGTGATTTTGAATGGTTACGTATTAGCGTAAATATGCAGCATTACACAAAAACAACTGCTCCTTTGTGTTACACATCTCTGGAGAAGCTGAGTACACAAAATTCTTATGCATCATATTTGAAATCTTGGATTAAAGTAAATCTTCGAGATCGTTGTCTGTGTGCTTGTTTACAACTTTTGCTATCGGATAAAGACTTATTAACGGTATATTACAACGCAGAGGCTTTTCTGCGACAAGACGTATTGGTTACTGCATTTCTGATGTGCCTCTCAGCGTGGGAACAGCGACAACAAGGCCTCTTAACTCAAATGGAAAACCTACTGCAAGCGAATAATTTTAATGTACAAAACAAACGCTTCAACTCACAACCAAATATTTTTGTAACACCTTTAAATATCAACCTCTCCAAAGAAGTGCGCGTCATGCCAAAGAGACTAAGAGAAAGAGAAAGAAGGCGCTCTTCTCACTTTACGGTTATACGAAAAACAAAGAGTTTATCAACTTTGTTGGATAAAAATATGAATAATTTAGAAAGTCAAGCAAGCAACGGTAATATGATGGATGCACCTCAACGACCACGCTGCAAAACATTTGGTGAAAATTGTTACAACGCTACAAAACACAAAGCACGAGGTATTGCAAAATGTGAGAAACATCCCAATATAAACATAGTCGTGACTTCCGCCACAAATGCAGATTTACAGCCATCTACCTCAAATCAAAGCCGTAAAAACTTCGGTTCGAACATAACGTTAAATTCGTCTGATTCTTCTGCTCTAGGTTCTCAAATTGCTTCAGTGTCTTCGACTAGTTCTACCGCCTCTGCAACAAACATTCATTTAATTAATACGGATGATATTAAGATATGGACTGATCACACATGGCAGCAGCAGCAACAACAACAACAGCAAACACCACCAAGAACTGCAGCAACACCCTCCTGTGCTATACCAACAATTAGTTCATCCCATGCAGCTCAGCGGCGGCTCAACAAAAGTGTCAGCCCCATCAACAGTTTTTTGTCGTCTATTTTTGGCACATCAGCTGGCAATGCTCTCGATATGGAACAAACTGATTACACAGAGTCTAATTTAGAACGATTACAGCAACAATCGATAAGTGCATCGTCCGTCAATTCATTGCCCAGTCAGTCATTGGGCAGCATGTCTCATGGATCGAGTGTTTTCGATAGTTTTCTGCCTGTGTGTGGTAAAAAGTTTCGTCAGCAAAATGTTGAAAATCTCTTTGAAAATGGCATCAGTTGCTTGGACTATTCAGTGCCATCACGTACCTTTGTTAAGGCCAAAGCTAACTTCAGTACAACCGCCAAGCATATGGAATCGAAAAACGCCCAAAGCCTAACCACGTTCTTACAAACCTCACATTTGTTGCACAACAATACACAATTGGAACGAGAGAATGCCCATTTTCGTATATCAGAGGCCATCATATCGGCCATGGAACACATAAAATGGAATAATTTGATGGCGGAGACGAAACAAGTAACAGAAGGTAATAAAATTTGTTATTGATATTTATCAGTGTGTTTTGTTATCCTGTGATTTTAGCCACCCCTCTCGGTACGGATTATTTGGCAGAAAACAGTATTAATGCACCGCCCAAAAAACACTGTACGTCTAAGTATTGTTCCGAGTTGTTGGAGGCAGAGCATACACCTTATGCTGAATTGGGTGAAGTGTGCACAGATTCACCTTCAGCTGAAATCGTCGGTTTATCGCTCATCTCTAAATTCAAGGAACAACATTTACCGAAAGTCTCCGAACTGAAATGGTTGGTATCCGAAGAAGACGCACCACAGAAATTGCTGCCCCTGCCCAATGTATACAATTCTGCAAATTCCAGTGACCTTGCTTCGCACTCAATATACCGAGGCACCCAATATTGGGCTCCGCCCAGGCCCCAGATAATATTTACGGATCACGCCTTACCTAAGTATATATTATATGTGGCCAAGTCTTATCTTAAAACTATTTTTTTTTATAATATATTTTTGTTTGTCAATAATAGCCGCAAACAATTGCTACACAAGCAAAATTATCGTTGTGCTGGCTGCGGTATGCGGGTGCCCTTGCAAAATTTGAATAGTTTTCGTTACTGTACATACTTGGGAAAGTATCACTGCACTGGCTGTCATCGGAATCATGTTTCTGCGATACCCGCGAAAATATTGCGAGCGTAAGTTTTGTGCCCGAATCGAACTCCGTTTAATATTTTTTATAAACGCTATGATATTTTAACAGATGGGATTTCAAGTGCTATCCTGTCAGTGTGTTTGCTTATCGTTTACTGGAACACATTTACACATACCCGCTGTTCTACGTGCCCGACTTGAATCCTGCTTTGTACATAAAAGTCAAAAATTTACGTGTGGCACGTCATAAAAGAGTCCAATTGAAATTTATTAAAGACTTTATAAATAGCTGTCGTTTCGCTATAGAGGAGCAGAGCTACTTTACAACAATACCCGATCACATAACCAGCGATTTTGACAATTGGTCAATAGCAGATTTTACAGATGCAGAAAGTAAATGTTTGCGGCAATATATTGATCGATTAATCGAGAAATGTGAATCTCACATTCATAACTGTGTGGTATGTGGTATGAAAAGATAATTATTTCAGTTAATCGTTTAAATTTCTTCAATATTTTTCTTTCGCTTTGTTAAAGCTTTGTACGGCCAGAGGTTTTTATTGTGAATTTTGTCTATCGGATGTGATCATCTTTCCCTGGGGCATGAACACTGTACGTTGCAATCGTTGCGGTTCGTGCTTTCATCGTAAGTGCTGGAAGTCCTTGTCAGAAGTTTGCTGTCGTTGCAAAAGAATTGATAAGCGCCGTAATGATGATGTCGAAGACTATTTATAGAGATATTTCGTGTTATATATCCGTCTGTGGATTAACTTTTTTTGTACAAGTACAAGTATTGTCTTCATTTTATATTATATTATATGTAAACCTTAGTTTATTTATATATTCTAAATAATTTGATATATAAAGTACGTGTTATTTATGTATGTATATATATATATAAACCTAATATTAAAACTTACCGAATTAGACACTATTAGTCTAAAATAAATATTTTAAGAATTATTTAGTTATAGTTGTGTTACTTGTTAATTGTCAATCAAGACAGGTGTGATCGTATACCTACGGAAGCATATATGGAACACTCACGGTTGTACAAAGATTTCTATTTACTGGATCTGCAGATCGTTTTTTAAATTAGACAACATCGTTTAAAAGCCACGCCCACATTCGCCAAGAATCTTGCAGTCACAAATATTGACTTAAAAACTATATATAAGGGATATAAATAGGATATCTTTCGAGTTTGCACAAATGGGCGTGGTCATATAGCAAGGCACGTTTTGACTAATTCGACTTGCGAGTTTTATACGAGTATGCATTACTATGCACAGCATTAGAGGAGCTTAATAATGGATTTGCCACGCCCCCGGTGTATATAAATGTCCTAGATATTTAATTTAGTTTTCTATACTTGTTTTAAAATTTTATCGTTATGTATTTTTATGCAATTTTAATATATATTTTTTTTAATTTTAATTAAAAATAATTCTGTTAATATATTAAATTTTTATTTTTAGCAATTATCAAAATCTAGTTTCTGTTCTAAACCAGAGACCACAGACTTCTAATTACAGAGACGGAGTGACGCGCTCTTAAATGTTGCTGGCAGAATCTCAAGCCAAATTTCAGGCCCATATCGTATCGTATCGTAACTAAAAGACAAATATGTGTTATCAAATTTAGCTTGTGTTTACTAATATTATGTATTTTTTAGAAAAATTTATATACTTTTTAACACTTCTCTCCTCAATGATACAATAAAAAAACAACTTGACAAAACATCAACACGGACTAAACCAGGAACATACCGATTATAAATCGATCACTTTACCACTACATTATAAAATATTCTTCTATTCGATTGTTTAGTACTAGACCTACATGATGATTGCGTGCATAAAACATATTCGTGTTAATCGACCAATCACAGATGCGTTTGTTTGCCACATTGTTGGTACATATATTGCATTTCTGAGAAGAAGCAAGTGTGCTTCATATTTTGTCAATTTTACACTTTTAAAGACTTTTAAGTTCTACCTAGTTGAGGGGAGGCTTTTTCATACATCATTCAACATGTAACATATGCTTGCATTTATGTAATTCGCACATAAATATATATAAAAACTGAACAATTGTACTCAAATTGATTTATTTAATTATATTTATTCATTAATCATATACCTCTCTCTGACCTCGGACATGATTTACATCGAGTAGAGAGTACATAAAAGAGGCCACCTTCATAAGTTTTTGAACTCTTATTATTATTACGTAGTAGTGGGGATAAAGTAGACTTATTTGCGCACACACGTCCCTACAATGACACGTGGAAGGCTCTTGGAGAATACATATAAAGGTTGGGGAGGCATGTAACCAAAGATCTACAAATTTGATAGCGCACATGGCAAAGTTCAAGAATTGATAAAATTTAGATTTTTCAACCACTTCAGGGCAATGTTTGCAAGATTTCGTAAATGTATGGGTAAAGGGATGTGTGAAGAAACGGGGTTTTGTGTCCGTAAGAATAATCTAATCCATTATCAATTAATTGCTAATTTTTTCCGGTCCGGCAACAAGTATGAAAATTCATAAACAGTGAAGAATTGGGTGCTCTTTGTTTTTGGTTTTTTACGCACACCGGCCATAAGCACTGAAAAAACAACAATAGTAGCACACACATGTGCTTAAAAAACCACTGCTCAAAAGTCTCTAAGAAGCGTGAACCATAATGACGAACATGCGTTTGTTTTGTACGTGCTGCAGAGACCTCTAAATGCATGTGTATTATATGTGTCCGTGCGTTTGAATATTACATGTATTCAGAAGTGTCTGGTCTCTGATGCAACGTCATGTTTACAAAATCACTTTATCTTGTGTTGATTCTATTATATACATACATATAAATGCACCTATACTGATGCCAAATAACTTACTATACACCGCTACATAGACGAGTAGTTCAATTGAGGTGAGCTATTAACCATTTTCAACATGTATGATAAATGTATAATATTTGGTTGAATGCTTCTCTGTACGGTCTTGCTTGAATGTATGAGTAGTCTAGCCTGTCATACTGTCATTACTAACCCACTAACCATTAAATCAGTTGCCGCCGAAGTTTCAAAGTGTTTGGTTGTGTTGACGCTAAAACGTTAGTGGGTGAGAGCAAATGCGTGCATTGAGTGGCATTAAAGACAAATTCAGCTAAGGAGTGATCTTAGATAAACAAATTAAAAAGTTTTAGTTTTAATACAAATAACGAAGAGTATGAAGGCAATATAATTAAGAAGAAAAATATACAATACCTGGTTTAAAAAAAAGCATTAATTCCCCGAACAGGTAATTGTAGGGGAGACAGAAACAAAAAAGAGAGTCATGCATGCCAAATAATTATAACTTCTCTCATCAGTGTGGCTTCTATAAAACTCCCTGCACATTATAAACAAACATACCTAAATAACAGGCGAATTGCATTCGTGTTCATACCTGAGCCTTAAATGTGAATTGTGTTGTTTTTTAGTGGGAAGTGTTGTGTGAATGATTTGATTTGATTTGATTTGATTGATTCTTCGACACAAACAACAATTAATGAATTTATGACGATGTAATGTTGTAATTGTTTTCGTGTGATTGTGTTTAACCAAGTTTAAACTTGTCCAACTTGAAATTTTGTCTATTGTTTATTAAAGTTTATGCTTAATAATGCCGCGAGAACTGTAATTATTAAAAATAAGATTTACAACAACAATAACTTGATTATTGTAACAAAATGTTTGTTTTTAAGTATAATGTTGCACAACAACAATATCTGTGTGATGCCGTTTACTCTATAGATGCGCGTCCACTAATTCACAACCCATTCATGAATCTATTACAAGGTAAATCACAGAATAGTTGTACAAATGCCTACAAATGTACGTGTATGGTTGTGTGTATGTGTTTTATTATATTGTAATAATTGTTCGTATATTTACACAATTAACAATTTCTTGTTGAAATATTTTTGAATAGAGAGTTTAAAGTACATACGTTTTGCTAAAGGTGAGTGAGTTGTACCGTAAACCTGTTTTACTATGTTTACTACAGCTACCAGCTGATTTATGTGATACGGATAAGTTTTCTTTTTTATACCATACACATAAGTTGGAGTGGTATACTCAGTTTGTCATTCCGTTTGTAACACCCAGAAGGAGGCATCAGACATCCTACAAAGTATATAAATTCTTAATCAGCATCAAAAACTCAGTCGAACTAGACATGTATGTCCGTGTGTCCGTGCGTTCGACTGTTGTAAATTTTGAGATAATGAGCATTTTTAGTTTTTGCTCGCAGTTTGCTATTTAAAATGGAAAAAATTGGTCAAAAGCCACGCCCACATTGACAAAAATCTATATATCTGCCACAAATTTAGAGCTATTAAGTTGTAATTTGCTATCCATTATTTCTTCCACCGATGTGCCAAAAAAGGGCGTTATCGGATAACAGACACGCCCACAATTGACACAAATCTGTATAACTACCACAAAAATTGACCTATGAACTTGAAATTTGGTATATAAATTTATGTTTAGTTATCTCATCCATCAATGTGCCAAAAAAACCGTACTACACCTAAACCTCCACTTGCAAGCTGATACGTAATATACACGTAATAGTATACCTGCCGCGCCCACTATTGTAGATGTGGAGTAAACCTCCTCCAGATTTGGCATACATGACAAATTTAGTTTTAGTTTAGGGGAAGGTATGTAATGGTAAACTGTATTTAAGGCATCTAATTATTTCCTCTATAGTTTATATATATTACATATCAAAATGCACATTGGGCTTTGCGTTAAAAAAAGGGGTTTATTATATAACCCCGCCCATTTCGATGCATCTCTAAATAGGTTAACTTCATTGCTCAATAATCGGCATGATGTTATCAAACAAATTATAAAATAAATTATGAACTGGATGGCGGAGAGTATTAAATGACTGAGCCTGATAATTTCCTTATGTTTATGATTTATACCAAAATCGAACCATCAACACATATATTTTCTCTTCCTCATTAAAATTGTTGTGTCAGTAAAAATTAATTCAAGGTCAAGATTTATGCACGATATGATAAAAAAGCCCAAGTAAGGAAACTTTTATCCATTTTTTATAAGCAAAATATGTAAAATTTTCTTTTGAAAAAGTGCATAATTTGCATAAGAATGAATAATATTTTAAGCAAAAAAAAAAAAATACGACCGTAGTATATAACAACCAAGCCCATCCGCAGCCAACAAGCTGAGTCTGGTGAAAAATTTCACTCATTTTGTTTATGTAAACTTAATGGAAAACAAACAGTATTATTCAAAACGAAATATTAGCATCAACAAAAACAAATACGCAGTCAAGTCGAACTATTTAATATCCTATACCCCCTAGCTTCAATTGTTCCAAATCGAATTTTGCTGCGATGATTAAATCAATAATTTTTGATCAATATTGTTAAAGACAGAGGGATGAGATAGTGATTGAACTACTTAGCTGATGGGTACTTACAAACATGTAGAATGAATTTACGACCATTAGAGTCCAGACAAACACACGGGCAAACATATCTAGATCGACTCAGATTTTAATGTTGATCAAGAGTATGTACAACTTGCAGAATCTCTGAAGCTAGCTTTTGGTTATGAAATGCGAAGATCCTACTTTACGTTCTCTCGCTTTAACTTACATACTCTGTGTATTTTCCCTGTGAAGTTTATGCATTTTCATTAAAAATAAAATGATGCATTTTTCTTGATTGAAGTTCGAGGTCATTTTCATATATTTCTGTGACGTTTTATTTTTTTTAATTCAAAACAGGAAAGAAAATTAAATTAGACTTAGGCCAAACCTTAAATACCCTTCATCATCACGCCCACTACGGGCGTGACAGGTATATGATTAAACCCTTTAATAGGGTATGTCTTATGTATCAGCTTGAAAGTCGAGTTTTGCGTTGTATATGATTTTTTGCAAATTTTTGGCGCGTCTGTTATCCGAGCACGTCCATTTTTGGCACAATAATGGATGGGATAACTTTTTTGTCGATTGTGGGCGTGTCTGTTATCCGATAATGCCCATTTTTGGCTTATCGGTGGAAGAGATAATGGATACCAAATTTCAACTTAAAATCTCAAAATTTGGAGCATATATATAGGTTTTTGTCAATTGCGGGCGTGGCTCTTGACCAATTTTACCCATTTTAAATCTGTACAAAATTTCAGCTCAATATCTTAAAATTTATGCCTGTGGGAATAACACGCGGACACACATTACTAGATCGGCAAAGTTTTTGATGCTGACCAAGAATATATATACGTTGATGCCTCCTTCTGGGTGTTGCAAATGGAATGACAAACTTAGTAAACCCCCCATCTTCTATGAAAAGTATAATAATACGATGGCTAACTATACGACATTTTTTCAATCGATTTCTTGTGTTAATTGGTTTGTAAATTTTTACACCTTACCATCAATCAAGTTTTTAATAAAAAACAATGACAACAACAACAATAACACACTAAAATCGAAATATGTCAACACAAGTAATCGAATCACTTTAGAAATTCATCTAAAGGTCAATTGGCAGCTTAATGTCAATGACGAATTTTCAGCTGAACAATAACACATTTTTTTATTTAGGAAGAAAAATGCATAGTTTTTGAATCTATTCAAGTTGTCTTGTACATATTATTTATTATTAGTTTTTATGGGTAAATGATTAGCTTTTAAATTGTTTACTTTAAAAACAATCCTCCATTAAATATGCATTAGTAACTAAGTATGCCTATGGTCAATATTCTCAGGTTTAACTAGATATCAAGTCTTAACAAATGGTTGTTAGTAAAATAAATATAATTTCATAGTGAAACTTGAGAATTAACCTTGAAGAACATGTGGACAAATTAAAAAAAAAACGTTAAGGTTCCTTCGCAAAAACATCTGTAAATGTGCGCATTTATAAATTATTTAAAAACATACCTACAGTGTCTCTATATGTATAATATTAAGTATACAAATACATTTTATTTAAAGTTGATTTGACTTAATTTTACATGAAATATTATTTACAAATATTAATTTTAATCACTTTCAAAATCACGGTTGAGGCCGTAGTAATGAAAAAAAAACAAAAAAAAAAACAAGTCATTAAAATTTTATTTTTCATTACTATGTCATTTAAAGCATTTTCTCTAATAAATACTTTCATTTTTTTTAGCCACTACATGTAAGGTTGAGAGAGTATTCTCACTTTATGAAAGTGTTGGTAATATTTGGAAAGAAGTCTAAAGGCAAGCGAATGGTCATAACGTTTTGTGTGGATCTAATTACATTTAGTATGTCTGTCTGTCCTAAAGTGAGAATGGGCTGATGAAACAGCCAAATTTTGTCCAAATTTCTTTTGCGGAAACGTAATCTCCTTATAAACATAAACAAAGTGGTTTTATGGGCGCAAAAAGCCTTATTTCCGTAAAGGATTTGATTTTTCAAAGTCAAAGACAGAATCGTGTTCTATATTTTGACTAAATATTGTGAAGAAAGTTTTATATTATTAAATGAATATTTCTTGTAACTTAATATAATTTCGTGAACCTTTTGCATGAGAAACTCGCGATGGTAAGTTTTGGTCAAAAGCCACGCCCACATTCGATAAAAACCGTCCTATTTGCCACAAATATTGAGCTATGAAAATAAAATGTCGTACATATATAATATATATAAAAGTACCTCATCCAATGATGTACCAGAAATGGGCGTGGTCAAGAAACCGAAACGTCTGCAATTCTACAAAAAATAACCTTTTTGTACTGAGTCCGAGGTGGATAGTGATACGTTATTAAAGGGCATAATCAGGTATCCGTGTACGCCCACATCTTGCATATAGCTGCAAAGGGTATTTAAGGTTTGGCCCCAGCTACACTCGGTTCTATAACTTGTTTTTTCACTCTAATATCTAAAAGTAATGTCAGCATTACCCCTCTTACTATAAAATTTACATACATTCGCAATAATAATTTGTATGTATATATGGGCAAGGACCCATTAACATGTAAATGTATGGAGACCGAATGCAACTTTTACACATGAATTGCAAGTATGGCAATCAATGTTATATATTTTACCTGTTTGAAGTTCTCGGTCAATTTCATGAATAATGGTTCTGCTTTATATTGAATATTTTTTGTTTTTGTACATTGATTAAATGACATGCCATCCGCCACGTCATCTAATCGTCCAGAAACAAACACCCACTCTCGTTCACTGACCATTCATTTCACTCAGACAGCTGATTTCTATCGCAAGGACTTTTTCCAATTGTTGAGTTGGGTTCTTCATATCACTCACTCTCTATACGTATATAGAGTGTGTGATAATTGTGAAAGTGGTTTAAGTTAATTTTACCAAAAATTTTTCAACTATTTCAATTTTTATGAAGAAATATAACAATTGTTGTATTCGAATATAGAGATGGACGGATGGACAAAAGCAAAAGTTTTAAACGGTTTTTATTTACGTAAATGTTATATGCTGAAGTCATAACTTTCATATTTTCTTATCTATACATTCTTACCTTTATACATATAAATACTTTATCACAAAAAGTTTCAATATTATTTCAATTAATAGCATTTCAAGTTGCTGTATCTAATTGTAACCGTTGCTCTGATAAAACTTGGCATATTTTCATATCGATAATTGATTTTTTACTTTTTGATTTATTTTATAATAAATGTTATGTTAATTGATTAATTAAATACTATTGTTATACTTATGTAACAACGAGTTTGACCTGCACAGGTTAAGGTAAAACTATTTGCTATGTGAACAATACAAATTGTAAAATAGAGCGCAGTTCAGTTCATGATTAACTAAATCAAATACAGGAATTCAATATAAAGATAAAAATTGGAATGCAATATATATGAAAAAAATGGCTCTTTGCTGATAATGTTTAATATGGTTTAAAAAAATTTATTTCATTGTTACGTAAACAAGTTGACAAACATTACCTAGATTACTTGCTGTTCACTGACACATTGTTATACCTTCCACCTTAGTGATGCGGGTATCCTAAGTTTGCTTGCCCGTTGCATAGAGGAAGTCTTGGAGACCCTATATACAAAGTTGGACCTGGCTTCACTCTTAAATATGTCTATGTACCAAAACACACGCCCCTCAGCATCAAGATTGCCGTTAGGTATTACTTCACAAGAATACTTTGTATTAGCATGCAGTCTCGCATCTCTTTAGCTCCGCCAAGATATATGCTGCCATAGCGTTTATCTTCTGCCAGTTTTCTTCATTTTGTATAATAAACTCTTTCATTTCTGTTATATCCAGTAAGATGAGGTCAACAGTTCTGAATCGCGGACAATGAAGGAAAAAATGTTTCGCGCCTTCAACTTCTATTTTACAAGTTGGTCATAGTGAGGAGTTATCATGTCCAAATTCGTTTGAGATGTTTCACTTACCATTTGAGTTATTTTCAATTCCAATTAGAGTCAATTTGAATGATTTTCAATTCCATTTTTACCTTCAATATCAATTTGAATAATTTTCAATTTGATTCATATTTGAGTTATTTAAAATTTCAAGTTCTTTCTACTTGCACACCGAGAACCTTCATTTTCATTTGAGTTCTTACCATTTCTATTTCTATTTGAGTTCTTGCCGATTGCCAGCCGACAAAGTAAAATCATATTCGAGCTATTTCGCATTCCAATTGGAAATGATAACAGAAAACCTAACAATGCCTACTTTTAACGGTTTCATTTATTTTAAACGTTTTTAAATATTTTAACTATTTACCGCGACATTTTGTGAAATGTATAGTGTAATACAAGGTATTTAAGAAATCGTGACTAAATATTTTTATTTTAAAATGATTTTTTTATGAATATTACATTCTGATAAACAGAATACCCACAATATACTTTAAGTAAATAGTACTTAAAAGCGGTTCTTGTGTAAAATGTGTAATTGTTGACACTAATTATAATGTTGTAAAATTTATGGGTATATAAAATGATTCCACAATTACAGGATAATAAACGAAATGGAATAAAATGAAATATTTCTTAAATAAATCAATTCAATATTGTTTAATTTGAATCTAATTTGTATGTTTTTTTACTTTCTATATCGTATTGCAGTATCAAGTGTTTCCTAAATAGTTTTCAACACATGGAGTGTATGTTTCAATCGAGTCAACAAGGTTGGGCTCAAATGTTTAGTTCGATATGTTACAATAGAAAGTCACCGCCACCGCTTAAGCCGAGACCACCCGGAAACAACTCAAGCATAACTGACCAATGAAACTATTTATATAATTAAAATTGAAAAAAAAAAAAAAAAAGAAAAAAAATTAAATATTTTTAATAAAAAATTTACAATAAATTAAACTCTAAATATATAAACAAAATGCTACGCTTACGTGTAAGCGTTTAATTAAAATTAAGGAATCGGTTAAAAAAAAAGTGCTCTTAATATATAACTGGTGGTGTTTTTTTTTATTATCTTGTGTGTGCGTATAATATAAATATTAAATTTTATCTAAATAACGTGTTTTTATAACTGCCTTAAAATATATACGCGTTAAAATACTTGAAGAATCATTTTTTATGAAGATATTTTTAAACATAATGGGAACAAAAACTCAACCATTGGCATACAAAGGTAAGGTTGGATAATGCAAATAAAACATTTAAGATAACTAAATTTGGCTTAGGCCAAATCTTAAATACCCTCCACATCTATAACGGTGGTAATGGCAGATATATGATTACGCTCTCTAATAGTGTATGGATTATGTATAAGCTTGAGAGTCGTGCTTTACTTGTTTTTTTTTTGTTTGGTTTTTATTTGGAAATCGTGGGCGCGTCTATTATACGACCACGCCTATTTTTATCACATCGATGAATGGAATAACTATAGATATCCATAGAAATTTTCAAAGTCATAGGTCAATTGTTGTTGCAGATATAATGGATTTTATCGATTGTGGGCGTAAATGTTATCTAACTACGCTCAGTTTTGGCACTTAGATGGATACGTTAATTATAAATACGGGTACTATATATCAAGATAATACCTCTATATTTGTGGCAGATATATAAATATTTGTCGATTGTAGACGTGGCAGCCATATACATGGACAAATGAACACGGACATACATGTCTAGACTGACTTAGTTTTTGATGCTGAATGACAAACTTAGTATACCCGTCATCTTATGTGGAGGGTATAAAAATAACATTTATTAAGTACATATTTACTTTATTTTATATATGATATGTATTCTTATATATTCTTTTTGTATTTTGTTTTTATACCCAACCATTTTAACAATCATGGAATATTGTCGCACAGATAAAACGCAACATAATTCGCAGACTAAAGATAAAAACGTTTTATCATACAGAATAACTTTCAGAATCGATTTAATCATGTACATGCTACAAGTCATATAGATATGTACATAAAATAAACAAATTAAATATATTAATTTTCCTGAAGTTTTGTTAAAAGACACTTTTTGACGATAGAAACTCAAATTCAATCAAATAAAGTCTGTATGTTAATTAAATATTTGTAAAAAACATACAACTTTTACTTTTTTCAATGCATATTATATATCAAATGAAAGGGGAGAACTTGAATATTTTAAAAATAGTATCAGTCCTGTAAACGATAATCGCATGTTTTTGGAGAAAACTGGATTTAAAATTAAGAAATGTGTTTTTCTTAATGAGGGTTTCCAAAACAAATTTGCCAAAATTAAACGATAAACTTTATATTAAAATATTATACATCGCTAGAAAGTAGACGTTATGGTCCTAAAGGTATGATATTTTTTACAAAATATTTAGTATCTGTATTGATTTTATTTGATTGATTGTAACTTTGGAGTCTTCTTTCGCAGTAACTATGGCTCAGTGATGAAAACCCGTTTATTACGTTTAACACATATTTTGCGGCCTTACTCTACTGTTGTCCTGGGCTCGACATTACATTACCGCCCGGTTTTTAACTGCTTACAAGAACAAAACAAAAAAATCAAAATCATGTCAAGGTTTTTCGGTCAAACTTTTAAGTTTTAAAAGTACAAACTGAGCATTACTTATCGTGTACACATAGGTGTGCGATTTGAGCTATACGTGCGTTATAGATTTTGAATCCTAAACACGTAACAACATGAATATGGATATGAATGGCATACTTAACGTATTGACTATAACATGTTAAGCAGGATTGAGTAGAGCAGAGCAGTTCATTTCACGCATAAAAGTTGTTTTTTGTTTGTTTTGTTTTTTTAATATATTCTTGAACATTAATGAATAAAAGCATTTGCGCTACATAAAACGTGACTTTTTGTATTGTAATCAAATGAAATGCATGTGACTCACAGTCATTAAGCAGTTGGACTCATAAGCTGTTTTTAGTAATGATACACATATTATACTTATGTATATGTGCCGGGTATTTTCGTTTAAATTATTTGTGTATTTCTTGTTACATTTAAAAAGTTTAGCTTTGCTTTTTCTGAATATTAAAATAATTGCGGATAAACCCAAGAAGTATGATTTAAAGCCAGGCATGTACGTATTGCAGTATTTACACTCTAAAGTACATTTTATGTTATTACTACTCAAAGTATAGAACTCAAAATTCTTAAGTATATACGTATGTATGTGTTTACAGTTTACATATTATTCCTGGAATTTGTGTCATTTAATCATATCCGTTCTGGTGAGTCAGCCATTCCGTTATGAAATTAGTTTACTTTATTTCTAATCATCTACTGTGTATTGTTTGTCAGTGCCCCCTTTTTATACTCACCACATATTATTGAGGGGTATAGTTGGTTTGTTATTACGTTTGCAACTACACGAACGAAACTTCAGTGATCTCAAAAATTATTAAGCTCATTCAACATAATGATTATTAGCCGCTTGGTTGAAGCCTTTGTTTATAAAGCATTAACTTAGATATTACGCTGAAATTTTACACAGACATATAGTCCACGTAGTCCAGATAGTTTCCTATTTCCTACGATCGCAATTGACAAATTGACTCTCAATATATACAAGTATGTAGTATTAATACATGCTTTTTAAAAAGTACAATATTGCTTGAAAGCCACGCCCACAATTTGTAAAACATAGGCAAATCCAGTTACAATACAATGCACTTCTACTTTCTGCACACATGTTCTTATTTAAAATTGGGCAAAATCGGTTGAAAGTCACGCCTACAATGACCAAAAAAAAAAACTACCAACTATTTATAAAAATGAAATTTGATAAACGTGACTATAATCATCTAATCCATTGATGTGGCAAGGATAAAAAGGGGTTGTATAACAGACACGCCCTTAAAAAACACAAAAAACCTTACTTGTCTTAGAATCCGACTTATGTACGTAATACATAAACTATAAACAACGTAATCAGATACCTGCCACGCCTACTATTTTTATATTGATGTGAAGGGTACTTAAGATTTGGTTCTAGTCAAATGTAGTTTTTTTTTGGCTTGTTTTTTGATAAAATTTCATTTCGTTATGCTGATAAAGTGCAAAAGATAAAAACTTTAAAGTTGACTCATATACTGCTGAGAAAGTTTCATTACGTTTACTTTTTTTAGATTCTTTTTAAATATCGGCGTTAAGTATAGATCAATTAGAAAGCAACAGCGATCAATTAGAAAAAAACAGCATAGTGAGGCACTTGGTGGTAGCACACCGCATACTTTAATATTGGCCATTGTATAAACACCTCGCCCTTTATAAATGAGTTAGCCTAAGCTTTTCACTTCCTTGTCTTGAGCTTCATGCCGCCTTTATAAACATTCTTAAATGAAACTCACTTATACTGGCCGCACTACCTTAATAATGGTACTCTATGTATATTATTGTCATGTGAGAAATTCTATGTACTATATATAATAATTTGCAACATGTAAATATTAATTAAAACTAATTATCGGATTTTACTTAATTATTCAGAGAATCTAAAAAAAACCGCAAAAAAAAAATCATATATTAAAGGTGTGTTTTTGTACCCTCCACTTAAGATTAAGTTTGTCATTACGTTTGCAACATCCAGAAGGAAGCGTAAGAGACTTTATAAAGTATATATATTCTTGATTAGCATCTAAAAGTTAGTTGCTTTAGACATATGTGTCCGTATGCCCGTCTGTTGTTGGCATTTTTACGGACGTAAATTTTGAGATATTGAGCTGAAATTTTATACAGACACTTTTCATTTCTGTAAGCAGATCACTATTCAAATTGGATAAAATCGGTCTAGCGCCACGCCCACAATTAATAAAAATCTATATAACTGCCATAAAAATTAAACTATAAAGTTGAAATTTGGAATGGATCTTTAGTTATCCCATCCATGTGACAAAAATAGGCGTGATTTTTTCTAATTCTGTGCGTGTCTGTTCCAAAAAATTATATTCAACGTAAAACTCGACTTTCAAACAAACTCTTAGGGGACCTAACTATATACCTCACTACGCCCACTATTGTAGATATAGAGGGTATTTAAAATTTGGCTTAGGCCAAATTCAATTCTCTTACTTGATTTTTTTTCATATTCAATCGATTAAATATTGGAAACAAGTTAACAAGTGCACCAACAGTGAGTGTCACAAGCAACAGGTGTCCGTTATTGAAGTGTTATAATTTTTAAAAACAACAATCACAGGCACAATTAGTTGAATTTACTTTACTTAGTTGAAGGGTATATATAACACACACATACATACATACATTTACTATGTTTTGTAATAACAAGAGAATGTATAGCAGAGTATATAACAACAATATAAAGAACACGTGTTGCTTGTTATCATTATCATCATCATCATGATATAAAAGAGAGTGAATTTAATAATTTGTTGAGTTATTCGACTCTTATATTATAGTAGAGCTTTTCTATAAACTTTGACATGTGTTTTGTTTAAAAGTTTTCCGTTAAAAGCTTACAGTTTTTGCTTTATTAATGTTGAGAACGGGAATTATATGTATGCACTGTATTAATAACATGTGAGCATTTAAATAGTATATATGTACATATGTTAATACATGTACGTTTTTATTGCCACTTGGATTAAACAGCTGCTACTGACTTTTACTTTTGGTAAAGCAGTAAAAAAGCGATCCTTGGTTTAAGGCAGATTTTAGATACCCTTTACATCTATGTGGGCGTGCCCGTTGCCTCATAACGTTCCTTAACAATGTGTGTAAAACGTATTAACTATCACTCACTTGTCAAATTCTGGCCAAAATTTTGATTTATTTTGTAAAATGTGGGCGTGTTTGTTTGACCACGCCCCTTTTAAACACATTTTATGAAGGTATTAACTAATTATAAGTATGTGCACAACATTTAAATTTCATTTCATTTTGTTGCAAATAGATATATTGTGGGCGTGGCATCCCATCGATTTGCCTTAATCCAGCCACCGGCGTAAAAATAATAAAATTTTAGCTCAATACATCATAATATGCGATCATGTGTTTTATCAACAACCGACGGACACACGTATGAACATATATAAAGACGACTCAGCTTATAACAATAAACTTTATATACTCTTGATATCTCTCTAAGATGGAGAATATGAAAATGTTTTACGCAAAATCCAAACAACCCCTACACTGCTCACCACACTCCACATTCATTAATAACAAGAAACACATAATAAAATAAGTAAACAATAAATATGAGCAAGAAAAGGAAATTAGTTAAAAGCAAACAAAGCAAAAAAATTTCTTCACGTACAAACGTAAAAATAAAAGACACGAGAAAACATGAAACAACTAAATTGCACAGTGTTTGGCCTTGTTCAGTGTCAATGAGTACAATTTTCTGTCATTCATTCGGACCTCATTCAAGTGCAATGTGTTTGTAAACCTAAAATATAATTAGGTCGACAACACATTGTATTCGTTGGGGTGCTGCAATACCATTAACTAAATAATATCTGATCTACAACATATATTTTGCATATTTTGCTTACGAAAAAAGACAAAAAAATTGACATGATTCACATAGAATACAATCTTGTGATGCTTTTGGCAGAAAATATTTCATGACCTAAGTCATTTAAAATATGAAAAATATTCTGTTATTTTCTTCCTTCATGCATTGTCTATTGTTAACACAGGTTTTCTTTTAATTCCCTTTCCTACTCACATATTTTTAAACGTAATTAACATAAACATACTCATGCGCCCCAGCTATGTGTGAAATTTTTATAGTGCGTGTGTACTCTTTTGCTCTCATTAACTACGTTGCGAAAGGTTTATTAAATTAGAAAATATTTTAAACTCATAGAAGTACGTGTATATATATAAATAAATATAATGATAATCTGTATCTCATGAGATGTTCGAAATTATAATAATTGTTCAGGTGAATTTTAATCAGAATATTAAAATAAAATAAATTAAATCAAAATAAAAACTAGTAAAAAATTCTCCGCAATGTCACGCCTAATATTTCGATAGTGGACACTAATTATACCTTTGGCCTCCAAATTTCCAAATTGGTTTTTGTTTAATGTTTAATTTTGTCCATACGTCCGTCTCCATTTTATGACTATTTCATACAATTTTTGCACGTATTAAGCGATTTATAGTAGTGAATAAGAAATTGACACATATACCTCTGTGTGAAATTTTATGTGTAAAATTCTTAACAGATAACTTGAATCTTAAAAATATTGCTAAGAACTGTGTACAATTTTTTTTAATGTAAAGCTTTTATTTTAATAAAATATACTTTATTGAATATGATGTTATAAAAATATAACGAATTTACCATTATCTATTATTTATTTTTGATTAATTTAAGAAATAAAGAAAAGTGGACGTATGGACATTAATCAAATTATTCCATATACATAAATACATAATTTAATCAGCTGCATAGCTGCATAAAATTATTCATTACTTTAGTTAAGTTAGCTATTTTTCTGTTTAGTTAGTTATGTTTAGTTAGTTGGTAAAAAACATTTGATAGAGTTTGATAGCGTGCTGTATAGTCGTTTTTCACACTACATATTGAAACCATTGTTATTGTTATTGTTGCTGTTGTTGTTGTAATATGGTTGCCACTAGTAACTATCAAACATAATATTGAGTGAAATTTTTACCGTTTATTCACTTCAGTCGAGTATTCGTCGTTGATCACTTGAAAACGTTTTTATATGTTGCTCGCATTTACCAAATTCTTGTCTAAACATATTGCAAAATAATGAAATATTCCCCCAAAAAAAAAAAAGTGTTAATAATAATAAAAGACAACAAATAAAGCGAGAAAATATCGTATAAAGTTAAAACATGGATAAACAAAGCATTTTGTGTTTAAGGAATGAATGAAAGAAACTTGTTTTGTTAAAAAAAAATTGCTTAAAAAAACTTTGAAATGAAATGTATTGCATGCAATACGTAATCATGTGTGTGTATGTTATACAAGACAATGCTAAAAGTATATACAAGCCAACGTTAGAAATTATGTGACCACCAATTTAATCCTCTTTACGTGATACTCAGTTTATCAAATGACGTTCTTCTATAAGTAATAAGAGGAAATCGACCATATATGTTTATTATATATATACAATTTCAATAGCAAGAGTCTTATAAAAAATAAATAAAAATTATTTCATGTGCTAAAGAAGTTCAAAAAAAAATATATTTTAATTTAAAATTCATGGATTTTGTTTATTGCCGTAAAGAAGTATGCCGTTGATTGTTGTACTTGAACTTTTATGTTAGTTTTATGCGTTACATTATTCAAACATACAACACGTACTAAGTGAAGGCAACAGAGCGTTCAATGTTAATTACATATAAAATATATGCATGTGGTATATAAATGGGACTCTTTGTAGTGGCCATGTATGCCGTTTTTATACTTTTCACATTAGATCTATATAAGGGTTTGCACTACCTTTTTTCAAGTCATTATGCGTGCCACACCCAAGATAAGTCAGACACCCTACAAAGTAGTCGATTAGCATTAAAATTTGAGTAGATCTGTACGTCTGTCCATCTGAACGAACAGTTTCTGTAAGCAAGTTCGTTTGTTCGTTTTTAGGAGCCACACCCACAATCAATAAATATATAAACAAGCGCAAAAGTTGAGCTATGAAATTGAAATTTGGTATTTATACAGTGCTGGTCAGAGCTAGATAGAAAATAACTTATAGATAAAAACTTCCTGTAAGTTTAAAAGAAAAATAATGACGTAGTTTGATGAAAGAATCTATGGTGTTTGTGAGCTGTGTTGTGCTTATGTACAGGTATTTCTATGGCCTATGTTCTAGAGAGATAAAAGAGATGTTTCCTCCGCTGAAGCCCCTTAGTAGGACAACCAGGCTTGCTCACCGATCTCACCCATTCGTTTTGGAGTTTTATTATATGTCATCCTCTAAGTGGATGCTTATATAAGAAAAAAAAAATAGGAAAACGGTGGGTGTGACAGGTACGTGATTACGCTTTCTATTAGTATCAGCACAGTCGAGTTGTATACTGAATATGGTTTTTTGTAAATTATAGGCGTGTGTGTTATCTGACCATGCCCATTTTTGTCACATCGATGCATGGCATAACTATAAATACGTGTACCAAATTTCAAGTTCATATGTCAATTTTTGTGAATAATTGTGTGTGTCTGTTATCCCACCAAGTCCATTTTTGGCAAATCGATGCATGGGTTAATGGCATATCAAAGTTCAACTTAATAGCTCAATTTTTGTGGCAGAAAGATTGGTATTTGTTGATTGTGGGCGGAGCTCTTGACCGATTTGGCCCATTTTAAATAGCGACTAAATTTAAAAAAAAAATCTGTACAAAATTTCAGCCCAATACCACGAAATTTACGTTCGTGAAAATGCCAACAACAGACGTACATACATGTCTAAATCTACTCAGTTTATTCTGATCAAGAATATATATTCTTTGTACGGTCTCTAACGCATCCTTCTGGGTGTTGCAAATGGAATGACATACTTCGTACAGCCCCCATCTGATGTAGAGGGTATACAAATATTATGGTATTTCTATTTATTTTATATAAGCAAGGGGTATCCCAGATTTGGCTTAAGCCAAAAATATCATTTCAATTTATTTTATTCGAGGGTAGGTAGGAGGAATGTGTGCAACTCAGTTTCGGCTATACATTGAAAACATGTGATTGTGATTAATAATAGATTAAGAAGAGAGCGCGCAAAAAACGTGGAACAAAAGAACAATCAATCTTATTCTTATCGTAAACAATCCTAATGACATACACATACGTACATGACACATTTCATTTAATTTTATTTGCTCATATATTTTTTATTGCAGTTATATATGACTGACTCATCGGTTTTCTTTTTTTTATTATTTTGAAAATTTCTAATAATTACATTTGAAGCAATTGATTCTATTAAATTTGGGTCATTATTAAGTAGAAATCTGTGGGGAATTGGGAAATAGAATAGAGTGGTTGCTTCACGTTTATATACACATACATACATACATAGTTACGTAGCAAGTCAAGCAATTAAAGTCTTCTGTTACATGTGTAAATGTGGTTCAATATAAACAATAATACTGCCAGCTGCTACATTACCTATATACCTATATACAGGGAAGAGAATGGGAATTGCCAGCTGTGCTGCATTTACCTTATTTATATATTTTATCAGCATTACATTTTCGAGTCGATTTATTATTGAGTCTGGTGGAATTGGAAAATTCATCTTGTAAATGTAGACAGTTTCGTATTTGATTTGTTTAAAATCGCTTGAAAAGCAATCTTGACACAATTGATAAAAATTTCTCATATCTTTCCACTTTTCTTGAGGGAGAGACACATGGACGTGAGCTATTTGACTATAGGTTAATAAGTAACGAAGCAAATATTTTTAATCAGCAACAAAATCTGAATCGATCTACATGGTCAGACAGGCATCTGTGTTTCAGTCTGTTGTTACCATTCTCATCCGCAATTTTGGGATATTGATTATTTTTTTAAGGAGGTTGCTAAGCAAATTCGGTTGATAGCCGCGCCCACAATCCACAAAAATTAGTTGAATTTCGGTACAAATCTTTATATGGAATCTTTTGATTAATGTACTAAAAATGGGCGCTATTAAATAACACGCCCATTATTTGTAATAAAATAAATTTCGTGTAGATTCCTCCGTGAAAAACGCAAATATCTCAGAATTTACCCTCGTAAGAAAGCCAACAACAGACGGACATACATGTCTGGATTGACTCAGTTTGTGCTGATCAAAAATACTCGTATATATAGTTTGTAGGGTCTCTGACGCCTCCTTTTGGGTGTTGCAAACGAAAGAACAAACTTTATATACCCCCCTCTTATGCACAGGGTATAAAAAGATTGGCTCCGACTGCAAAAAGATGCTATTTGGTGCTATGCTCTCTATAGAATAGAGAGTGAATATGAAAATGAACGAAAAGGTTGTGTAAGGAAATGTAGAAACTTGTCTTCCAATTTTGGTTAAGAACTACTAATCTATATATACATATATGTATACGTACCATATGCTAGGGAGCGTTGTTTTATATGTTGTTAGAAAAGCAACCACATTATTAAATTGTTTTGGCATTCAGGTATGACAGAGGATGATTAAGCATAAAGAGCTATTAAACCACGCAACCATAACAACTATGACGCAACTTTCTATTTTCATTTTAGATTTATGCACGTGTTCAACGGAACACGTGAAAATGTTATGTTCTAGACAAGGTATCGAACAATATTGTTGCTCTGCTTATGTGTTGGTTTCAGTGTAAATGTTTTAATTTAGAGAATTTATGTTTAATTATGTTGAAGAAAATAGATTTTACACATAAAGTTTAAAAGTTAAAGGTCATAATTGTCATCTCTGCCTAATGGTTCGTTAAGGAAATGATGAACAAAAAATATAGCAAGAAAAGCACTTTTTGTCTGTAAGTCCGGCTACGAACAAGTCTGAAATGTTTGTTCCTTTAACTTACAAAAAACATATGTACCATATATATAAAGTAAGCTTAATGGGTGTATACTGAAAATTAATTTATATACAAATATGTAAAGTAATGTAAACAATTTGTATAGAATTATTGTTATTACATAAAACCGATTGTTTACCAGATTAATGAGTTTTTATTAAAGCGCACGAACATTTTTCCACATCTACTATGGAAATACGGTAAATGCATATGTTTTGTAGATAATAATTTGATCATATTGCAATAATAAAAACACAATCGTTGCAATTTCTGCAATTAAAAACCACACAATCTAATAAAAGAAACTGTAAATTGTTAGTTTTGATGAAGTAGCAACATCAGTAAAATGATAACTCTGTGTGGGTGTTTTTTTTCCAAAGAATGTCAAATTGTCAGTCTTAAGTAAATTATAAATTTGGTTTAAGGGTAAACAAAACTTGTACAAAAGATGTGCTCCGAAGTATACATGTGTTTACATAAACCCATGTATTTACGTAAACTAAACGCTGCATAGTTTGAATGACGTTTAACTGAACTGTGTATAGTAATAAATAGTATAGTAATAAAAATCATTTATTAGCGCGCGCGTTTCAGCTAGACATATCCGTTTACCATACTATGCGGAAATTACCAAACAATGTTCTAGAAACTCTTTCTGTTTCTGTTGGGGTTGTTCTTTATTTAACTATTATTGCCATTCTTTTAACATTTCTCATATGCTACTACATTAGTACATATGTATATAGATAAGTGCTGGCAGTGGAAAATGAAATCATCTATATATATAATACATATGAACTATACATAGCTACAAGTATTAATATGTATAAGGCAGATACTCGTATATAACACAATCAGTCATTTATGTGGCCTATGTAAACAAGTGTTACCGGAGTAATAATGTTAAATTTGTTTTAGGAGAAATCTTAAATATCATACACATCTATATACAAATTATGGGCGTGGCAGGCCCTTTTATTTATACACACATATATATGTTATATACCTCAACTAAAAAAATAAGATTTTTTGTAAAAATGTAGTCGTGTATGTATTATCCGGCCACGCCCATTTTTTGTCATTTCGATGGTTGGACTAATTATAGGTATTTACAGCAAATGTAATTTTCATAGAACAATTTGTGTACTTGATATATATATTTTTATGGATTGTGGGCGTGGCAATTGTCTACTTCGCCTCATTTTATATAGAAAAATTCATTCAGAAACTAAAAGTGTTATAAAATATTCAACATTTATCATCTAGATCCTTCCAACAGTGCACGAACATGTCTTGATCGACAGAAATTTCCAAGGTTATCAAAATTTTAGCAGTTGCAAATGTAATGACAAACTTAGTATACTGGGGGTATACTGGGGGTATACTAAGTTTAAGGGTATTTAAGGGTATAAAAATGGTTTATTTTCCATTTCATAAGTACATACTGCGTATAAGTAATATATCAAAAAAAGTTACTCATACGTCACAAATGTTTTCCATTAAACTTTATTCAAACAGATTACACAATAGAAAAACATTAATAAGTGCACAAAACGACATACTCGTAGATTTCTCTTCTTAGTAAAAATATTGATGAAAATTATTTTTCTCGAGTCCGATGTAATTATAACAGATTTCCGGTGCATAGGTTACATAATAGTGACACATATTTATAGAGGGATGATGGGTTTTTTTAATTCCGTATCTTGTTTGTGATTGAATTTTTGATGTTCTGTTTATCTTAACCCACACAAATCCTTACGAATGTGTAGACATTTTTATACAAATTCCAAAATTATGTTTTTCTAACATATAAACTTTATTGAGTGTTACTGGCTGGCAGCCAATATTTGTGTGTTTGTTGGATTTTTTTTTTTCATAAAAAGAGACACTGCAGCCGAAAGTTTGTTATAAAATGTAAGAGTTCAAAGTACACGCTGCGGTTATTCACTTTTGACCAATACTTCAGCTTTTTGTTGTTGCCGTCTTCCCCCCTTTTTCCTTTAACTCAATGAACTTTTCAATTGCAAATGCGTTAAAAAGAAAGTAAATGAAAGAAAAAAAAAAGTTTATATAATGAAAATACATAAGTAGAGAAGTGAATAAACACACATACATATGACACCAACCAATAAGTGATTAAGGACCAAAAATTAATTATAAACGCCTTCAATGTATTTTTTTATACCAATACAAGTGTGCACAACAAATGATGAACATATTTCTTGTAGATGGAGATAATGTGCAATGTGTGCCCATTTCTCATGGTTTGTTACCCCCATAAAGAATGATGTAATTAATCATCTCTATGTAACGAGAGAGTGTTTGTATGCGTTCAGTAATAAAAATTGGGGTTGGAAATAAAATTAATGAAGAAACATTTATAAAATAATAATAATAATAAATATAAAAAACTTAAATTTGGCTTAAATGGCCTCCTTATACGTAGTGAGGGCATGGCAGTTCGTCCTAAAGTGAATACATTACGAATTCTTCTATAAAAAAAAGGGATTATAAAGCAAAATAAGGTGTTTTTAAATTGTGGGGGCCCCTCTCATCTACCGCACCATCTCGGTTGCACTAGTTGTAATGACAAATGCTGACCAAATTTCAACTTTATTGTTTAATTTAGGATAATTGAATTGTGGGCGTGGCTTTCAACGAATTTTGCAAAATTAAAATAAAAACTTATAGAATTTCAAAATACGGACGGATGGACATGGCCAAATTAATTCGTACAAGGAAGCTGGTTAATCTTTATACTTAATAGTATTTATATTTTAAAAAAAGTCTTAACCCTTGATATACTCCCTAAACTTATGTGGCAAGTGCTGCTTAATGTTTTACCATGAACTGGTTTTTTTAGTGAAATGAAAATTTTTATTTATTCTAAACCCTACCAAGCAGTAGTGATTACATGAAATTATTGGTGAAATGCCTTTTGCAAGTAAACGGCGTCCAGATAGCTTAGAATTAGAAGTTTTGCGTATATCTGAAACGCCACAACATGAAAAGCAATACAAAGAAACGCCGAGTAAACGGAAAAGGACAACGATAATAAGTGATAAAACACAGTTAACCGATAATACGTTGCAGCCATTACAAGGCGATCATGATTGTTACAAGCAGCAGACAACATCATCAGCAGCAAAATCACCGCAACAGCAACGATGGTATCAGTTGGGGAATAAATTATTTCGACGAAGAAGCAGTTTAGCTGGCGTTCATACAAAGCGTAGTTACGATGAAATTAGTGATTGTAGCACTGCCCGTGTAGAAGTGACTGCCAAAGCTACATTGGCAAAACCGGAGGCCACAGTTCTTGGCAATTCTACCACAACTATATTAACAACATCTCCAACACCCCATGTAGCCACATCTGATGCACATGTACCCGATGTGGTGACCGCCCTACCAAGAACTAATTCTAAAAAACGACGACGCAGTAAAACCCATAGTGGTGACAATTTATTTAGTTTAGCTACAATAAATCAAAGCGGTGAAGTACAGTTACATAATCCAGTTGGTTCACCACAATCATCTTTACCATGTGATACGGACACAAGTATTTCGGCTATAAAGTCGTTGCCACTGCACGATCAAGTTTTATTAACCACATCTGAGCAAACACCAAAACCTTTGATAAGATCGAATGTCTCAGATAATGAGGTAGCAGTACCTTTAGTCAAACCTGGTGTTAAAGTCAGTTTTATATCATTCCTTAACCGATTGACTCAGTGGAAAACAAATAATTGTCAACGGAATCACAAACATCCCTATCAAGCAACAGTTAATGAGATTGTTGGTGATGAAGAACATTTTAATGCAGCAGCCAGTACCAGTTTGGAAGCACGAAAGTCAATAAAATTCAGTACAGATTTTCAACAATTACCAGCGTTGTATGATATTAAGAATGAACGACTTCCGTCTTTGGCAAATGTCAAGGAGAAGGGTATGAGACGCCTGTCGCAGATACGACGCAGACGTAGTTCCTTTTATTATTCAGGTATTAATAAAACTTAAAAATTTGTTTCACAATTCAAAAGACAGAGAGAGAGAGAGAGAGAGAGAGGTATTATTATAGAAATTTATTTAATATCAGAAATCAAAGTTCTGAATCCTTCGCTTCATCATCATCATCATCATTACTGGCCGATTACAGCCCATTCGAATGTTTGGTCTGTTGCCAGTTGGAAGTGCGTCTTCTTCGGTTCGGTTTCTTCTCTTAATTGCATTTGAATCTTCTTAAAATCTATTGCGAAAAACTACCTCCACAATAAAGTTCTTAAAGGCTACCTTTAAAATTTCTCTCATCTCAAATATATCGTATTTAGATGGTTTTCTTGGGTTAATCAATATCTTTTACATTGTTTATGTTTATTATTTGTTTTGTTTTAATAGTTTTTAGTTTTATAAGTGACAATTATTTCTTTTTTATTACTGGTTTGTTATGTCAATTCATAATGTGGATGATGACACACTTTATTCTGGTACTCGTCTATTGAAAATCTTTTAAATATTTACAATAATCTCATAAATATTTGATAAATTTTTTATATAACATTACAGATAATGAACGCAGAATACGTGCTAATGATAGAGAATTTAACGACCAATTCAAATATGCTGTAAGTATTGTATAAAGGGGAAGAACAACATTTACAACATGCAAGTCGGCAATGATCTCATCAGCTAGGCATACATTTTTAGATAAAAACCACCTTTAATATTGTGAACATTATAGTGGGAGGTGCTTTAACTTTGCTATTCCGTTTGCAACAACCAAGAGGAAGCATTAGTCTTCATAAAGTATATTTATTGTTGATATTGTTGTAGTTATGTCCGGCCTCGTGTTCGATTGCTTACAGTTGTAAATTTGGAGATATTGATTGGAAATTTTGGTGAAAATCGGTTAAGAGCCACGCCCGTAATCTACAAGAATCTGTTTAGCAGCTATAAAATTTGAGCATTCCAGTTGAAATTTTGTACATATATTAATAATTACCAAAAACGGGCGAAGTCTACACAAGATTCTTTAGAATCTTGTTTGGGTGTAGACTTCAACTTGTTAGTTGATATGCAACACATAAACTATGATAAGATACCTGCCGCGCCCACTTTTTGTATAAACCTAGTTTGAACTCAGCAAAAAACTAAGTTTATTATCTCATTCTAGGATAATTTTATTAAAACGTCCAAGTATACGATGATAACATTTTTGCCTCTTAACCTTTTGGAACAATTTCAACGTCTTGCCAACTTTTATTTCCTGTGTTTGCTAGTTCTACAACTAATACCCGCCATATCATCTCTAACCCCCGTAACAACAGCTATCCCGTTAATTGGTGTACTCACATTGACGGCAGTTAAAGATGCTTACGATGATATAGTAAGTGATCTAATTGATTGAGTTATAAAACGTTAATTAGAATTATTTCCTTAAAATTTACAGCAACGCCATGTGTCCGATTCACAGGTGAATAATCGTAAATCGAAAGCTTTGCGAAATGGCGAATTAGTGGAGGAGAAATGGTCTGATGTACAAGTAAGTTTAACTTTCTGCTCAATTTCAATATCAATATGAAAGATTAACATTTCAATGTTGTTGCTTGTACAAGGTGGGCGATGTTATACATTTAGAGAATAATCAATTTGTGGCAGCCGATATTCTGCTGTTAAGTACCTCCGAGCCAAATGGTTTGTGCTTTATAGAAACTGCCGAATTAGATGGTGAAACCAATCTAAAATGTAAACAATGTTTACCCGAAACAAATGCTCTCGGCCAAGAGCATGATCTATTGTGGAATTTTAATGGTGAAATCATATGCGAGAAGCCGAACAATTTATTGAATAAGTTCGAGGGTACCTTAATATGGCATAACAAACGGTACGCTTTAGATAATGAGAAAGTGTTGTTGCGAGGTTGCGTATTGCGGAATACGCAATGGTGTTACGGTATGGTGATCTTTGCCGGAAAGGATACCAAATTAATGCAGAATTCGGGTAAAACGCAATTCAAAAGTACCGGTGTTGATAGATTATTAAATTTTATAATAATTGGGGTAAGCAAGAACCAAAAAAGGGCCGGACAATGAGCCGGTCTTTTAGAAAACTTTCAAGACTTTCAAATAATTCATTATTTTTGTACAATTTCAGATCGTTTTATTTCTATTGTCGATTTGTGCATTCTTTACCATAGCTTGTGCTTTATGGGAGAGTTTAATCGGGCAATATTTTCAGGTTCATATAAAGGAAATAATTTGAAAATGTTTCTCAGTGACAGTGTGAGTTGTAAATTTCAGATGTATTTACCGTGGGAGAATATCATACCAAAACATGTGGCTCAAGGTGCTACCGTTATAGGTTTATTGGTATTCTTTTCCTATGCCATTGTATTAAATACAGTTGTGCCAATATCACTCTACGTTTCAGTAGAGGTTAGTAGTAGTAGTGTGTTGGATTAATTAATTTCTTTTCTAAACCTAAACCTTTGCTTTTCTCAGGTTATACGTTTTGTTCAGTCATTTTTAATTAATTGGGATGAAGAAATGTACTATGAACCCTCAAAAACACACGCCAAAGCTCGCACCACCACCCTGAATGAGGAACTTGGCCAAATACAATATATATTCTCGGATAAAACCGGCACTTTGACGCAAAACATTATGACTTTCAATAAATGCAGTATTAATGGACGAACGTATGGTGATGACGGGGATATAGAATCGAGCGCTATTATCGATATGGAAGAGGATCGTGTAAGTTTGGCTTTTGAGCAAAATTTAAAAATGTGTTTTTTTTATTTTTTATAATTCTTATGACATTTTTTTGGATCGGTAATATATATATATGTATATATATTATGTTGTAATGTTGTGTTGCACATTTAATCTTGTGATACCAAATTCGTGACACTATTTATTTTTGTTTGTTTCCTTCGTTAACCGTTATACTGATCCTCTAATCGTTGTAGAAGCATAATCTAGTATTTCAACCTAGCAACAGCACAACAACAACAAACAAAACAACCAAAACAACAACAACAATACCGTTTAATAAACAACAATTAAACACAACGAACATAACGGGTAATGTCATGTTACATAAAGCGGACGTACATGAAATGAAAAGCGTTAGAATGTCTTCCAATTTATCAAAGGCCATAAACAGTTTAGATAGCGAGGGTGGCAGCACAAATACAACACTACTAACACCATCTATAGAAAAACTTAACGATCTGTACAAAAAACCATCAATTTTAAACACATCAGCAAATCTTAATATAAATCCCATATTAATCTCTACACCAATAACACGCCATAGCGATAGTCATGCCATGCCATCTACAGCGAAAGTGAAACGTGTTAGTTATGCTAAAAGCCGTCACAGTCCCATTGGTGAAACCATTGATGATGATGGAATGGAAATGTTTTGTGTGCCATCGGCAGCGTCAACATTATGGAATGAAACCACAAAAGTAATGACATTAAATGATGTAGCTAATAATTCTAAAATGTCACTGTCAGACATATCGCCAAATCAATATCAAAGTTCATCTATATTGAATACTGCCACCCGCACAAGAACTGCTAACAGACAGCAAGGGTTGCAATATAAAAATGCCTCACTTTTACATACAGCCGTAGCTGTAAGCACAATAAAGCCTTCTACGGCTTTGTTTAGTGATAAAAGCACGATTGTTACACATTTACACAATAGCTCTAAAACAGACCAAAGCAAAAGTTCTGCATCCACACTTTGTACACGCTTTTGTTGCTTTTGCGCTGGCAATCGCAATGATCCTTCTTTTGCTAATGATGGCAACTTCAATCAAGATTCGCCATGTTGCTTATCAGAACTAGAAAAAAACAAATTTTTATTATTGCCATCTACCACTACGTCTGCTGCTATTAGCAATACTTCAAGCACGCATTTGTATACAAATAATATTTCCGATAATTGTACAAGAACACATAATTACTCTACTGCCACCGACTCTACGACAACAATAATCAAACCAATATGTGCAACAGCAACATTCAGCACCATTGCCGACGAGAAATCCTACTACGAGCGAGTGCACGTATGCATGCGTTTTCTGCATTTTCACTTTTCCTAATTATACACACATACACATACATTTACTGCATGTAATTTTTTGCTATGTGCTTGTACACTTTGTACCTGTTTCTGTGTTTTTATGTGTGCGTGTGTGATTAATTATCTTAATGGCTGTTTTATCTTTAATGAACGACTTGACATCATCAATTATTTGTACGCGCAGTGTCTTCATAATACTTCGTTTTAACTTTTATCCAATTATTAGAAAAAGAATTAAAATAAGGTGTTAGGGTAGGCTGGTTGGAAGTTTTGTCTCCTACACATAAAATGTGGCGGTACACCAAGTTTGACAAGCCATTTGTAACAAGCAGAAGGAGATGTCAAAGACCCTACAAAAAATATATATTCTTCATCAGCATCAAAAACTGAGTCAATCTAAACATGCATGTCCGTGTATCCATCTGTTGTTGGCACTCTCGCAATCGCAAATTTTAAGATGTGCATTCACTTCTAGTTTTTGCAGGCAGATCGCTATTAAAATAGGGCAAAATCGATCAAAACTACGCCCACAATCGATAAAAATCTATTTTTTTGCCGCATAAATTTTGCTATTAAGTTGAAATTTGGTACAGACATTTATAATAAGGCCATATATTTATTGGTCAAAAAGGGCGTGGTCTGATAATAGTCACACCCACAATTCCCAAAAAACCCGTACCTGCAACTCAGGTTAATATGTACGTAATAATACCCAATAGGGGGGCGTAATTTTGTACTTGCACACGCCCACTATTTGTATGTAGATGTGAAAAATATTTAAAATTTGACTTCAATCACATTTAGTTTTTATGCTCATTTTACTTGTTCTTAATAGCTGTCAATACTAAGTAGTAATAAAACTACTTAAGTAACTTAGTAGTTAAATAATTGCAGTTTGCTTGTTTTTTTTTAAATTATAATTGTTGTAATTGTAGCTTTTAATGTAATTAATGAGTATGAATACTTAAATATAAACAGTAATATACAGAAGTTTTATCCGGTAGTACGCATATTATGTTAGAAGGACTGACGGACGAGATATTAAGAAAGTTTATGTTAAACATAAGTATCTAATTTTAAGTGCTAAAAGTATACATACAATTAAAAATAATGATTTAAATTATATACTAAATAAAAAATCATCATTTTCTGCCATCCACACAGGCAAGCTAATGAGTAATTTGATATCCCTTGAACACACCCTGTACACAATATATTTTCTAATAATTTTTATTCTTTTTACAATATTATTGAATAAATATTATTTTTGTTTTTTTCGGTTTGCCTTAAAGACTGTGGAGCCAGTAGATTTTTCAACAAATCCCGAATACGAACAAGATTTTCGGTGGTACGATCAAACACTATGGGATGCCGTCCGTTCGGAAGAATCACATTCCCATAATTTCTTTCGTTTGTTGGCCTTATGTCATACGGTAATGCCCGAATATAAGAACGGACGTCTGGAATATCAAGCGCAAAGTCCCGATGAAGCTGCTTTGGTGTCAGCTGCTCGCAATTTCGGATTTGTTTTTCGTTCACGTACACCGAACACTATTACTATTGAAGTAATGGGTCGCAGGGAGGTACGTTTACGTGTTTTCTAAATTCCAATTAATGAATTTATATTTTAACAATAATAACTACAAAATTCTCCCTAGGACTATACCTTATTGCATATATTGGATTTTAATAATGTGCGTAAACGTATGTCGGTTCTGTTGCGTAAAGGAGATGATATCATTTTATATTGTAAGGGTGCTGATAATGTGATTTATGAAAGGTTAAGTTCTAGTCAAACGGAAATTAAAGCCCAAACTCAGGATCATTTGAATGTAGGTTCCATTTGTTCTATTCATCAGCAAACATTTGATATTATTGTGAGTTTCTGTTTCAGAAATTCGCTGGGGAAGGTTTACGTACATTGGTATTAGCGGAAAGACGTTTAACATTAGATTTCTATGATCAGTGGAGCAGACGCCATCACGAGGCGTCTACTTCGTTAATAAATCGTGAAGAGAAGTTAAATGCTCTTTACGAAGAAGTGGAAAGTGATTTACTGCTGCTGGGCGTTACGGCCATAGAAGATAAACTGCAAGATGGAGTGGCGGACACAATTCGGCATTTACAAATGGCTGGGATTAAAATTTGGGTACTGACAGGTGATAAACAAGGTATATATTCGTCAATCTAATGAATTTAGAAAATCGAAATATTAATGCCACATATTTTCCATAAATAATAAAGAAACTGCCATAAATATTGGCTACTCGTGTCAATTGTTAACCGATGACTTGGCTGATGTATTTATTGTGGATGGTGGAACCATGGAGGAGGTGGTCAAACAATTGAAACAATTTAAAGAATCAATTCGTATAGTGAAAAGATTTAAGCCCAGTGGTGAGAGATTTTTTGAAACTCTATAAAAAAATTAAATGAAAAAATTGAAAACACTGTCTTGCAGTGGTGGCTAGACCATCTGTAAATGTGAATGGTACGGACGTTAGTGAAACCCCTACATCTGGACTTGCGCCGTCTATTTCGGTGGTTACGTTTAGGTGGGCTGATGATGACAGTAATACACGTAATAGGGGCGAACCAGACAGGTAGAGGGAAACGATACCATCACACTTCTCTCATATTGAAAATTAAAACAAAACAAATCAATTACACAAACACACTACAACATAATCTTTTGATATACTTTCAATACTTTCCCCGTAAATTTGTTCATGTTCTACACATATCTACTCTTTGTAAATTGTAAAAATCAAGCAAAGTTTCCGGTAGCTAATCTTGTATTCTTTTGTAGTAAAAGATGTTCCTAAACGAATGACTCATATTTGTATGTAGTATAGAGTATATGTGTAATAATTTCCCTCCCATAACGTAATGAGGATGTTTATGTGTGTTCGATTTGATTATAATTTACCCAAAAACGTGTCAAGTGGCTGAAATGCTTAAACATTTTTTTTTACTTTAACATTTAAAAAAAAATCTTACCTTCCAATCGAGACTACTACTCGAATCGTAAACTGTAATCAAATCATGTACAAATGATTGAAAATCAAAGCCGATTATTTTTTCTAATTATAAGCATACATAATACATGCACAGAATATATGCATATACACATACAAGCACAAGTTATTTGTATTTGTTTTTAGATGAATTGTAGATATTACAAAAACAAACAAACATACACAATGAGTTGAGATGCAGAGGATGTGATTCTTGCCCTCCCCCTCTATTGGTACTTGTTTCGCCCGTAAAGTAATCAATTAATAGAGATAATTATTGTAATCTTTTATGTATTGTAGAACTCTTGATAATCGCCTTTGGCTTAGGCCAAATATTAAATACCCTCCACATTTACATACAAAGGGTGGCAGTAGTAAGTATATGACTACTTCCTCTAATAGTGTACGTATTACGTATAAGCTTGAAGGTCGAGTTGTACGCTGGGTAGGGCTTTTTGTCTGTTATCCGACCATGCCCATTTTTGGCACATCGATGCATGGGATAACTATAGATATACATACCAAATTTCAAGTTTATAGCAATTTTTGTGGCAGATGAATAAATTTTTGTTGATTGTGGGCGTGGCTCTTGACCGATTTTGTCGATTTTAAATAGCGATCTGCGTTAGAGAAACTAAACATGTTTGTACAAAATTTCAACGCAATATCTTAAAATTTACGACCATTAGAACGGATGGACACACATGTCTAGATCGATCCATTTTTAGAATATGAGCAAGAATATATATACTTTGTAGGGAGAATATATATACTGTCTGCCCTCTTATGTGGAGGGTATAAAAAGGATCAATTTTTATTTTCAATTATTCTTCTACAGCCCGCTTTACTATTTCCTTTTCATACACTTGAAAAAATTATTATCTAATTATTTCATGTAACGCTTCATGGATTTCTTCTATATTTTGTTTTAAATTAATATTTTTTTTAAATATCAATAAAATTTTCCTATTAAAAATGTTATTAATTCATATATATATTTTTTATAAATAATTGAAACAAAAGTGCTGAAACGAATGAATTGTATAATAACTTGGAAAGGGCTGGCGGTGAAACGAAAAAACCAAGTGTTGATCTGAATTTGGAGGAAGAGGATCAAGCTGATTTTGCTTTAGTGGTCAATGGTCATTCGTTGGTGCATTGTCTAACACCACAACTGGAAACAAGGTGAGAGCAGAGTATATCATTAAACGCTGTGATTACAAGTTTTTATCAAAATTTATAGATTTTTAGATATTGCTTCACATTGTAAGGCGGTGATATGTTGCCGGGTTACGCCGCTCCAAAAAGCATTGGTGGTTGAATTAATTAAGCGTGCCAAAAGTGCTGTCACTTTAGCGATAGGTGATGGTGCCAATGATGTCTCCATGATTAAAGGTAAACAACAGAAATTCATCCAAGCACAGGTCTGTAATCGTTTATCCACATAATACTCATCTTTCAGCCGCTCACATTGGTGTCGGAATATCCGGCCAAGAGGGTCTACAAGCAGTTTTAGCCAGCGATTATTCAATAGCACAATTTCGTTATCTGGAACGGTTACTTTTGGTTCACGGCCGTTGGTCCTATTATCGCATATGTAAATTTTTGCGATTTTTTTTCTACAAGAATTTTGCATTTACCCTCTGCCACTGTTGGTATTCAATGTTTTGTGGCTTCAGTGCTCAGGTGTGTAGGCGTACAGGCCATGAATTTTATTTCATATAAATTTATATAAAATTTCGATTTTCATTTATTTTAACTGTAGACTGTTTTCGATCCCATGTTTATATCCGTTTATAATTTATTTTATACTTCGTTGCCAGTGTTGGCTTTGGGCGTTTTTGAACAGGATGTCTCCGATAAGCATAGTTTGGCATTTCCCAAACTGTATGCACCCGGTCTACGAAGTCAATTATTTAATATTAGAGAATTTGTGTACAGCGTGCTGCATGGTGCCTTTAGCTCTTTAATATTATTCCTAATACCCTATGGTATGCAATCGATTGAACGTTTTTGTAGATGTTACTTAATTTATTTGTATTTTTTTCATAATTAGGTACTTATCATAAAGGCGTGTCCCCGGATGGTTTAATATTGAGTGATCAAATGACTTTGGGAGCGGTTGTGGCCACCATTTTAATAATTGACAACACCGCTCAGGTAAGGAAATCGATAATTTTTTATTGTCCATGTATTCAATGATTGCTGCAATCCTGGTACAAATTTTCACCTTGTTTTGTAGATAGCTTTATATACCTCGTATTGGACGGTTTTCAATCACATAACTATTTGGGGAAGCTTGATTTGGTACTTTGTGTTGGATTACTTTTACAATTATGTGATTGGTGGTCCGTATGTGGGCGCCTTGTCAATGGCTATGAGAGATCTCACCTTTTGGACTACGATGCTTATCACGGTGGTGGTAATAATGATACCAGTTCTAGCTTATAAATTCTATTTAATCGATAAACATCCCAGTTTAGCAGATAAGGTAAGAAAATGAAAAAAAGGGCGACCAGTAAAGAAAGTGAATAAATTTTGAATTACAACAGGTTCGTATGATGCGGCGAATGGCCAACTTAAAGTTAAGACAAACGAGTACTGTTAGAGTCTCATCAAGCAGACGTTCGGGACGTTCATTGCGTTCCGGTTACGCTTTCGCTCATCAGGTAAATAAATTCAAATCCAGATTTCAAGGATTCTCGTTCATCATCAATCATATTATTGGTATTATTTTAGGAAGGTTTCGGTCGCCTTATTACTTCGGGTAAAATTATGCGAAAATTGGAACAAGATTTTGCCTTTCCGTTGGGTTTAGGCAGCAAGAAAGGTCCGAATAATGTTAACAACCAACCGCAAGATAACAGAAGCAACAACAATAATACTACACGTGATAGCAATAAAAATGCCTCTAATTCTGAAGTTGATAATCATATTGGTGATGGTTTAAATGCATTTACAAAACCATCTATCGATGGGAAAATCAGTCCTCGAGCACCCTGCCAAGGCTTAGATACAATTCATCTGTAGGAGGCACTACAAAATATATGCGCGTGTGTGTGTGTGTGCATGTGTGAGCGTGTATTTGTTCCTTAATTTAGTCCATATTACAAAAACAACAACCACTACTTCACTTTAGTTATAGAAAACAACAAAAAAAAAAAAAAAAAAATAAGAACAAAAAACAAACAACAACCAAATATTTAAGTTATAAAATTGACAAAGCGTACACAAAATGAAAACATTCTTGAATTTCTGTTTCATGTTAGTTAGTAATAGTAATAATAAAAACAAATCCATTTGTATATAAAAACGTTTCGTACAAAACAATCAACCACAGCTTCTACAATAACAGATTCATTAATTATTGTGAATATTTTTTATAAATCATTATTTATAAAAATTATTAGTTGTGTATACAAGCCAAATAAATGAGCGAGTCAGTGTATAGTGCACATGCAAAATGTTGCACTAAATTATTCTACATAGTACGTAATAGTTAAGTTAAGTCAGTTTTAGATTAGAGTTCCCATACAAAAAATCATCATCAAAGCCTTAAACAAACAAACAAAGAAAAAAAATAAAGTAAAATTGTTATAATTACTTCACATTGCCTTCAGCAGCTGGTTACTTATGTTTGAAAATTCCTACTTACATAACTATAATTGTTCATCTATATAGAGGTATTACATATATACATGCATATATATGAGTTGTTTAAGGTTTTTTGTTGGATGTGTATAATGTTAGAGTTGCGATGTTGTTAGACTTAAGCCGTGAAATATGTGATATATATAGATATTGAAGAATCGAATTATCATAAAGATTTGTTAACGACTATCAATCAAGTTTGAAATAATAAAAAAACGAAATAAAATACTTTAACTTGCGAACTTTATTTATTTCAAACATTAACAACATTTTGCAGCCTCAGTGGGATTCCATTTTATTTATGGCTTTTTTTTAAGCAGATTCTTAAAACACTAGCTTCTTGGGCTTTGTATTACTTTCTACAGCTTCCAGAATTTTCCTTTTCAGATTAGGCTTCTCGTCCGCATTTTGTTTATTACTGCTCGGCATGGGCAATTTGTGCCCCAACGTGGGAGCAGGTTTATTTGAGAAATATTTCATCGTTAAGGCTTGAGTGCATGTGCAACGTTTCAAAGGGTTTAGCGCTAACAAGTTTTCAGCTAATGCCAACAAATCGTCCGGAGCTGCAGAGAAATATTCATGTAATGGAGCACCAGGGAATTGTTTGAATTCAACATAATCTGGCAGTTTAGTGATGTTGGGCCAATTCTCTTCTGTTGGTGTCCCCAGAGCTTGGAATATTTTGGTCAATTGATCTAAATCGGACTCGCCGGGTAGGAATGGCATTCTCAATAAAAGTTCAGCTAAAATGCAGCCCACCGCCCATATATCAATGCCGGTACCGTATTGGCGGGCACCAAACAACAATTCCGGGGCACGATACCAACGCGTGACCACCTGATGTGTGTATATACGTGAGGGTGAACCGAATACTTTTGCCAAACCGAAATCGCCAATCTTTAAAATGCCATCGGAATTCACCAGCAAATTATTGGGTTTCAAATCACGATGCAAAATCCAATTCATGTGTAAGTACTCTAAGCCACTCAAGGTCATTACCAGGTACGCTTTTATGTCTGCTTGTGTAAGAATGATTTTTGGATCTTTTATTATCACCTCTAAATCAGTATCCATGAAGTCGAACACAAGCGATACATTGGATTTGTAACCAAACACGTCTACCAGCCCAATAATATTATCATGTTGCAGTTCATGCAGAAGTTTAATTTCTCGTAAAGCTGTACGATTGATACCGTCTTGGGCCTCTTCTCTACTACCCACTTTTATCTTTTTTACAGCCACTATTTGTTCGGTTAACACATCACGAGCCTTGTAAACTGTTGCAAACTAAAATTTTACATATCGTATGTTTTCTTTAATAAATTTTTATTCATGAAAGTTGAAATCTACCTGTCCTTCGCCAAGAAATGCTATTTTCTCATAACGCTGTTGTTTATTGTTCATAATTTAATTTATATAATTTAATAAAACGTATACAACTTAAGAAAGCACTATTAATGGTTTTTTTCCCCCTCAAGTTTTTATAAATATTATGGAACGAACACAATTTTAAAAGCCGGTAATGGAAAAATAATAAAAACTCGTAGTAACACAAAACATAAATTTGCGACCTTGTTACAAAAGTCAGCTGTAAAATCAAGTGAAAATGACAAACTGAAACGGAACGGGAAATAAAATCCCATGGATAAAAATTTAACTTTTTTCTATTATTTTATTTATTTAAATAAAAAGTTATCTATAAAATATATTTATAATTAACAATTAAATTAAATTTTCTTTGATATATTAATAGCTGTTTTACAGCCCACCTCTATTATTTTGGTAAGTATGTTATATAAAGGAGCTTGTTCGGCGCCACTCTCAATACCAATATCATGGTGTTCTTGCTCTTCATCGCGAAATTTTGTTATTGTTGCTAGAAGCTCCTAAAGAATTTATTTAAGACTAATTAAAAAAATTCTTTGACGTAATAATTTAAATGAATGAAATGAACCTTGTCTGGATTAGAAGATTCCATTATTTGACGCAACTGATTATTATAGTGGTCTACAATAACGGTTTCAACTGCCACTGTACAAGCCATGGCTGCTTTTTCACCTAACAGAGCAGTACCTAGTGATAGCAAAAGTAAATTTAACGGTTTGTATTTGTATAATAATTAAAATATTACCTGCACCCAACACAAATCCGGCTACATTCCAAATAGGTGTCATTATGGTGGGTCGTACACGATATTTTCTAATGAGCTGCTCAAATTGCTGGCGATGTTCTTGCTCTTGTTTCCACATGTGCTCTATCTTTTTACCCATAGGTCCATTACCTAAAATGGCCATTTGGCCAGCATATATACGATCTGCTCCCAACTCTCCCGCATGATTTACTCGTATGATTTCATCAATTAATGCTGTAGGACCGCCTTTCCATTTGGCTTGGGCAGCAGGATTAGAACAATAACATACCATTTGTTGTTTATTGATCAGAGCTAAACGTTTCATGATGAGAGCGGTGCTTTTTAGTGGAACTGACATCTGACAAGATGGTGAATTGTTTTTGATCTTTTTGTATATATGAATTCTTTAGCAGAATCTTTTATTATTATTATTTTTTTTTTCATTTAACAAAACAGCAGGCTTGTTATGCTATCCTTATAAAAAATAAACAATGTATATGTGTATGAAGTTCCCAAGGCAACACTTAATGAATATATTTGAAATGCTTAAACGTCAAATTGACGTTTCTAGAAAGAGAAAATATTATGCGAATAGTGGCTTAAATTGTGCCGTTATTTGTTTCAAAAATCCCTATGTTAAAGTAGAAAACCAAAAAGAACGGTTGTTTAACAAATGTCTAAATGCGTATCCCACACACAAATAAACAATTTTTCTTTTCACATAGAACCGCAAAAAATTTAATTCAAATAATACAACGAATATTTCTGCAATTATTTTATAGATTTTATTTACGCTTTTATTATCTTTTGAATTCAAAAGTATGTTTAGTTGATATTTCGGTTTGTTTTGTTCTTTGCATGCATACATGCGTTTATAGCACAGTTCAATTAATTACATTCCAAAGGAAAACAATTTTCACTAGTAATTTGCTTTTTTTTTACAATTAAATACAAATAATATTAATGACATAGTAATAAAAAATATAAATTGAATACATAGTTGGGCGTTAACTATCGAGTAGTAGAAGTAAACTGCATAATCTGATAAATATTATTCACAAATGCAAAGTTATGTTCAAAGGAATAAGGCAGCAATATGTTTGCATTACTTCTTATATATTTATATATATATATATAAACAATGATATTGATGTTCAGTTTTATCAATTTTTAATGTAGATTTTTCGCTAAGTTATATTATTACATTGATTATGTTATCTGATCCATGCTGTAGTCATCAAGATATGTCAAAGGTTTGGGTGCACATGTGCTGATGGGAATTGGTATTGATGTTGAGGGGAAAGTGGAGTCGTCCTGCTGTAGATGTCAATATAAAACATGGTATGAATTTGAATATTTTGCTTTCTACCTCTTCTCTCTCCTATGTGCACCCAACGCCTCCTCATTTTTGTTGATATGCGCCCCAGTGAATTTAAATGCGTGATATGGCATGTACAGTACGTTTTGGGTTTTGGGTGAGTGTGTGCGATAAGTTTAAAAGCGTATATTAAAATCCAAGTAATTTCTCTTTTTTAATATCTTTTTAAGCGTTTCACAAGTACATACTAGGGGATTATTTGTTTCGTCCTTTACCACTCTTACGGCTTATTGTACATTACTAAAATAGCTTATAGTGAATAAGTGATAATTAAATATAAGTAGATATATGATTAAATAAGAGAACTAGTTAATTATTTAATCTATTGGAAATTTTGGCTTGTAAAGTTCGTTTTAATCGATATTGTTTTGTGTGTGTGTTTTAGTTTTATTTATATTACTATAAATATTTCTCTTTTTACACGTGAAACTAACTAATTAAGATTTTTGTGTTTTTTGTTTTTGTTTGTTTTGTAAAGTTCCGTTTTTACATTTACACAATCAATGCACTCACTCCCAGGCATACGTCATAAATAGTTTCCTAAATGTTCTGTGTCGGTCAATTAAAATGGAGGGAGTGGAATGGAATGATAGGGAAAAACTAAAGATCAGAGATGCATGTTAAATAGTCGGGCTTCTCTAAAACTAATATCATTCCATTGTAAGGATGGATTTTTCTATTTTTCGTTGTTGCATCGTATTAAAAGGTAATTTGAAATGTGGGAGGATTAAATCATGGATACTTTTTATACACATTCAATACTTTTTATCATTCATTCTGTTTACGATATTAACATAATATCCACTGATATGTATTTTAATTAGTATAAAAATATAAACAAGGGGTAGAGAGGGTGGAGTATACCATACGCGGTGTAGTTTATTACTAACAATTAAACACTAATAAAATGCACAATGTCCAGCCCATTATAACGTACGGACAACTATGCACAAATCGTTGCCAGTCTCTAGCTAAAAGATGGGTCAAAGATTTCCCCTTTTATAGAGATTTCATATTTAATTAATGCTAAAAATCACAATAAGTTTTTTTTAAGATTCGAATAAAAGACTTTACGCTGTTGGCCATACCTATTTACACAAACACTTATCGTAAATGAGAACTACACCTACGCTTTAGGTGGCCTCCCTGAGGAGGCAGCTCTAAACATGCGTGGCCAGAGCACCTTTTTTGGTTACATTGCCATTTGAGGGCAATATAAATTGACCTGGTGGACTTTGTGTTGCCGCAGAGAAGTTCGAAAGCGTACTGGCTGTTGGCTGAGCCAGCGGTGTAGCTGCCAACGTATTACTACTCGATGTTAAATTGGAACTACTACCGCTAACACTGGCTGGCCCATTACCAGAACTTATAATACTGGCTGTTGTTCCGAAATTTTTCAGACTGCCCATTACTCCGATGCCATTCGTGTTGGCGTGATTGCGTGGAGCGTGATAGGGTGGAGGCGCTGGTGTAGCTGCTGGATTGGCTGTATTAGGAGGTGGGAGTACAGTGGTGTTTGTACGCAGATATGGATTCCCGTAAATGGCACTGAACCGACTGTCTATGCCATTCTGAAGCAAAGGTTGTCCTAAAAATAAAAATTTCAATTTCTCAAGTCAAGTGGCTGTGAACGGTTTATGTTTCTGAGGCATACCCAAAAAGCCATTGTTAATGGTTGGTTGCTGCAGATCATTGCGACTGCGTGGTAAGCTCATATTGCTGGTAGAATTTGCTGGGATAGCATAATGTGGCAAAGTGGCCGAATTTACAGCACTGGACGTACTTTTGGCGGTAGAGGATCCCGTCGTTTTGTTCTCATTAGGCGGGCTGTAATCTAAAGCATATTCAAAGTAGGGAGCATAACCATTGGCCGGCTCTTTAAAGTCTTGATTCTTAAGATTTTTTAAATTACACGAACGCGTATAACGATCTCCGAACTCTCCAGAAAATCTTAAAAAAAATAAAAATCATTTAATAATTTATAATATTATTAATAATTATTTTGTAACGAAAGGAATTTTCTTTAAGTACCGTTCGTCAAGTTTTACTGGTCCCGCCAGCGGCACCCCCAGGGTGGAACTCTTCATTTGTACATCAGGCATGGGTGCCTGAGTTAGATTAATGGCCAAACCGCCATCGGAACAGTCCGCATAATCGGCTTCATAAGCTTTGGCACGCATTTCATGTTTCAGATCGCTTAATTTATCACCGCCTCGGGATGCTTCTGGTATAACATCGGCTGGCATGGGCTTCTTTTTGGCCCGTTTCATATAAACAATCACCAGCATCACAACCATAATAATAATGGCCACCGAGGACATTGAGCCCATGACCACTAAGAGGACGGGTACGGAACCAGCTGTACAGAGAAAGAAAATAAGTCGTGAAATGTTTTTTTTTTTTTTAATAATCTTCCACTTACGTTCTGGTATTAGGGTAATGAGCAACGAATCGCTGCCGTATGAATTTATAACTGTACAGTTGTATTTACCAAAGTGATTGGAGCGACTCTCTTTGAGGATAAGAGCCGCTCTCACTCCTTCCGGTAAATGATGTTCTTCGAATACGTACAAATCGGGATCAGCACTGCTCATGTTAATGATTTTACCCTCGTACGACCATAAAATCTTTTCCGCTTTCGGTATACTGAAGGCCAGGCAATCTATTTTGGCTCTATTACCTACAGCCCCGAATTGTACTTTATGCGATGTTATGATCGGAGCTCTCTTTACATAAATCGTAGCTTCAGTGCCGATTTCGGGAAAGCCATCCACTATAGCTTTACAATAGTAACGACCGGCCGTTTCAGCAGACACTTTCAGCGTAAGATTAGCCGATGTTCCCACCACCTTAATGACAAGAAACATTTAAATTCCAAACACATTTCATTTCTGCGTTCAAGTTACTCACTTTGTCGGAATTTTCGTTAATCCATTCAATTTCGGGTGTGGGATTGCCATCAACATTACAGCTCATAGTAACTGTAGCACCCAAATCAGCTTCCACAGATTGGGGCCTTTGGCGGAAGGCTGGACCATCTAAAGTAATGCGTAATGCGTAAATGACAAATGTTGAATTTATAATAGCGTTAACACTTACAGCTTATGTCCAACGTTACAGTCTCTTCTCTTTTTCCCACCGCATTGGCCGCTTCACATTTAACCACTGCTGCATGATATTGGCGCGTTACATTATGTATAACCATCTTGGTAGTATAGTCCCCGGTGACCAATTCATCGTTAGTAAACCAACGGTAAGTTTGTACTGGAGGGTTCGCATCCGCCTCACAAGAGAGCATAACTTCAACTCCTTCGGGTATGCGACCACTAGCCAAAGCTCCCCCCACCACAGACACCACTATCTTGGGAGCGTACTTCACCTCCAATTGAACTTTCGCAGACCGATAAGTGCGATCAGCTGTATTTTGTGCCTGACAGGTGAACGTCGTGTTGTGATGTTCTTTTTTCGGGGTTAATTTTAGAATTGACTTGGCTGTCACGCGCCTGCTATCGGCCAACGGTTCTTTTACATATTCTATACCTTTGTTGAGAACATTGCCCAAACCGTCAATCCATGTTATCTGAAATAGACAATAAGGATAAAAAGGATAATACGGTTAATAAGGATAACAAGATTATTAAGGATGACAAGGAAAATAAGGATAATAGGGATAATTAGGATAATAAGGATAAGGATAATACGGTAATAATAAGGATAATAGGGATAATAAGGATAATAAGTTTATTTATATGGGACGTACCTCAGCTGCCGGTTTTCCACCCACCGAAACACATTCTAATTCGATGTCGCGATCTTCAGTGGTTACCAAGTGATCACCTTGCAGAATTTTGGGAGCTTCAGGTGGTACTAGAATGGTTAGTTTGGCAAAACGTGATCGTATACCGGCCTCTCCTTGTGGTCCTGGACCCACTTGACACTGATAACGGGCATCATCATCCAGCATCACCGGGAATATATCTAACGAGAAGTCTCCCTCTTCATCACTACCCACCATAGAATAACGCTCAAATCCACTTAAATTACGATGCTGACCCAAACCAAAATCATCTTTGGTCCATTGCAGAGCACCCACCTTCTCCATTACCCGGCATGGCAATGTTACTCTAGATCCAACCACAGCTGTCTGATCCTGTGGTTCCATGGCGAAATGTTGACCCTCCAGATTAGTCTTGAGATTGTCTTCATTGCTGAAATGTATGGTGGAGGTTTTTTTCGATTTCGTTTTAGACTCCACCATTGATGCGGTCTGCAGCAGCAATAATAGCACCAAGCAACTGGCCACAAATTTCGCATATTGCGATTTCAGAATATATACTCTGCTGGAAGACTTCAACAATCTGGTTGTGTTATAGTCTGGTTCTTGTTCAGGTCGCATATTAGATTATTAGATGTTCGATTGATTACAGTTAGGTGTCAGGATATAAGTGCCTAAAAAGGTAAATGAATGTTGTGCTATCATTAATAAGTCACTTGGCACGTCATATCAATGTCATGTCGAGACATTTTTACACCCTAATAAAACATTTCAAGTGGAAACTAAACATGTTTCTCCCTTCAGTGTTCACTTATAAGTATGAATGTTTAATTTAGGGGTGTTTTGTTTCCCCCTTTAACCCTATTATTATGCGCATGCGTGTTAAGCTTACAATTAAACGTTTGTTTTGTTTCCATTTTCATGCTTTAATGCTTCAATGAAAACAGATCATTGCAGGGGGAAATTTTTACGTGATGGCTTGCGCAAGAAGTTCAAGTGCAAGCCCTGTATTATGCAGGAGCAATTAAAAATATTCTTTTTAATCACAAATATCACATTTGGCACGAGTTTATAAAATAGAATAGAATATAAAAAACTTGTAAAGCGAGACTCTGGTGTCACCTCTCCTTGGGCAGCCTTATACCACCCTTAACTACTTCCCTGAAAAAGCATAATTGCATGTTATAAATTAGGTTCTAATGTTTCAATCTTTAGCTTTAGCCAAATATAAGTTTTATACTTTTTTGTATGTAAATAATATTTTTGTTCATGTGTTGCATAAAGGAGGTTTTTTCTTTTTTTACTAAAACCAAAACCATTAAACGATTTCTTTGAAGGTTAGCTTTTGTACGGCGCTCTAACTTTGAACAAACACAAGATTTATTTTTATTTCATTTAGATTCGGTTTAATGTCAGGGTGGAAAAGAAACGGTTTGTTATACAAACATTATTATATGATGAGGTGAGGGTCACTTTGCTATTACAATAATTCCTAATTGAGCTTTATGCAGCGAATAGCGAAGGTAAGGTCACAAAAAGAAATCCATAAATAGCTCTATGGTGAAGGTATCTAGTGTTGCTGATATAGGGAAATATTTAGTTGTTAATATTAGACAAGTAAGAAAACTAAATTTAGCTTAGGCCCAAACTTAAATACCCTTCACATCTATATACCTATATTGGTACATGATTACGCCCTTTAATTGTCAAGTTTTACGCTTTTTAAAGGTTTTTGGTAAATTGTGGGCGTGATTGTAATTTGATCACGCCCACTTTTGACACAGCGATTGATGGGATAATTATAAATATTTGTACAAAATTTCATAGCTCAATTTTTGAGGCAGATAAATAGATTTTGGTCCATTGTGGGCGTGGCTTTTGTACGATTTAGCTCATTTTATATAGGAATCGGTATGCAGAAACCAGAAATGTCTCAATATCTCAAAATTTGTACCCATGAAAATGCCCAAAAGAGACAGACGTACGGATGCACTTTTAAATGGAATGACCAACTGCCCCATCTTATGTGGAGGTTTTACTAATGATTTTTATGGGTTATGTGTCACAACCATTCCTTTTTGTTATAAGATGTAATTATTCCTTCTCGTTTCATTTATCCTTTGTGTCACACTTTCTTATATTTTATAATGACCATTACTTTAATAATGTCACACTAATGAGTTAATGGCTTTAATGTTTATACGTATAAACTATAATATAAATTTAAAGACCACACAAATAACGATTGTAATGTACAGCCTGAGACATTATCCGTATAGAATATATATACAACATATGTAATATAAATATAGGTTATTATATATATATAAGTATAAGTTGATTTATGCATATACGTAATATATATATATTTATATGTGCAAATATTTGCATTTGCTCATTGCTAGTTCATTCATTTGCAGTATTGGTGCAAAGGTGACTATATTACGTACAGTAAAAACAAATAAAATATTTGCTCAACCAACATTATATAGTATATGTTGACAAACAAACCACACACAAATAGCATTTCTACAAACACACACACACACACACACACACACATGCATGCATGCATACAAGCCAGTGAAATATGTAATCCATGTTCTTAAATGCAACCTTGTCTTTAGTACGTTTTAAAAAGAGAATTGACAAACACATGTATTTGTGCATTTGTATTGTATTTCATAATTAAAGTTGACAGCAAATATATTGTTGTTGATGTTGTTGTTGTTGTTGTTGTAGATGATAAATGGAATTGTGTAAAAATGATAAATGTGTTAAAGGCCTATAACCAAATAAATCTATTATGTAATGGAATTAACTGTACTCTACATGCTTGTAAGGAAATTCTTATTGTATTTTGTATAAGATATTATATATCCTACATATAAGATGTTATATTAAGTTTGTTGTTTACTTTCTAGACATGTCTGTCTGTATGTTCATAGTGATAAATTTTGAGATATTGAGTTAAAATTTTATATACGTACACCGACGTTTGTTTAAATTAAGCAAAATCTATTAAGGGCCACGCCCAAAATTTATAGAAAACCAACTTTATGCCACAAAATTTAAACTATGAAGTTGAATTTTGATACACATATTAACATTCACCATTTTCATATGAAAAAGTGGGCGTGGCTTTATAATAAATACACCTAAAATGTACAAATTTACTTTATTTGCATCAGAATCTGACTTTCAAATGGATATTACAAATTAATATACTTGCCCCGCCCCCTTTTTTATATAAAGGTAAAAAGTAATTCAGTTTTTAAGTCATGTCAAATTTTACTTATTTACTTATTATATTCTTTAAAAATCTTTTTATAATTCTATAGTTATGTGTCACAGTTTTTTTTTTTAATTTTTTTATTTAAAAATTTTCCTTTATTTAACATTTATCACATTTGAAAGTGCAATACTTTTACTAAACCACTCCTTTTTTTTAGTTAACTGTTTGAAATGAGAATAAAAAATGTCTATTGTACGGTATTAAAGAAATTATATTGCATGAGATAATAAAAAAAAATTAACAAAAGAAGTATGTCTATCTATGGATCGATTTCAGCCCTTTTACCTAAACTACCACTACTACTGCATACGCTATATGCGTTTCATAATTAACACCATTTTTAAGGAGATTGTTATTGTATGTAAAAGAAGAAAAACTTTGCGCAACATACTCTAAAATAAAACCGCCAAAACCGTAAAAACAACAATAACCACAGTAATGATACGATATTATGTGGTTATTGTTGTAACTCGGTTTTAACATACTACACACATACACATGTTTACATTTTTTTTACCCTATATACACTACGGGTATACCAAGTTTGTTATCCCATATGCAACACACAGATGAAGACGGCAGGGGATCTTACAAAGTAGATATATGCATATAAATATCTAGATATGTACGTCCGTACATCTGTCTGTTATTGGCAGCTGTTCAAAGTCGTAAATTTAGCGATATTAAATGAAAACTTTGAATTTGGTACAATTGGATAAAATCGGTCAAAAGCCACGCCCATAAGCAATATAAAAATCTATTTATATGACACAAAAATTGAGCTACAAAGTTGAATTTTTGTAAACACATTTAAAACTATCCCAGCTATCGAAAAGATAAAATAATAGCTGACATGCCCATAATTTACATTAAACCTTATAACGAGTAACGAGTAAACCTCGACTTGCAAGCTGATACGTTATATGGGCGTAAGTAGAGGGCGCAATTATGCATCTGCCACACCCACTATTTATATATAAAATGTAGGAGATATTTAAATCAAATTTCCTTTTTTTTACACATTTTGTGCTCATATTACTTGGGTGAGCAGATACCGTACACGTTTATTCAAACTCTTGCATAAACATCCAACCGTATGCATATTATACGTATACTTTCTCGTTGGTTAATCACACAGCCTCAGTGATAATGGGTAAGTGGTTAGGAAAGTAGGTATATGTAAAATATAAGCGACATGTTGGCAACATGATTCTTTGATGGTTTCATTTAGATGGCGGGGTAGTCTTTTCTGGTATAAATACTTTGTACTGATTTTTGGTTTGTGTCAGGTAACGCAGTTTATGGTGGTGTAGTCTCTTATTTTTCTTCATTTTTTTGTTATTTTTTTAATTTATTTTTGTAATATTATGTCAATTACGGTTTTTTTTTTTTTATACAATTTCCATTTAATTTATAAATTCAAAGACTGATTTGTTTTGCTTTTTATTCCTTTGTATCCTTAGGAATATTGCGTGCGTATAGTTTATGCAACCATTTATTATTACCACTCTATGAATAATTCATTGGAAATTGTTGTTTTTGTCCCATTGGGTAATATTGTACCTCTTCAAGCTTAATAAAATATTCAGGAACACAAGTATTATTTATTTAAATTTAATAGAGAGAAAAACAGAAACATCATAACTTTATATTATACAAATTTTGTATACTATATATATACATATATATTCTCCACCTTCTCCAGTGGTGAAGGTATACTAAGTTTGTTGTTCCATTTGTAAAATCTAGAGTCTACGAAGTATTTATATTCTTAATCAGCAGTAAAATTTGAGTCGATCTGGACGGGTCCGTCTGTTGTTGGGATGGTCAGGGTCTAAAATTTTGCCTTATTAAACTGAAGTTGAAATTTTTTACAAACATTTCTATTTACTATACGAAGAGTGCCATTTAAATTGGAAAAAATACATCGAAAGCCGCGCCCACAATCGACATAAATCCCTCACAGCTATAAAAATTAATCTATACGGATGAAATTTAGTGCTTAACATTTATAATTAAGGTATACATCGATATATCAAAAATGGGCGTGGTCGAAAAATATATACAACCTCTTTTAATACAAAATTCTTACGTAGTTGATACATAAAACAAAAACTATAGAGAGTGTAATCAGGGTACAAGCCACGCCCCCTGTTGGTTTATAGAGATGAAGGGTACTTAGGATTTCACCTTAGCGTTTTGAATTTTTTTCTTGTTTTTTTTAAACTGACCTTTATGTAAAAATGAAAAAAAAACAAATGCAATCATATGAATGTGTATGAGTGTGTCATATCAAAATGTGCAGAAACAACAAAATGAAATGTTTTTGTGATGCACTATCCAGCAAAATTACTCTACTCCACTGATTCTCTTACAACTACTCTTGTATGCAATCCATACAAGAAAATTGTATTATTTTGAATGCAATTAATGGAGAAAAATATTTGTATGTATGTTATATATATATGTGTGATGTATTCATATATAAATTACGCATATTCAATTCATTTTGTTAAGCCAGCATTGGGGTACTACGCGCATTTATTTCAATTCATATTTATGTTGAAAATAACGGAGTTTATATGGCTATGGTGGATGTATATGTGTATGCGCTTCTATTTTGAATATTATACAGAGTCGGTGTTTGTGTGCGTGTGTTTGATGATTTAATAAAATTCAACTCTGATTGCTAAAAGTTAGACCTTCAGTTCCTCCTTATGCACTTATTCGCGTTATTTTGTATGTTGTACACTTGTACGCCCATAATTTATTGTGCCACACTTTTCTGCATATCAATTGTTTGCACTCTCAGTGCTTAAACACTAAGAGAGCAAGACAAGCCAACAAGACGAGCCATACACCCGCGCACACTTTCATCGTTAAATCTTACTTACTCAACCATTTATAACTGGGCCTAACATAAGGTATGAGCAACATGCGGCCCGCCTAAGAAATAATATTGGGATTCAATCTCATATATAAACAAAGTAATTTCGTTTGAAGTTGACGGTGAAGAAGGCTAAATAAAGGAATTTTTTGATCCAAAGCTTGGAATAATAACCCCTTAAAATGATGAAGAAGAAAAAGCTTTATCGAATTTTTACTTTTATGACCCTTTTTTCTCCAAATTTTATATTTATTTAAATATTTTCTTTATCTATATAGAAAATATAGGCGTGGCACTGTGTATTATACGTAACAACTTCCGCATTGAATTTTGCAGAAAAGTTTATAAATTGTGGACGTTTATGTTTTATGACCATGCCCATTTTTACTAAATAAACCAAGGCACTAATTATAAATATATTATATGCACGGAAATTCAATTTTGTAGCTTTATTTTTGGTGCTGCTCGGTAAATTTTTGTCGATTGTGGGCGTGGTTTTCAACCGTTTTTGACCAACTTAGATATTAATCTCCAAAATTGCATTTTATATCTCAAACATTTACCTACATAAGAATTTAGACAGTATATAGGCACAAGGATACACGGATGGACAAAACTGGAATGATTCACATTTTAGATGCAGATCAAGAATATAATACAATATAAAGAAGTCTGAGTTCAAAATTTCAATTTCACATATTTGGTTCGGTTGTAAGTAAAAGTTGCTCATACCCGACTTAACAAATTCCAGTGCATTCAGCACTCTGATACGATTTATGAGCTTAAACTGCATATGTATTTCCGACCCACCACATATGTATGTTTTTACACACACGCACACACACATACACTGTGGTTGGCTGGTGTGGTGGTGGTATATGGTGTAAGTGTTTATTTCGTTTTGTTAAGGCTGTGCCTTGTGTCAATTTTCAGAGCATATGCTTTAATTTATAGTCAACCCAATGCAAACTGTTGACAGATATGGTGCCGTTCAGCTAAAAAAAAAAACATTAAGAAAGAAAACTCTAAAAATGTAACAAATTGAATTGTTCTTGTTAGTCCGTGTTATGACAGGTTAAGCTTGGTGCACTTGCAACGTAGTAAATGAAGCAAAGAAAGGAGAAGAGAACAACTCAAGAGTTTCCTGTTAAATATATAAAACAGTTAATCTAAATAAACGTTTAAAGCGTAAGAAAAAAATGAATTTAAGCTAAATATCTAAATAACATGAATGGCACTCTGTCGCATCTCTCCTAACAAGTCGTGCACATTTGTTTGTGATCAATAAATATTTTTACACAACATCTCTTCGGACTAATTGCCATTATACTCTTTGTTGTTATGTTATATTCTTGTAGTTATTGCAGCTGGGGTGACTGGTGGTATGCTGTTATTGTTATTGTAAACTTCCGGTACGAAAGGATAATAAACAAACATATAAACGTATAAACACATAAAGTGTGTACCCCCAGCAACGTGGCAACATCAAATTGTATATAAACATTTCATGTGTTCATGCATATATAAAAAATACAATATTTAGCTACTAAAAATATACAGAATGCCATACAGACACACACACACACACACACACACACACACACACACACACACATAAACACTCATATCCACAACGGAACCACATAAATGGGGTACGAACCCCAATCTTTCTCAATGCAAATAAATATTCAACCAAGAATATTCAAATAAAATATAAGTGCAAATATATACAAAATACACACACATATATATATATAAATACAAACACTCACATATATACATTTATATTTATTTATATATAATATAAATAATAAGCAATTCTTCTTGGGAGCTATATATAGAAACCCTTACAAAACTTAACAAAATCATGATTGCCACCTAAACTACATCTGGCGGTGATGGCGGAAAGTAAAAAAAGAAATAACTTGAATTTAACAAATAGAAGCGAATCACAAACCAACCAACACGCATATACAACCACATTATATCCTGTATACAATGTGTGATTTTATTATAACAAGAAAAACGAGAAAAAAATTTTAAACGAAAATAAAAACGAACATCATACAACAAAAAACCAACAATTTACTACATAGATAGTTGTACATACAAGAAAAAAAACAAAAACAAGAAAACTAAATTTAACTTAGTTCAAATGTTAAAGACCCTGCTTTTCAAGGTGGGCGTGGCGAGTACATGATTACACCTTCTCATAGGGCATATATGACGTATCATTTTGAGAGTCAAGTTTGACGCTGAATAGGGCTTGGGGTTTCATAGTTATCCGACCACGCCCATTTTTGTTATTTCGATGGATGACGTAATTATAAAAAAGTATATTAAATGTCAACGTCACAGGTAAGTTCCTATGACAAATAAATAGTTTTTAGTCGATTGTGGGCGTGTGTGTTATTTTTGATCAATCGATGGAACGGGTAATTCTAAACATATGCATCAAAGTTTTACTTCATAGCTTAATTTTTGTGGCAAATAAATTCAATTTTGTTGAATATGGGCGTGGCTTTTAATCGATTTTACCCAATTTAAATAGCAATCCGCAAAAACTAAAAGTGTTTGTAGAATATTAATGTCTCTAAAGTTTAATATCGTAAAATTTATGAACATGAGAATAACGACAACAGACGGACACAGGGACATACATAACTAAATAACTTTGTTTTTGATGTTGACCTTACTTTGCAAGGTCTCTGATGCTTTCTTATAGATATTACAAGTGAAATGTAAAACTTAATATATGCCCCCACAATGTAATAAAATGACATGTTTAGATGGGCGGATGGTAAAATGAAAAAACTAGCTAGCAGCTTAAATTGTGTTGATTTGTGTTAAACGATTTTCGAGTCGAATTTGTAAGCTACTGAGAAAATGGAAAAGCATTGAGTAGGAAGCAGAATAACGAGTTGTAGCAAAATGACAAAACATGAAATAAATAACGCATTAATATGTAACGCTGTCAGTTTGAAAGAAAACACATTGTATTGTGCTGCACACAAATCTCTTTGCGAAATATTTTATGCTATAATTTTAATATATTGTATAAAAGTAGACTTTAAGGCAAGAAAAAATACTCAATGTGGCTTAGAGCAAAAATCTTAAATACCCTACATATACGTAGCGTATAAACGTAGGGTATTTATGTGGGCGTGGCAGGTATTGAATTAAGTTTCAAAGTCTACACAATACAAGATTTTCTTTTGTAAATTGTGGACGTATGTGTTATTCAAGTGATATCTGTATACGCGACGCATTGGAAATCAAGTTATTTTGTGAAATATCAATATAGAGAAAAGGGTTTTAAAAATGTTCCGATCAGGTCCAAATTTGCCACAGCCACTTATCAAGCTAATTTACTTTCTTCACCAAATTTTGTCAAAAAATAATAAAAATTGAGATGTTTCGTTTCGACTGACATTATAATGGGTCGTTATATGGGGAGAGGTTCTAAAAATGGTTCGATTCAGTTCATTTTCAATAGGAAGAATCCTTTGCGTCAATACATATCTTATACCAAATTTAATCAGAATATCTCATAAAATGCGATCTCTAGTTTACGCACAAATTTACATAAAAAGACAGACGGACAGATGGACATGGTTAAATCGATTCAGATTTTTATTATACATGAACATAGGTGTGACATTTGCCGTTTAGAAGTTGTGGTGGAGGGTATTACAATACATATATTTACATAAAGTTTAAAATTTAATAAATTTTAATTTTATAATTCAAATCTGTCTGTCCATCTTATGGTACAAAGTCTACACTTAAACTAGGTAAAGGTGGTAAGAAATATCTTTGTAATTAAATTGAAACGCTTCCTTAAAATGAACGTTTAACTGACACAAATCATTATTAACCTGCGCAGGTACACCCCATACCACATAAAAAGTCACTACTTTTGATGGCAGTTGTATACGCAAACACTTGCACTATATTGTACCATAGTACACACTTGCCTCAGTTTTCAACGGTAACGTGTGTACAACATAAAATTCTCCAAGGCATTGACGAGAGTATAAAAAAAGGCAAACAACATAAAAATAATATCAGAGGTATAAACAAAGGCAGTAATGGCTATTGAACTCCGGTACATGTACATGTACATGTATGTGTATACGACTCCCACTCTCTTTGTTTCTCTGTCATTCTCACTTTCACACAGTGGATGGATGAAATATACTTTATTGTTATAATTTTTGTTGTTTGTTGTTATACAGCTAACGACCAGAGTAAAGTAGAAAAATCAAATGTAAACATTATACGTGTATGTAGGGATGTATGTATGTATGCATTGTACCGGTTTTGTGTAAGCCAAAGGAAGTATAAAATGTTTAAGTGTACGCGGTGTGTATGTGTGTTTAAGGGTGTGCATGCATACAAGACCATAAAATAAAGAGGGAAGCACATTAAACTAAATAAGGTTAAAGCAAACAACAACAATAACAACAACAATAACAACGGCAAACTTGAAGTGAAGTATAAAAAATTCAACACTTTTCATTGCTTATCGATCGCATGCAATTCTTCTTATTCGTCAACATACATGCAAACACAAATGCACACACATTCGTACATATTCGTATTCGTATACTGTATTCGTATCAATAAATATATAAACACAAAACGTATTATGTTATATATGGTCAAGTGAGTTGCATTTACAGCAACGCTATCTCTTCTTTTTTGCACAGCCATTCATACATATATGTACAAACAAGTTATATAAATAACTCTACGTACATAAATGGTAAACATGTTGAAATGATTAAATGTTATGGGGTTTGCGTGTCGTTCGTTTTTAATGTTACAAAAAATAAAAATAAAAATATAAGGAAATAAAGCAAGTTCGACAAGTTAGCTTCAGCTTCGCTCAAGATTTTACTTGCCACAGCAAAGGACTAATCTGTTAATCGATTTTTTCAATACGTTCATGTTTTGAAACAAAAAAGGAAATTGTAAAACGGAAGCTTCCTAAAACAATCTCCGCGTTCGCTTCAAGACATATTCATAGTACGCATATAAAAAAAAATATTTATTTTAGGATATGAAAAATTAAAATCTAAACAGTTGAAACATTTTAGTATATTAAGCAGTAAACTCTAACAACATTCATCCGTCCGCTCGTCCGTTACTATATGTGTTTGCGAAAAAAGCGAAATATTGAGCGGACATGTTCATGTTCAAATGTTCGACATCGACCATGCCCTCTTTTGCAGGCTTACTTAATTGGAAGCTTTCTTTTTGTTTTTTTTTTCTTAAATCTCCTTCATTGGTTCATAGTATTCAAGACAGTTCAACGATTATCGCTTTCCTCAAACGGTGGTATACTAAGATCGTTAGTTCATATGCAACAAAAAGCAGAATATGTCTGTTTTGAAATCTGGTTTGATCAGGGGATGAACAAAATAATATGAACACCTGACATAAAGGGTTTCGCAATTGGAGTTCTTCCATGTATGTTACCTTACTATACGAGTCGTATTATTTACACGGAAGTAGAGTTGCCAACATAAAAAACAATAAGATGTACTATATTGCAGAGTGTTCATATTATTTTGTTCATCCCGCGAATATTATGCTGTTAGTCCCCTTACTGATGTAAATTTTGACATTTGAATCTGACAAACTAGAAATGTATGAAACATTTCTAGTTTCTTTAAGCAAGTCGGTTTGTGGATAAAAAGGCTTGACAGTCACACCCATAATTGGCAGAAAACTACATATGTATCAGCTACAAAAATGAAACTACGAAATTGAAATCCGATAAACATATTTACATGGATGTGCCACGCCCATAATCTACAAAAAATTATATATCAAACACAAAAATTGAACTTTTCCATTAATGAGCCAAAAATGGACGTGCAGACACGCCCACAATTTTCAAATATGATTTTTCTGGAGAATGTGATGTGAAAGTTTATACGCTTTTAAAAAGCTTAACTGTCATGCCCACTTATTGCTAACTTTACAATAAATAAGAAAAATACTTCAATTTTGAACTGATTTCTTCACATTCATCAAATGATTAAATTCTGTAAAATATTGAAATATTCTCTGATTAGAATTTAACTGCAAGCATACATGCCCCATAAACCAGTGACTATTTGTTGTAAGAGGTAAAACACCATCACTAATAATAATAATAATAACATACATAGTAAAACAAACTAGCAAAAGTCCATAATAGATAATAATATAATCTCATGTTGTATAGTGTATAATAGAAAACGTAGATATTTGCATATGCTTTCACGATAAACTTAAGCTAGTGAAAAGCAAATGAATGCATGAATAGCATGCAAACTTACTTATCTATTGTATTCTATTATATGTTTAAAGGATAAATATCACAAGTAGACATAGAGCGGGGGAATAAATTCGTTAGAAATCGTTTCAGTGAATGTTAATGTATTGTATGTTAAAGCGATTTAGGCGCGAATACATTGCGTGCCATTCTGTTAACATTTGACTGACAGATAATAAATGGAAGGTATGTTTGTATTCTTTAATAAGTAAAAACAAGTAAGAAAACTAAATTTGGCTTAAGCCAAATCTTAAATACCCTCCATATCTACAATACAGCGTAAGAGTATGGTTACACCCTCTAATAGTGTATAAAGTGGAAAAAGTATATACACTTGATCAGTGTCAAAAATTGACTCGATCTAGACATGCGTGTCCATGAGTCCATGGGTCTGTTTATTGCTGGCACTGCCAGGGTCGTAAATTTTGAAATATTGAGCAGAAAATTTTATACAAACACTTTTAGTTTCTTCATAGAGCCACACCCAACAAAAATCTATATATCTGCCACAAAAAAAACAATTTTAGTTCTTTTACTTGTTGTTCCTGAAAGATAGATTTTTAATGATTGTAGGCGTGGCTATTGTCCAATTTAAATAGGAAAATAGAAATCCAATATCTCAAAATTTACGACAGCCATTCACATTTCATTAACAAACGGACTAAAACGATTCAGATCAATCAAAATTCTTTCGTGTGTTGCAAACGGAATGATACATTTAGCATGTTAACATTGTAGGTGTTGTGTTGTTATTGTGTTATAGCGTAAGAGCAATTAGTCAGGTTCTCGCGCGTAATATCGATTTAATTGCAATGAAATAGAGAAAGCAAACTTTTCCCCAACTACTACAATAACAATAATAACAACAATACCTTTGTGAGAAAGATATTTCCTTTACATGCACCCTTGACATAAACCCATGAAGGTTCAAAGGCCATATATTCATTCGTTCATATGTGAAAAATTGTTGTTTTTCTACTCTTTTTTTTATATTTTTTTGATTTTGTACACTTTGCCACATATATAGGTTATTGGTACATACTCTGAACATAGTAAATATGTACACAAGGATGTACTCTACTCATCAATACATGCGATTGTTGCATTTGCTGTCTAAACATTATCTATGTGTATGTGTGTGAATGAGTGCAGTTATTTGAATACATTTTTTACAAAACTTGCTTTGTCCTTGTTTTTTTCTACGACATTTATTGGAAAAATATTGTACAACATATATGTGCCTGAACCGCAAATTCCAAAATGCCCGAAATTTACAAATATTTATCCATTTGCTACTGACTGTTACTTATTTATTTATATTGGCGAAAATATGTATGAATGTATGGCTTGGGTATAAAGCATAAAACATGCACTGTACGGTGTATGTGTAACAACATTTTTACGCTGTGTTATGCAAATTTTGTTATTGTTATTGCACAAGCAAAAATTGTTATGATAATAAATAAAATTTATTAATTAATTTTTTGCATACGTAAGTACTTGCATCGAATAAACGAAGTGGAAATGTTAAAAGCGCGTTCAAGCGCAACCATGCAGTGTTCTATACTAATTAGAATAATTCAAGCTTAGCTGAACATATTTCATATTTCAGAAACAAATAAAACATTCGACCACATAAAAGTTTATGGATTATAAGATTCACTTTTTAAGCTAAAGAGGTGTTTTTAGCAACTTTTTTTATAAGGAGAGGTCTTACATGAAACAAGTAAGAAAACCAAATTTGGGATTATGGCAAATTTTAAATGCCCCGTCTACATCTACAATGGTGGGCGTGGCAGATACATCATTATGCCTTTTAATAGAGTATGCACTACGTTTAAGCTTCCAAGTCTAGTTTTACGTGGATTACAGTTTTTTGTAAATTATGGAAGAGAGCTTGCTTATTTTTTTCACATCCATGGATAGGATACATATATCATAGACATGTGTACCAAGTTTATAGGTAAATTGTTGGTGTAAGGTATATAGATAATTGTCGATTGTGGGCGTGTCTGTTACCCGACCAAGACCATTTTTGGCACATCGATGCATAGGTGCCATCATCAACTTAATATCTCAATTTTTGTGGCAAATAAATTGATATTTGTTGATTGTGGGCGTGGATTTTGGCTGATTTTGCTCATTTTATATAGCGATCTGCGAACAACAACTGCAAAACTTGTCAGTTCAATATCTCAAAATTTACGACTGCGAGAATGCCGACAACATACGGACACACATGTCTATATCGATTCAGTTTTTGATGCTGATCAAAAATGAATATACTTTGTAGGGTCTCTGATTCCTCTGTCTAAGTGTTGCAAACGGAATGACAAACTTAGTATACCACCCATCTTATATGGAGGGTATAGTAATATGACTGTATTTGTGGTATACCATTAGGGTTAAATATTCGTGGTAGTGTAGATAATTACCGAATTGTGACTACTCACTAAAAGTAAATTGTTTTAACGTGACCGACCAACTAATGAGGTTCAGAATATAATGATTTTATAAGCATTTTGATATGTGTCAAATTCTGCTTCAATTTTAATTACAATACGTCTTAGTTTGGGGGTATATTAAGTTTATCATCCCGTTCGCAACATAAAGAAGAATACATCACAGACCCTATAAAGTATATATATTCTTGATGAGATTCAAAAACTGAACCGATTTAGAATGTGTGTCCGTGTGTCCGTCTGTTGTTGGTATTCTCATTTTGAGATATTGATCTGAATTTTGTACAGACACTTTAAGTTTCTGCATGCAGATTGTTATTAAAAATGGGCAAAATCGGTTAAGAGCCACGCCCACAATCAATAAAAATATCTTTTTCTGCTGCAAAAATTTAGCTATTAAGTTCAAATTTGGTACGCATATTTATAATTAATTTATCTATCATCTGGAATAAAAATGGGATAACAGACAATTTACAAAAACCATACTCAGCATAGCAAGCTAATAATTAATACATAATTTATTAGAAGATGTAATAAAAAGCCACGCCACCGTTCCTCTGTACATGTGGAGGGTATTTAAGATTTGGTCTACACCAAATTTAGTTTTCTTACTCGTTTTACTTGCTTCTTAAAATATTTTCTTAGAAGTTTACCTCTTAGTGAAAGTGTAAAATTCTGCAAATTTTGTTTAGCATTGAAAGTATGCAGAAAATCCGGCAAGCAACGCCACCAAACCCATTTCCATTATTTTAAATATACGTAACGTTTAAATGTAAATGTTAATAAGAAGGAGATTTCGTGAAAATGATTGGCATAATATTACATAAAAGTTGAGTAGTTTGTAATTAAAAGTTGACCCATAAGAAAAAAAGAAAAAACGTTACAATCATGCAGAGGAAGAAAAAAAAACCAAAAATTATACGCTTTCGTTTAACCTTAATAGGTAACCAAGAAGAATTCATTTACTTATATTGCTCTTTTATTTTCGTTTTTATTCTCCCTTGCTTTAAAGCTTGTGCTCCTGCTGTGTCTTCACATGTACAACTTTGTGAGCAAAGATTGCGAGGAAAATCGTTTATATATTTGACCTACCGCTGCTATCTACACGAACTTTTCAACTTTGTGTATGTGTGTGCGTTTATGTATGTATGTATGTATGTATGTCAGTTGGCATCAATTTGTTAGTGTTCGCGAATGAATGAATTTATGGGTTTTTCCTTTTTGTCTTTTTCTCCTTTACATTCATAAGTTTTTTTTTATGTTTTTTGCTCGTTCCCCACTTGAAAATAATTTTCTGTTATTTTTTGTGTTTTTCAGTGACTTTAGTGTTGAAATTAAAAAAAAATGTAAAATAAGTACAAATTATTTTTTTTTGCGTAAAAAAGGTAACATTTCATTGAAACGGTTCAGTGATTTCGATGCCAACAAACCATTGTCACAGTCCTACCCAGTGGAACCAGTAGATCAATTGAATTGAAATTTTTTTAAATTTCATACACATAATATATATACACCCTGTAGGAAAGTAATTTTATTAAAAGTGATTTAAGTACATTTAAAAAAAAAAACATCAAAACAACAACAAATTAGGAAAAAATATGATTATTAGAATAGTTTAATGTACGCATTCGAAAAATGGACTTGCGCTACTTTCACAATAATCCATGTATATGCATAAACCAAAATAAATTTTATACTAATTGTGTAGAATCGAGTTAGAAGCGCACTCGCAGACAATGTAGTGAAAAAGTGTTGCTTTACTTTCAGGTTTGATGGTACAATGCTTATGTTTCATACGTACGCGTATGATAGTTTGCTTGTTTGTGTGTTTGTTTGTTTGTCTCATGTAATTCTATATTTGGCTGTTTAAAAATTTCCATTTGACTTTATTTCGATTGCGGATAAATGCGCCATTTCTCAAATAGTTGGCGTTTTTTTTCTTTTTGTGTTTGTGTGTATGTATGTATGTATGTCGCATATTCTGTCTCTGATTCAGCCATGCAGTCATTGATTAATGGCCGCTTTCAAAAACTTTTACTTGTTTGCATAAATTCACAATTCCACTCGAACACACACACATATATATATACACCCATACATACACATGTACGAGATGTAAAAATATTTTTAATAGTTTTTTTTTCAAATTCTCTTTTATTATCTATTTAAATATATATCAGGAAACAAATATCTAACTATCTAGATATATATATATATATATCATCGGTGTGTGCCTTATTTTTTGTTCCACTTATGTGAAGCAGTACGGTTAGACATGCAGACATTCCAGGCTGGCATACGAAAATAATATAAAAATTTGAACAAAAAAATCCAGAGACTGGCTATAATTGATGAATAAAAATAATAATCATCACTAACGATTAATAAAGATTTTTAATGTTAGGAAAAAAAAAATATAATAAAATGAATAAAAAGCAAATAAGAAAACTTAATTTGGCTTAGGCTAAATCTTCCACATTTACAATATTGGGCGTGGCAGGTATAAAAATACGCCCACTAATAGTGTATGTATTACGTATCCAATTTGCAAGTCTAGTTTTAAGTTAAATATGGTTTTTTGAAAATTGTGGGCGTGGCTGTTATCCGGCCATGCCCATTTTTGGTACATCGATGGATGAAACCAAATTTAAAGTTTTTAGGTCAAATTTTGTAGCAATTATAAACATTTTTATTGATTGTGGGCGTGTCTATTATTCGTTCACGCCCATTTTTAACACATCGATGGATAGATTACTTCTAAATATGCTGATGAAGTATATGATATATATGCTTTGTAGAATCTCTGAAGCCTTCTTCTGGGAATGCCAAACTTAGTATACCTTCCATGTTATGTAGAGGGTATAAATATGATATATGGATCACATTTAATGGATATAGATCTACTTTAAATTTGTCTAATTCAAAATTAGATTATGTTTCTTCGAGATATACTAGGTGGTGATTTTATAGTGGGCATGTCTACGCCCATTTTTTATGACATTTCAAATTGGATCTCTATTTTTGTGATCGTAACAGATTTTTATTAATTATGGGCATGGTTTTAAAGTGATTTTTCTCATTAAAAAATAAAAAACTACTAATATTTATATAAAAATTTCTATCTGTGGATGGGTAAAAACAATTTATCTCATATAGACATATATAGCAATTATAAAATTATACAACTACTTCCTGGAGTTTAATCACGAGTACAACAGAACAAATTTATTGGAAGTTTTCTTGCCAAAAACGAAAAGCAAAATACTAAACATACGTGCACACACATACATGTATGTATGTATATAGTTACAGGCACCGCCACTACGCCATCAGCATTTTCTATACACATATACACACATATATAACGTTTTAACTGTCAGGCGGTTAGATCCCACAGGCAGAGATTGTCTAAGTGGCTTTCGTGTGAGTTCAGCTAAATATGTGCGACATTCGATATAAAAACATACACACATATACCAAACGCATATATTTATAACATACATATATATATATATGTATATGCGCATTCGTTTCTATACGCGTACAGACGCACATGATCTTACTGTGTGCACTCTGCCAACATCACTATCAACCAAATAAATTTTCATTGAGTTCTTAAAGGATTTCCATTGTTAACCGCTTAATTCGCTTGCCTGCTCTTTCATCCAGTTTGAGTGCGTACATACATGTATGCACAGCAACTATTTGAGTATACGTAAATTTTTTTGGTATGTACTTGTATAAATATCTTTTAACCGTTATTGACACAAGCACGGAAAAAGTTTTATTCAAATCCACAGTACTGGTGCATTTTTTGGACAATTTTAAATTTTTTTGTTCCTTTGAACCAAAAAATAAATGAATAAAAATATTTATATTATTTATTGGGGCAAAAATACACACATGCCTATAAGAAGAGACAGATTTAACATATTAATAAAATGGATTTAATAAAAGAAAGATTTTTAAGAAGGTTTTTTTAAACAATTTTCATAAATTAAATGTTTTTAAATAATTTTCATTTATAAATTAATTATTATTACTTGTTATAAGTATGAACACTAAATTTGGCTTAGGTGTGACATGACTGTGGATTGACTTACTTAGTGGAGGGTATAAAAATATAAAACATATAAATATTTATTTTTTATATCTAATTTATTAATAATTAATTAATACTGTTTAGGAGAATGGAGAATAATTTTTTTTATTTTTATTTAATGTTTTTTGTTGTTGTTGTTGTTTAATAAAATCAATAAAATTTGCGATACACAATAGCATGCTAAAATCATATCAATCATACGCCGTAGGGGGCTTTTAATGCAATGCTGTTAAGAAAATAAATAGAATTAAAAATTATAAATATATGTATTACAAAAAAGGGAGTGGGGAGGTAAGGAAGGCTCAGGTCAAATTAGGTGTATTTAGTGGGCGTGTCATATACGTAATTGTGCTTTTTTAGCTCAATAATCGAATTGTATGTAACAAATTAAGTTCATATAAAATGTAGGCGTGTTTGCTAATGGGCTACCGCCCATTAGCAAAATCTAATCTAATTCATATTCATTCAGCTCAATTTAATGAATTCCTGAATGGGAAAAAGATTTTTTGTAAATTGTGGGCGTGTCTTATACATATATTTATTCAATACATATTTTCTATAGGGATGTTAGTTTAAAAGATTTTTGCACCGCATGCTTCATGTGAAAGTGGATACGCATAATATGAGCGATTGAAAGGCGTAATCAGATACCTTCTACGCCCACATTTCATATATAGATAGGGAGGATATTTAAGATTTTTAACCTTAACCAAATTTTGTTATTTTACTGGGAATAGTTTATAATTTTTGAATAGACATTTGTGCACACATTGACTAAGCCTGTCTCATGCAAAGAGTACACACAGGTATGTTCACATTTACACTTTAAAGTTTTCTCTCATCTATAATACACAATCTAAATAGAATTTACGTGCACGCAAAGTTTTTTGTATGTGTGTATAGACGATTGTAGGCACGCAATGTTTAGTTTAGGAAGGAAAAATAAAAAAGAAAAAGTCAAAAATATGTACAAGAGTAAGAGTCGGGTAAGGAATCCATGTACGCCATTTTGTATTCGTGAGTAATGGTATCACCAGCTATAGATTTACTTTATTTATCTGCTGCCAGTGATATTTTCACCAATCCAGTCAATTTGTCTCATGTGGAAGTCAATGAATTTTAACTAAAAGCTACACTACATAAATATCAATTTGATGTCGAATGGCTGCGTAGCAGGTTTGGTAGGTGCGATGGCAGGTATAACGTATTCTATTAAGGCATAAATTATTTATGGCAAAACAACGCTGCTCAGCTGAATTGAGAAATGGTGAATATTGGAATGGAAGAAAGAGGGAAAGAGAGAGAGATAGAAATGGAGTAGTTTTAAATCCTTCCTAATTGCAATCTCACGCAATCAATTGCAGCAGGTCACTGTACAGTTTGCATGTGTCTCATCTTTTTTTTACGGTAAATTTATTTCCTGTTGGTATCCTTTGAACGTTTTAAGCCGCACAGTTTATTTGACTGTAAAATATACTTTATCCTCTTGGGGTGGCTGTTGTTGATATGCATTATGTTTGATGTTAGGTGCCACTTGATTTTGTTTGTGTATGTGTGTGTGTGTGTGTGTGACTTTTATTTGGGTGCTTTTTGGTTGAACTTTTAAATTGTTGTCGAACATGCAATGAAATGTTACGACGTTGTATCGTTTCCGTTTTATGTGAGTTAAGTGTGTGATGGGAAGCTTACAAAATGCCACATACAATACGTTAATGACGGCAATGACAAGTGCACAGGTGGAGATGTTTTAACAGGTGTACACACAGATGTGTTGAAATGTTGTTAAATTTGCTGCTTTTTTAAATAATGTTTAAAAATTTAATTTAGCTTAAGATAAATCTTAAATTCTCTCCACATTTATATAGGGTGAGCGTGTAAGTTTAGTGTACGTACGTCGCATTTAATATTTTATAAGATTTTTTTTTGAAAATTGGGAGCGACCACGCCCATTTTTGATCATTGGATGGAGTAATTATAAATGTGTATACTATATTTTAACTTCATAGCTCAATTATTGTGGCAGATAAAAAGATTTTTTTCTATAATGGGCGTGTCTTTTAACCCATCAAGTTTTTAGCATATCCTTACATAGTCTAATATAATTTATAGCTTAGTTTTTGAGCATATAAATAGATTTTTGTCATTTGTGGGCGGGGCACTTGACCGATTTTAGCCAATTTAAATACTGATCTAAAATTAGAAACTAAAAGTGTCTGTAAAAAATTTCAGCTCAATATCTCAAACCTTAAAATCGTATAGTGCTAACAACAGACGGACATACACGTCTAGATCCACTCAGTTTTTGATTCTGATCAAAAATATATTTTGTAGAGCTTCTAAAAACTTGTTCTGGGTGTAGCATATGAAATGACGTACTTAGTATACCGCCATTCATATGTAGCGGGTATAATAAAATATCATCATTTATTACTGTAAAGGTATGCATAATCAAAAAGTAGGAAAAGAAAACGATTGCCTTTTTTTTATACTATACATACTAACTAAAAAATCCTTTGAATAAAAGTTTTTAAAGATTAAAATGGAAAATTCTTAATTAAAAATTTCATACAAACACATTTTCATGTTTTTTTTGCCCAAAAAATTCTAGAAGAAGAGTATATACCATATACCCTTAGGTCTCTTTAACCTTGCCATCTTGAAATGATATCCAGAGATTATTTCTTCAATTTTATGAACATAATCTTTCATAGAGTATATGTTATACTCTCCTTGGGTAATACGGTGTAGTGTTGTACCGAGTTCATTGTTGTTGTTATTGTACTTGTTGGCTGCTACCTTAATAACTGATATGGGTTGGTTAAGTTTGTATGCCTGATATATGAACGACATTGAGTACGTGTAATATGGCCGGCATGCTAAATAGTAAAAGTTGCAACTTTTAACGGCATCTATGGTACATTACGATACACACACTAAACCTCTATATACTCGTACACATTATTTTATTAGTTCCCGGTAGAGTAAAGTTGAGCTATAAAAGCTTGAGTATGTGTGTGTATGTAATAATATTTAGTGATGCTGTACTTGTATAATATTTGGGATTGGCGGGTAAGCTTGTGTGTTAAGAAAAGGAACAAAAAATGAATAATCAGAAAAAAGGAGACAACACAAATATGTACACAAGTCAGAATAATTAAATGTGATTTAAACCAAATTTTAAGTACCCTCTACATCTATAAAAAAAGTGGGCGTGGCAGGCACTTCATTATAAACTCTATTAGATATCAACAAAAAAAGGATATTCGGCTTTAAATTGGGCTTATGTAAAATATGGGCGTTTCCACGCCCGTTTTGAACACATTAACTTTAAATATCTTTACTAAACTTTATGGGTACATTTTTGTGGCAGATATGTAGATTTTTTTCGATTGTGGGTGTGGCTTTTAATCAATATAACGAAAAGTTAAATAAAAAGTTAAGCTTGCAAAAATTTCGCTCAATATCTTACATAACTTGCGAACGTAAGTGTACCAACAACAGAGAGACTTATAGACGGACAAATTGTTTGAATTGATTCGGATTTTAATAGAGTGTGCGACGCCACCCTTTGGAATGACAAACTGAAAAGTATAAAAATAACACAAATTTAATGTCATGGCATTCGGTCTCCTTATCTCCACTCCACTCTTTTGTGTTACGTGCAGTCATTATATACGCAAAGCACGCTTATTTTTAGTACACGTTCATATTAAAAGTGTCTTTTTAATGGAGACACACACACATATATACACATACACTAACACTAACACTAACAACTGCTGCTCTTGTTCTTTTTCGCCAACAATAAAGCAAAATATTATAGCAAAGGCAACAACAACGCACTTTTGTACGTATGTGTACAAATGTGTACAAATGTACACATACGTACCACGCACAATACATGTATACATGCGTGTTTATGTCCATGGATAAGTGTTCTTTACACAAAATTATTAAGCATCGCGTTGTGTTTTTTGTTTCCTTCAAAAGAAAAAAAGAAACATTACATACCAGCCGCACTTTCATAACCTAAAATGTAAGATAGCAACAAGAAAGACAGCAGAGGGAATATAACAACAACAACATAAAATTACATAGAACAATTTGTTGTTGTTGTTGTTGTTTACTGGTGATGAGTGGGATACTATTTTTATACTGTTCATACTATAGTTGTGAGGGGTGTTTGTCATTTATACAGAATGTCCGTATGTCCGTTTCTTGTTGTTGCTCTCATGATCGCGATATTTTGAGATATTATGTTAAAATTTTATACCAGACATTTCTAGTTAAATTGGATAAAATTAGTCAAAAGTCACTCCCATAATCGACTAAAATAAGTTCATTTGGCATAAAAATTGAATTTATAATTAATTGATGTGGCGAAAAATGGGTAAGTTTGGATAACAAACACGCCCACTATTGATACAAATCGCTTTAAAAATTGAATAAAATAGGGTAAACATTGGCCTGGTCGGATAACAGACCGATCGATTATAATTTACTTTTCTGTCACAAAATATAAGATACGAAGAATGGAATTTTGTACATATGTTTATAAATACTCTATTCATGAAAGGTCCAAAAATAGGCGTGGTCGGGCACAGATACGCAAATAATTTACAAAAAATTATATTGAACGTAAAACTCGCAAGTTCATAAGTAATATCGCACATACAGCAATAGAAGATGTAAGGATGTGCCTGCCACGCCCAATGCATGTATGTAGTTGCGGAAGGTATTTAAGATTTGGTCTAAGCCAAATTTAGTTTTCTTACTTGTTATTTATCATCATCATTTATAAAAACAAACACACACACACACACACACACGCGTATAAATGAACATGTAACCGTGACATCATGTGTATGCATATGCGAAAAGAAGTCATTCGATTGTAATGAAATTGCCTTCAATGGTTGTAAATTCACCATATTTAAGTACGTAAAGCGTATGTGCGGTATGGTATGCGTCTGGGGCTTTTTTGTTCTCCGGCTATGTTTTATGAGACCATTTAAAATAAATGACTACAATTTATATAAAATTTATTGAAATGAATTTCAAATTTCAGACAAAATTTATAGATTTTCTATATGGTAGAGAATAGCAATCACAACATATATATATATATATGTATGTACATTCCTACGGAGTTGTTTGTTACATGTTCACAGGAAAGCAGTGAATTGCAGTAATTTACAGTAAATTTCCATTTCAATTTAAAAACACAATGAATTTGAATTTGAAAGAGTTTGTGGTTTTAAAACTGCTATTATAGGTATTTATGAATATATTAAAGGGCAAACGATGGGCAAAATAATATGAACACCATGCAATATCGTACATTTTGTTGTATATTGGCAATATTGTTTCCGTGTATAAAATGCGACTCGTATGAATTGCACGGTTTACGTGCCAAGCCTTGTACGTTATATTTCAGTGTATTTTACGTTTTCTTTTGCGGCAGTTAAAATAAGCGATCGGCGAAATGGGTGATCCGTCAGATTTCGACAGATAGTAAATTGATGGTACTCGGTTAGCAGGAGTGCCTGTAACGAAAACAGCTGAATCGTGTACCGTTTCACAAGTATGTACGGTAATGACAGCAAATAGAAAACTTTGTAAAACATCATCGGCGAAGAGGATTGGTGGACGAAACTCAAAGTTAACTGGCAGAGACCCACGAACATTGAAAATAATTGTAGCCAGACAACATAAAACTACCTCGCAAAAGTGACAGCGAAACTATTCAGACTTGAATTGCAGCTGTTCTAAAAGTAAATGGTGGCCCAACACTTTAGTAATAAATAAATATTACATATACGTGAGGTGTTCATATTATTTTGTTCATCCCTTGTATGTGCTTTTATATAATTATTTCAAAAAATTAATTCTAAGCCTTTTTTTTTAGTAGAAAATTGGAAAAAGGAAAATTTTCCACTAACCTCAACTGTAAACGTATACGCAATGTAGTACAAAGTGTCAAATTGCTGTAACCTGTGGCCATAAAAGAAAAATTATCGAGCTATTTAAATAATTTATGAATAAAAATTTCGAAATTTATTGTCATTGTTTTCGAAATGTTACTTCTTGTATGGCGTCACATAGCAAAAGGCACGTTTAACACCCAATAAATATAATTTAGTTTATATTCGATTCACATCATGGTTCCCAAGAGATAATTGAATGATTACTGTGTCGCAGTATATGTGAATAATTTGTTTTATTTTATATGTATGTGTGATGGCACTGTTGTTGGTTGTGTCAACGATCAGTTAATAACATATATTAACAATATGGTCTTGTTACATGACCACAAACTATATGAACATTTACACACAAAATCGTGGCGGCTGGCAAGAGTAAGAAGGCCAAGCAGAGGTTGTCATTTGAATGATATTCACATGAAGAAAAGAATAATGGCTTGTCATTCGAAATTTGTGGTAAATGGCGAAATAATGAAATATAGTAAATTTATATATATATGTATATATATATACATTATTTTATATATATGTAGGAACTACATAAATCGTTGCTTTTAACAAAAGTTCATAAAAGGGAATATTTTTATTTATTTATAGCACAATTTTTATTTATTTTTATACGCTTTTTTATACAAAGTCAAGCAGAAATCATTTTCACTGAATTTTTTTACAAGATATTTACGCGAAAATATATTTGCATTTACATTAATGTCTGTACGTCCATATTCAAAGAAATATTTACTATGAGGGCTGTAAAAAAGAATAAAGAATCAAACAAAAAAGGCATAAAAACTTAAATACTTTCCCCATCTATATACCAAAGAGTGGGCGTGGCGTGTACATGATTACATTTCTGATAGTGTATATATTACGTATCAATCGGATCGGGTTTTACTTTAAATATAATTCATTTGATGAATTGTAGCCCTATACGACCACGCCCTTTTTTTTGCAAATCAATGAATAATACTATTATAAATACAAACACCAAATTTCAACTTTTTAGCACAATTTTTGTGGCATATATATAGATTTTTGTTGATTGTGGGCGTGGCTCTTCACCTAGAATGGTTGAAATAACATTTAAGCTCAAATTTAGTACTGTGAAATAGTCAACAACATATAGATACACGGACACATGAACGGACATGATCATTCTAATCTGGAGAGCATAATAATATGAATTGTTGTTGTTGTTAAGGAGTTTTACTTTTTCTTTTAAGACATCTACTATTCTTTTTTACTTATTTTAAATTGCAACACATTTAAGTGTATTGGATTGTGTTGTGGTATAGGTTAGCAGTCAATAATTAATGGACTAATGTTCACTTAGTAATAATTTATGTGTCGCATTTCAAAGCATACTTTTGGGCATGTAGTACAACTATTGCGCATGTAAGTGCTTATGTTTACACAATCATCGTATATGGCCCAGACACTACTCACTACGCTTCACACATACACACACCCAAACGCATATCCGCATTAATACAAGTGCCCTCCTATAAATAAGTGCATGTATACGTACGTTTAACTCGTTCTGTCCGTAATATTTGTTTATTAAACATAAGTGTGTACAACTTAATGTTGATTCGAAATTTCAGTATCATATACTTAAATCAATATATATAAATGGTATACATAGATATATGTATATATGTATAAATAGTAAGTTACACAATACTTATATCTGGCTTATGTGTATATGTGTGTAAGTACATATTGCTTTGCATAAATAAATCAATTTCAAAAGAATCACAAACTAAAAGGAATACGAAACGAAAATTGTTAATTATAATAAATTATTTACCTTACAAATATTATTTGGAAAACAACTTTTTTCTTTTGTTTTTTATTTAAAATACTCAAATTTGTAATCAAATTGTTTATAAGCAAATAAAAAAATTAAATTTGATTTTGGTCAAGTCTTAAATACCTTTCATGGCATAGCGAAATTATTTATAGATAGACAAAATTTAAACTTTATAACTCATTTTTGTGGCAGACAACTAGATTTTGGTCGATTGTGGGTGTGGCTCTTGACCGATTTTATGTAAAATAGCGATCTGTTTATGGAAACTAGCAGTAGTTTGTATAAAATTTCAGCTCAATATCTCAAAATATACGATAGTGAGAGTGCCAATAAGAGACGGACCCACGTACATACATGTTGAGAGCGATAGATTCAGTGATGTTGATCAAGTATATGTATACCTTATAGAGTCTCTGACGTCTCCTTCTAGGTGTGGCAAATATACTCATTCACTTCCATTTTATGTGGAGGTTACAAAAAGCTCATTAACGAAATAAAAAACAACTTAAAAGTAATATTTTTTAAATTTGAAAGTATGCGGAATGTTATAAATGTTATAAAAAGTGCTGTTAGTTAATTTATCATTATTTGTATATTATATAGGTATCCACCACAACCAATTCGTGCCATTTATCTATTTATTCAGTCATAATATTTTAATTACACTTTGGGCGAATATGGACGACGATAACTAGTAAAAAGCCAAACAACAACAACAACAACAACAATAAAGCCAATAAAACTTTTACGAAATGCCAAAGAAATAAATACAAGTACATACACCACAACTTTCTTATCCATGCCTGCCAGACTAAGAATATTGTCTGGTTGTTTTTGTTTTAACGTTCGCTTACTTTAGTTCGCTTGGCTTATAGGAAAACTTTTTTTAATACCAATTTTATATATATATATATAAGTAAGTATGTGTGTATGTGTATGCACGAGTTTAAGTGTTAATTTCGTAAATATGTATTAAAAAGTATTTTTATGATGTTAACGCCATTATACTGCTAGTGTGGTTCCTATCGTTCCATTCCTTATATTGTTTCTTTCTGATGGAATGGAAGGGAACATCTTTGTTTAGTAATAATTGAAATTTAATGATAACAAGTTATGGTTAACTAAATAAACAGGGGCGTGGTCAAGCAGCACCTGATCTATCTTGTACATGTGAAAAGGGAGTGTCAAATTAAAAAAGTTATTTCCTTAAATTTAGATTTTTCAATTATTTTTGATCTCTCATTATATGATCGATGTAATTTTTGTTGATTTTTGGTTTTTTTCGATCCTTGATTTTTTGATCGATATTTTTTTTTTGGTTTCTTATTTTTTGATCGATCTTTAACTTTTGATCGATATAAATTTTTTTTTGATTTTTGGTTTTTTCGATCCTTGGTTTTTTTGTCGATTTTTTTTCGATTTTTAGAAGATACTTTTTTTGGATTGTTAGTTTTTTCTATTGATAATTTTTGATCGAAATCATTTTTAAAATTTTTAATTTCTTTTTTTTTTAAATCTTAAATCGCTTTGATTTTAGATTTTTAATTTTTATAAATCACAGTAACGATTACGGATTATTAAAATAAAATCATTTAATGTGAGGATTTTTTCCGTTAAGCTGTTAAATCCAAACTCATGTTTTATTTCACTAAAACTCTCATTTGCTGAGGCGATGTAAGATATGAGATTTAATGATTTCACTTATTTTAAATTAAATTGAACGATTTAACATGTATTTTAACTCTTTACTGTAAAAGCTATAAGCTTGTTATAATAAAAATAATAAAGTATATATAGCGATATATAATGAAAATTATAGTGGGCAGGGTATTAAGTTTGCTATTTCACATACAATTAGCAGAACGGAGCTTTAGTTATATATATTTTTCATCAGCATTAAAATGTGATTGGATTTGGCAATGTCCGTAGTTCTCTCCGTTCGCTTAAAGTGATGTGTTGAATAGCAATCTGCTATAAATATTTAAAGAGATAAAATCTGCCATGAGACACGACCACAAATGAAAATAGTCTCTTACGTCCACAGAACTAGAGCTATGAAACGAAACCTTATTTATATTTACTATATTCATTAACATATTGAAAATGGGCGGGGCAGGCCTACAATTTACAAAAAAAAACAACAACTGGTTTTTATAAAGTGTTCAACCTTTAAGGTGAGGTACATAAAAAGTTATTAAAACAATATGCTACGCCCACAATGTACTGTAATGTAATGTAGAGGGTATACCAGATATGACCTAAGCCAAAAATATATTTAGTTGTTCCATTTTACTGGCTGAATTTCAAACGAAACAAGTAAGAAAACTAAATTTGGTTTAGGCCAAATCTTAAATACCTTTCACATCGTAACGGTGGGAGTGGCTGAGTGGCGCCTTACGCATCAGCTTGCAAGTCTAGTTTTATTGTGAATTTGGTTTTTTGTAAATTGTGGGCGTGCTTGTTAGCCGACCATTCCCATTTTTGGTACATCGATGGATGGGTTAACCATAAATAAATGCACTAAATTCAAAGATTGAGGGCGTGTATGTTATTCGACCACGCCTATTTTTAGCACATCAGTGTATGGGATAACTACGTATACACATACCAAATTTTAAGTTCATAGGTGAATTATTGTTGCAGATATATAGTATTTTGTTGTGCTTCTTGACCGATTTTTTTTTTGATTGAAAAATATACATACTCTGTAGGGTCTTTAAAGCCCCCTTCTGAGTGCAGCAAATGGAATGACAGACTTAATATACCCCCTAACTTATGTGGAGGGTATAAAAAAGTTAATGAAATTTATAGAAAAGAAATAAAAATAAAATACAGATAATGATTTTATCAACATAAAAAACGCCCTAATTTTCTCTCTTTCTCTAAGTAATAAATTTGCAATTTTTTTTTTTGTTTTGCTTTCATTATAAATTGTTGGTGAAGCTTTTTTATTTTGCTGACAGAGATAAAAATTCACTTTCCATTAGTAAAATATTGGTTTACATAAAAAACAATCACAACTTTGGAATACTCGTAATATGTAAGGAAAACAAGTAAAAAAACAAACGAGAAACGCAATTCTCTTTAACTTTAATTTATGGCAGGCACAAATACACACACACACACGCACACATACAAACACTAATAAGAGCTCTTCAACCTGTACTTTTATTAATGAGTTGCCGCACTGCGAAATGAGGTGAATTGCTCTGATTTGTGCCGTGTATAAAGTACACATATATATATACGCACACACACACACACACACACACATTATTATATATATCATAGCTCGAACAGGAATTCTACACAAAAAAAAAAAAACAACTGTTATTCAGCATTGCTATCAAACTAAGTAAAGCGCAAACTTGTTATTTGTATTTATTCCCCTCCTTTTCATTTCATTGAGTATTGCATACACGGTTCTCGAAATCGTTGTTTTAGGGATTAACTTGCCAAAAACCCCCGTCATAATGCATGTTCAATGCATCGTTCAAGCGGTTAAAGTAGGGTAGAGCACGTTTTTATATAAAAATCGCAACAGTTTGATTTTCAACGACAACAACAGCAGCCACGTTCTATGTTAGTGGTCACTCGAAACACAAAAGCACTTTTAAACATGCATCATTGGGCATCAAACTGCCATGTATTGCACAGGTGTGCATAGGTGTGAATTAGAAGCGTTACATTTGATAAATGGAGCAATTGTTATTACGCATAAATTTATGCATGTTATGTTACGTTATTTTATGTTATGTTATGTTAAGCTATACTGTCAAGTGTTGAAATGTGTTTTGCAGCTGCATAGAACGCAGAAACGGTAGACTAATGAAAAGGCATTAAACCGAGTGTTAGATATACGAATACTCTCCGTGTACCAACCGTATATCTAATACAACGAATCATTGATAACCACTAACTATAATACGGTAAAGTTGAATGACAGGAAGTTGGACTCAAAAGTAATGATGGGATAATTTCATACTCATTACTGTCAAATATGTAGAGTAAATAAATCATTTTGAAATATTAATTTCTTGAATTTTTTTTTTTTTTATTCAGTTTTTAAGATTTTTTTTATATGGGATATAATGAAGATTTTATTAAGATTGAAAATTAAAGTGACTGGCAGAATCCTCATTCTCCTACAAAATGCGTATTTTCTTTATCAACTTTAAAATCTGAATTGATTTAGTTATGTCCGTCCCTGAATCCTTCTGTCATTTGTACGCTCATGGCAGTAAATTTTGAGTTGAAATTTTATTCAAACATTTCTAGTTTCTAAATATAAAACTGTTTATTTACAGTTATGAAAAAGTCTTTTAAGAGCCACGCCCATGATCGAAAATAATCTGTTTGTCTGCCACAAAAAAAGAGCTATGAATACATACATAAATATGTTGAGACTGTGTTTAGATGTGCAAAATCTGTATATAGATGCGTTACAGACACGCCCACAATATACAAAAAATACTTTTTCCTGTAGAAGCTGTCGTGGAAGTTGATACGTATTAAAAATACTAATAATATGAGTAATTAAATATCTGCCACGCCCATATTTGTTGGCACTTTTAGTTTCAGTAAGCAGGTTGGTATTTAAAATGGGTAAAATAGGTCAAGAGTTACGCCCATAATTGACTAAAATCAGTTTATGTGGCATACAAACTGAGCTATGAATTTATATTGTAATTACCCTATCCATTGATGTGCTCAAAAATAGGCGAGGTTGGATTACAGACACGCCCACTATTGATATAAATCGATTTATCTACTACAAAAATTAGGTAAAACCTATAAAAATAATTTAATACGTCCTCTACATAAGTAAAACAATACAATCTACAAGCGGCATCTGTCAACCAACACGTTAAACTTCTTCACTGCTTTCGTTCAAAGTTGGTCTGTATATTTAAATTTAAGTCTTTTTTTTACAAATTTGTAAAAAAAAAAGAAACAAGTGAAAATATTATAGTCAGTCGAACCCGACCATCAAATACCCTACACCACTTGATATATTATAATATTCAATTTAATTTTTTCCTTTGATAAATGAAAAATTTTATATTTCATCGAAATATCTCAAAAAATAATAGGACCTCATATGGGGAGGGGTTCTAAAAATGGTCCAATCCGGTCCATTTTTAATAGGGTTCCCCTTTAGGCCAATACATGTCCTTGTACCAAATTTCATCAAAATATCTCAAAAAATGCGACCTGTAGCTTGCGCACAAATTTAGATGGACAGACACGATCCAGACGGACAGACGGACATGGTTAAATCGATTCAGATTTTGATTCTGAATCGATCGGTATAATTGATGATGGGTGTGGCATTTGCCGTTTAGGAATTACAAACATCCGCACAAACTTAATATACCCTTTTCCACAGGGTGGTGCAGGGTATAACAAGTATTTCGCAAAATTGTTCATAACAGTAAATTTCACTTTTAAGAAATTAGAAAATTGTTCTTCTTCTTTGTGTGTAAGATGTACATTCTTCTCACCATTCTTCTCACAACAGATTATGGCTGCGGTAAATATTACGCGTCTTGGCCATTACATATTTTGGTGGCGTAACAGTAAATTTCTTAAATTGGTATATTCTCGGCCTTGGTGTTGTTGTTGTTGTTGTTGTCTTTTATTTTCCAAACAAGTTGTTGCTTTTATGGAAAGTAGAACGAATGCATTTTAGTTTTTATTCTATTTTGTTGCTGTTGTTGTTGCTTTCATCTTAACTTATGCACACGAGAATACATTACAGCTGAGTTACAATTGCTGTAAAAGTAGTTGCTTTTTTTCTTCTTCTTTTTTCATACATAAATGTTTTCATCAACAACACACATAAAGTGGAAGGTATAGAAATTATTACAACTAGTGTGCCAGATTGGGGGGGAGGAGGAACTTAAAAAAGTTATTTAAGTTTCTTTACCCACCTATAACGTGCTTCCTCACTATTCCTCTTCTTCTGTGTCTCTTTCTATTTACAGTGCTTTGGTGCTTACCGTTTTTACCTCTCTCTTAACATGAACTTCAAACACAACACAAAATAAACACAAAACTAAACATTATTTATGCTACTGCGGCAGACAACCAAAACTTATACAATTGTTGCATGAAGTGTATTGCTTTGGTAGTGTTGGTGTGTACATATACACCTGCATTGTTTTTTTTTACTTTATATGCTTATATGTGTTATTCTAAAGTATAGAAATAGAGGGACGCAGAGCAAGACAGAAAAAGAAAAAGAAAAAAACGAGAGCGATAAATGGATAAAAAGGCTTTATGTTTAGTTTTCTGTTGCTCTGTGTTACTGTGCAGGTTGTAGTTGCCATCGCTTCCATTTTACAGTCAACATATAAAATATTCATGCCAATTACAAACCGCGCTCCACAAAACAAATTAGGCAAACACACAACAATGAACAGAATAGAGAGAGAGTGAAAAACAAAAACCAAAAAAGAAAAGGGGCGGCAAAAAAGCATTGCGGGAAGTTGTAGTTGGAAGGAGTATGGATAAACAGATAATAGAAATGCCAAACTGTAACAAGGATAAACGAGTAGTTATGCATTTTTCATTTTCAACTGTACAGAGCCATTCTTCATGCCACTCCATGATACCAACACGTAAAACTGAAAATGACCTGTAAACCTATCTAGCTAGAAAGTAGACGGTTGTAAATATTTGTTAGATATATATACCTTGTTTGTTGTTGTTGTTGCATCGGCAGTGTAGGATTCTGTACTTGTTACGATTGAAGAAACTTAAGAAATATGCAAACGTTGAAAAGTTGAGTAAAGTAAAGTTTCTTTTTCTCTTTACTCAATAGGAACTCAATAAAGTTTTCAGTACACAGTATATACCCTACGTATGGTAAACAAAATGTGCTCAGTATCAATTCATCATGTAGTAGAGACGAAGAGGAATTGCTCTAACTCTTTGTGTAACACTTTCATTAAAAGTTGGTCTCATTCTTGTTTTTACTTTCTTCTATTTGAATGAACTTTTTCGTTTGTAATTTCTTTCATACCCTACACCAACACAAAGCGGTACAAAAGTAGAGTGCATTTGTAGGAATGTTTGCAACTTCACAATTATAGTGATGGGCTTGAAACTAAAATTTGAATCAATTTAATTAAGTCTGTCTGTCTGTTCATACACTTCTTATAATCAACCTGCAGACAGCTAATTTCGTTACTAATTAATGAAATTTGTTACATGTCTGCCTTTTAAGCCAATGAGGCTTATTATTGAAGGTGAATCTGCTCGGTTCATTTTTAGAGCCCCTCGCCATATAACATCGCATTTAGGAAAAAGTTTTTATATCACGAAAATACTCATTCTTTAAAAAATCCAACTTTCAATTACAGCACTAAGTTAAGGAACAAAATTTGTATTATTCATATCTCTCTGCCGTTCATATTTTTCTTTTAATCAACCTACAGGTAACAAACTTCGTTATTTATTTATTCATGAAGTTAATTGTAATTGGTTGTCTTTTAAGCTAAACATAGCCAGTATTGGATTGAGTCACTTTCACAACCCCTCGCTATATAACTTCATATATAGAAAAAAAGTGTTTATATGAAGAAAGTCTCCATTTTATTAAAATTTTCTAATAAAATTTGGTTCATTAACTTAGAAATTAACTCTGACAAATTTGGGTCCGATCGTATCGTTTTTAGAACCTCTTTCCATATAAACCTTCTTTAGAAAATTCTTTTTATATAGCAAGAACTGTATAGGTCCATCTTTAACATTTCTCTCCATCCTTTATTAAGAATTTTTTTTTTACATGTTTCAAAATTTTTTATTTTTTATTTTTACAAACTTGCTTATCATGCTGTAGTATGCCAAATAATCTGATTTAACCGACTTTTTTAGCATTTCCACTTATTTTTTTGGATGCATTAAACTATAAAGCAGAACTTTATTTCTATATATTTCAGTTTATTGTTTCTTAAAAAGCATACTTAAGATTTAAGTTCTATTTTTTTTTGAAAATCTTAAACTCGCGTTTTTCATTGTCTTGTATGACGTTGTTATAATTTGTTCTTTTCGTTCTTCTTTTAACAAACAAATTCACATAATATATCGTTTGAGGAGAATTTTTTGTTTACAAACTTTGATCTTCAGTTTGAATTAATTCAAATTGAGAGTGTGCGTCAAAGAAGATAGAGAGACAGACAGACAGACAGCCACACGTAATTAAATTCTTGCAGAAAACATAATTGAGGCGTAAGGTTATATATCTCCATACGTTATTGTTGCTTGTGTCATATATTGTTTCAAATTAACTTTAATACTTTTGTGGTGGTAGGATTTTTACTGTTTATTAACATACAACTATGATTGGGAATGTAGTGACTTGATGTTTAATGTTTAAATAAAAATGTAAGAAAATTAAATCGTAAATATGCTTTAGATTTATATGCAAACAATGGGTGTGGCAGGTACATGATTACGCCTTTTCATAGGGTATGTATTACGCATTGCAGCTTTCAAGTCGAATATTAAGATGAATAAGGTTTTCTTTAATGGTATGGGTATATTTATTATTCAACCACGCCCATTTTTTATATATCGATAAATGGGTTAATTATAAATATGTTTACGAAATTTCAACTTTATAGTTCAATTTTTGTAGCAGATAAACATGTTTATGTCGATTGTGGGCGTGGCTTTTTGACCAATTTTGTCCAATTTTATTATAAATTTGTACACTGGAAGCATCTGTACAAAATTTAAGTTCAATATATCAAAATTTACCGTCATAAGAAAGCCAACAATGGAGGGACGTACGGACTTACATGTCTAGATTGATTCAGTTTTTGATGCTCATCAAGAATATACTTTTTAGATTCTTCTTTAATGTGGTGCAAATAGAACATTAAACTTGGTATACTCTCCATATTATGCGGAGAATATAAAAATAAAGTCTAGAGTAGTTATAATCAATAGACTTCACGGGGAGATAACAAAAATGAATCGAACTCATAATAATTGTAAAAACAATTTGCAAAGTTTGAGAAAGGGAAACATTTTGTTTTATATTCTTCTTTGTAATTAAAGCAAAAGATACTGTAGTGTTTCGGTTAATTAGCAGTTAAGCCCATAAATGCTCACTGCCATCCCTACTATTACGAGGGAACGTGTTGTCTGCGTGTATAACATTCAGTTGACCATATAATTGGAAATAATTGTCTATAATATAATATTATTTGCATTCACTGTACCCAGTTCAATTGGTTAACAACAATATTTACACACTAAATAAGTGTCTGCCAATGCACGCACACACACTTACATGTACATATATATATATATTATACCACATAAGCAGGAAAAACCATGAGCATAACAATGCAAGTAAATGCTTCCAATGAATTTATACTATATACTCGTATGTGTATATACATATGCCAGAATGAAGGAGGGTGAAACATTACGAGAAAAAGAGAGTAAGAGATAAACGAGGAGAATAAAAATGTTGCCAATGTGTGGCCTTTGGGAAAGCAATTGTACTGTTCAAGGGAGCTGTGTACGTGGATTTGTTGTTAATTTGATTAGGAAACTTTCGCCAAAGGAGACTTTTTCATGCCAACATAGAAGGAAGAAGTATAGTGGATAGATAGTTTATGGTTATGTGCAGTTGAGGTTTAGTTGGTTTTTTGGGTGATTTTTTAGTTAATTCACGTTTTGATTTCTTTTACAGTGGAAGCAGTAGAAAGGTTTGTTGGCTGGTTAGCATTTATTTCTTAAACATATGCCAATAAAATGTAATCAAAAGTTTTTAAAGTCTTTTTAGAAACCCTGCAATATACATCACCTGGCAAAGATGTTTGAAACTCGTATAAGGATAAAGAGACCAGTTTTTGCTAGAAAATATATAGATTAAGAAAACTAATCTGAAGCGTATATATTCTTGATCAACGTCGAAAACTGAGTCGATATAGACATGAGTGTCCGTGTGTCCGCGTGAAACAATCTTGTTGACACAGTCGTAAATATTGAGACTTTGTGCTGAAATTTTGTACAGACAGTTTTAGTTTTTGCACCCAGATTGCTATTTAAAATGAGCAAAATCAATAAGAACCACGCCCACAATCAACAAAAATCTGTATATCTTCACCAAAGGTTGACCTATGAACCTGAAATTTCGTACGCTTAACTATAGTTATTCAACCCATCGATGTACTAAAAAGGGGCATGGTCTGATAAAATATACACCCACAATCAACAAAAAAATGACTCAAAAAATGGAACTTGAAATTTCGCATGCATGTTTATAATTATGCCGTTCTTCGATTTTCCAAAAAAGGGCGTAGGGATAATGGGATAAAAACTCATCCAACGTAAAACTAGACTTGCAACATAGTATGTAATATATACACTATTAGAGGCTGTAATCATATATCTGCTACGCCCACCAGTGACATGTGAAGCGTTCTTAAGATTTGGCCAAAGCCAAATTTAGCTTTTGTACTTGTTTTACTTTTGTTTGCTCATAAATCCGCAAATGTTTCTTGACCAGCCTAAATTATTATCATTGTTGTTCTCTCTCTATCCTCAGCCACTCAATTGGGAATTGTTCTGTAAACAATATTTGTGTCCCGGGGACAAAAACAAGCCAAGAACTTTTAGGTAATTGAAATTATGTGAGTGAAACATATTTTTCATTAAAACAAAACAAAAAAAATGTTACAACCACTACATGTAAAAAGTATTTTCCTTTTTTCTTTTCCCAGCGTTCACAACAATATGAAAGCAAAGCCCCTTAAAATTAAATATTTCCACTACGTCTTGTTGTATTAAGTTTCGCACAGTTAAAATAGGTGTTCGGGAGTAACAAAGTGTGAGTGAGTGTGAGAGTGACAGAGTAATACACAAACTTACACAACTTACCATGAATTGTTCCGTCAAATTAAAAACTTTCTATAAATGTGTAAATTTTTCAGATAATTTTTTGGTGCAATACTGTTCCGAGCATGCACACTTATAAACACACACACACACATTTATACATTATTCCATGTAGAGCTAGTGAACGGCACAGCGGACACTTTGTTTTATTAAAATATGGCTTAAGTTTCTTTGTTATTGTTTATTATTATTTATTATTATTATTATTACTATTTGTTGTCGTTGTTGAGCTTATTGTTGTTATGTTTTCCTTTGTTTTGTTTTCTTTATTGTGTTACTCTCGAACCCATTCACGTTTGCTGCTAAAATATTGAATTCCTTGCAGTATGTAGATAGATGTACGGGTGTGTGTGTGCGTGTGTATTTGTATGAACAGGTGCAATTTTTTATTTTCAACGACTGTTAGTATTAAGTTTAAACTTTTGTTTGAACGTTGATTTATCCCAAACTCACATTCACACTCACACGCACTCACCTCTGTGTGTGTGCATTGTTATTATGTTGACTACCGGTACGACTGGTTTTAGAGGATGCTGCATATATATGCATATATGATACTAGGATTGTTGTTGTTGTTCCTTGTGAATGATGTCCAACTGCCTTATCTTATTTAAATGAATTTCTGGTTTGTTTTTTTTATTTCTTTTTCTTCATCTTTGTCTTCTTCTTCTTCTTTTGTGGCGTTGTTTATTTATTAAATATTATTAACAACAACAACAATAACAGAAGCACAAATTACGTGTACGAGAGAAGTTCACTTGAGTTGGTTTGACTTGAAATTTTCCTATCAACTTGCTTTGCACGTATTTAACCGGTTTGTTTGGTGTTGGTAAGGTGGCTATGTATGTGTGTGCGCGTTTTTTCTATGGCTTCATTCATTGCCTTCTTCTGTAATTTCTTGTTTTGTTGTCTTTTTTTTCCAATATTTTGCTTTTAAAACTTCGATAGAGAGGGGGATAGAGGGAGAGAAGGAAGAACAAGTTATAATCTTGCACCAAGATTTTTAAGTTTGTAAATATGTAAAATGATCTTCGTATCGAAAATCGTTATAAAACATTGGATTAAAATGATTGGTTAGTTAAGCAGTTGGGTTTACTAAGTGAGTTATACCATAGGTGGTATACTAAGTTTTTACACCGTTAGAAGGAAACATTTAAGTATATTCCTTAAAAGATGGACTTGAGAAAAACACACACGCCCACATTTTACGAAACACTTAAAACACTTGGAAGGAATTTGAACTTTTTTTTTTTATTACAATCGAATAATGTTATACAAATGGGCGGGGTTGATTGAAATTCACGCCCACATTTCCATGCGATAAACACAACAACACTTACTTTAATTGTAGTTAAAAAAAGACAGCGTTACTGTATGCACTCTCACAGTTTACATATGTGCATATAAAATATGAAGGTATCCAAGATTTTTCTTAAGACCATGGTAGCTTTTGTATTTGTTGTTGTATTATTATCATATTGATATCAATTAATGATATGTTGCGAGCTATGCTGCTCTACTTTTTGACTTTTTCGTTGTTGTTTTCTTTGTTTTGTTTAATTATTTGTTTCCTTTTATGAGTTATTTACGTAAACATTTACACACACAAGAAGTGTTTATGAATAATTCACTGATTTCATTGATTAAATGTTTCCCTTCTTACACTAGCACTGCTTACATAAGTATGAGTGTTTGTCCATTTGTATGTATATGCGTATGTTTGTGTAGTGCTTGTTGATGATGATTGACGGGACCACTGTACCATCGTCACCACTGTATAATTGCTGCTGCTTCTGCTTATAAATGCGTTTGTAACAATGTATGTGTTGGGTATACGGTGTATGATAGAAATCCACCACTATTCACCTTGAGGTGTTTGTTTTATTGCTTCGTGTGTTTTCTTTTCCTTTTTTCGCAGATTCAGCAATTTGTTCAATGCAGCACCAATTTATTTTTATTTTTATTGTTTTTTCCAATTTTTTTTTTATTTTGAGAGTTGAGTTTAAATCATGTTTATAGTCGCGTGCCATAACATTTTATGCAACATTCCACAAAGGAATTTTTTAAAGATTTATCGATTTTTTTTTCAAATGTAAAATTTTTTTTCCCCAAATTATTATATTTTAACAAAATTGTTCAATATTTTGCTTTTAATACGTGAAAAAACACACACACTTGTGTAAATAATTTATATTATTATACGCACGTATAAGTGAAGTGGCGTTACTTCGTGCAAAAAAGTGGTTTAAACGTTTATTATAATACATGTGAGTGTATGAAGAGCTTTCTTTTAAAGTTACATGTATATCTCCGTAAGTGTGTTGTTTATCTCACTAACGTTTATTTTGGTTTTGTCCACAGGCTTTTACATACGTAACGTAACGTATTGTAAAGCTGTTGGGATAATAATTATTTTTTTTATACATTTATAAATGTGATTGTATGGTTCGTCTGCATTCTGGCTGTGATAAAAATAACAACAATTGATAAGAAGGGATATTAACGCGCGCACTTGAGGAATTTGAACTGTTTTCAGACACGGAGGAACACGTACTAAAAGTTGTCTTTGTCTAGAATGTTTGGCAGCCTGCCTGCTTGCTTGCTTGCATGCATGCTTACTTAGCTGGCTGGATGCCTTTACAGATATGAATGGATGAGCGTTTTGTTTGTTAGTGCTTCTGCTCGTCTGCTAATGTGTCTGTTTTAGCTTTAGTCAAACTCATATCATATACAGACAACAACAACAATAACGACATTAACATTTTTACACCCTTTAAATAAGATGGGAGCTATAATAAGTTTGTCATTTCATGTGCAACACCCAAAAGCAGGCATCAGAGACCGGACAGACAGACGGGTTCAGTATTACATGTTGTTTCCGAATATATAATTACGTTGTGGGATCTCTTTTGGACGTTGCAAAAGTTTTGACAAACTGCTACATACTGCCATTATTTTTTTAAATACTCTCTTCTTCACACACATACGCACGTCGGGTGTAAGTTGAGAACACTGAAGAGAATTTCTTAAAATACTAAAAAAGGGGACAGTATGGCACGTACCTTACTGGTACTCGTACCTAAACAAAAAAAGACAAAAAAAATCACTAACCCCTCTGCTTCCCGTACGCGGTTGATGCACTAAACAACAACTGTTTCGTAGTCAGGGCCTATGCAAGAATTTTAAAATAAATTTATTTTTATAACTAAAATTCTATTTTTTTTTATCATAAAATCCAAAACGTATGCACTCTCTTAGCTTTCTTCTCTCTCTCTCTCTCTCTCTCTCTCTCTGTTTTTTGTATTATGTATATGAAGTGTGCTCATTATCATTCCAGAGCATACCTTTGCGTTTCTTTTGCACTTTAACTATATTTATTGCATGAGAGTGTAAAAACTGTTTATGAGAGATGAAATATTTATTCATTAATAGCACCCACTCAGTTGTACAACTCTTCTGTAAAGGTTGCTTGTCATGTGTGTTTTTTTTTAGAACACAACATAAGGCGCGTGCTTACCAAGTACTTATCAGTAAAGTTTTGATGCCTTAAAAATAATTGCAGAATTGCTTCTGGAATGTTTAGAGAATTTTTTATTACAAAAAAAAAGCAAACAAACCGAATCACAAGAGAAGAGACTTCCTTATTCATAAAGAACAAAACTCACCTCGTACTGTTAAATTGTAAGCTTCTTACCTGCTTGCTTATTCACATTACATGGGCGCATTGCATGTGTAAAGCATTACCTAACTGCCTAAGTATAATAGCTAAGCTTGAGCAACAAAGTATGCTTTAAATATTTCACTTAAGATTATCACTGAATTGTTCCCTTCAGCAATTGAACAGAATTTTTTATATTTTGCAATTAAAGGCGTATCTTCGATGGTATCAAAATATATGTACAAGATATATTATACACACAATGGCTTTTTATCTTAAGATAATGTCTATCAAATTCTCATCCATATGTTTTGGATTCTAATTATACTTTACAATTGACGGACGTACGGACTTACATAGGCGTATGTGAAAAAAATATTTCTTAAAAAACAACCTCTGATCTTAAAACGGTGTATATTAAATTTAAGGTCGATGGGATTTAAATTTTGGCTGTTAACTGCATTTAACATTTGGCGGACGTACAGACAAAAATCTATGCATATGTTTAACATATGTCCTTACAATTGGAAAATACACTCAGCAGTATAAATGATGAATATAATGGGTTGAAAAAAGTTATACGACCATTTCTGCTATACACATTACTACATACATACTGAAATATATGAACGTACGGAAAAAATGTTTATTTTTTTGTTATTTTTTTTTATTTGTATGTTTGTTATATAAAATCAATTCATGTAAATTTAAAAACATTCTTTCGCCCTTCTCTGCATCAACGTTAATTGATAGGTGATGGCAGATGTCATTTTTGTTAAAAAATAAATTTATACAAGTAGTAGCTGAAGTTTATGTAATAATGGAGAATGAAAGTGATGATGATAAATCAATGATAAACATATTTAGAATAGTTGAACTCTATATTTATGTCATGAAGCAGATACAGTGACAGTCACTCGAATAACTTTTTCAGTAGAATTTTGTTAGCAATAACTTTGTTTCATTGCTTTGTGTTTAGAAACAATTTAATGATACAGTTGGATGAAAGGATATATTGTGTATAATAGCAAAATATTTTTTTTATAGTTTCTGTACTTTTTCTATTTTTGACGAATTTTTTACTCCAATACTATAAAAAAATAAGTGAGAAAACTAAATTTGGCTGAGGCCAAATCTTAAATACCCTCCAAATTTACAATAGTGGGCGTGGCAGGTATGTAATTACGCCCTCTAATAAAGTCTGTATTACGTATCAGCTTGAAAGTCGAGTTTTACGTGGAGTATAGTTTTTTATAAATTGTGGACGCGTCTATTATTCGACCACGCCCATTCGATGGAGAGGGTAACTATAGATATACATATCAAATTTCAAGTTTTTAGGTCAATTTTTGTGGCAAATATCTATCCACGCTCATCTAACCATGCCCACTTATGACAAATCGGTGGATAAGTTACTTGTACATATGTATACCAAATTTTAATTTAATAGCATAATTTTTTTGGTAGATATATAGATATTTGTCGATTGTGGGCGTGGCTCTTAATCGATTTTGTCCATTTTAAATAGCGATCTACATGCAAAAATTAAAATTTCCTGTACAAAATTTCAGCTCAGTATTTCAAAATTTACGCCCGTGAGAATGCCAACAACAGACAGACACACGGACGCACGGAGACACATGTCTAAATCGACTCAGTTTTTGATGCTGATCAAGAATATATATATACTTTGTAGGGTATCTAACACCTCTTCCTGGGTGTTGCAAACGGTATGATAAACTTAGTATACCGCTCATCTTATGTGGAGGGTATAAAAACAATAAATAAAAACGATGATAGTGTTAGATTAAAATATTTGCCAAAAATAGAAAAAATTACACAAAATATAAAAAAAAATACATATTTATTATTATATGCAAAAGGTCCTTTTATAAAACGGCATCATTATATTTTTTATAAATTCGAAGGAAGAAAAATTATTGCAAAAATCGATCTTTATCGTTTTCTGATAAAGTTGGATTAAAAAATACGCCAAAAATAAAACAGTAATAAAGATTATAAAAAATATCCATATTAAGTATTCACAATAGATCCTTTTGGCAAACTTCATCATTAAATTGTTTCTAAATTTGTAGCACGAAAAATTAGAAGCAAAAATTCTTACTCATAAAGTTATTTCCTTTTCAAGTGATCTCCTCTGCATAAACACATGTAGATAAATTTTTCAGACTAAGTGACCACAACGTAGTGATAGCATTAAACTGATTATTTGAGTAACTCATTACTTCCGCCGTTTTTTTGTTTGTTTGAATGGTTCACCCAGTTAATACCAACTGTGCTTAGTTCTTCAAATTCCCATTCCCATAACACCTTAGTTGAATTGTTTTAGTCCTTAATATAGAAACTACATAACTATTTATTGTATGTGTGCAGTTTTTTGATAGTTTCTTTTGCTTTTGTTTCGAATCTACCATAAACTCTCGTAATAACTTTTTTCCATAAGAAACTTTTATAAAAAGTTTAACTTGTATGTATGTGCAAGCGTAGATTTCCATTCGTGGTGTGCGTGTGTGTGGCGTGTGCAGTTTATCATATCAGTGAGAAAAAAACTTTTGACAGCAAAGCTTATAATTGCAGTTAAATAAAGCGAATGTGTGTGTGTGTGTGTGTGTAAAACAACTTAAAGACGCCATTTAAGATAAAACTTAAAAGAGGTTTTTAAAGAATAAAAAAAAAAACAAGAACGCACTAAAAACGAAAAACTTTTATACAACAACAACAACAACAACAACAACAACAACAACATTATTCATTCATTCCCACTCCCTTCAAACCAATTAAGCTGTTTGCTTTAATTATTATACATTTCTATGTATAAAGATATGTGTAAATATTTTTACACATATGTAAATACAGACGCATCCATTTCATCAACACGTACAGTAAATGGCCCTCTTATGCTATTACACGATATGAGTGGGCTTAGCATTCCCTTGCGTTGCCACTGGTGGTGGGTAAGCAGGCTGTTGGTAGAATTTATTGTACGTGTGAAAGTCGAGTCTCTTTGGTAAGCAATTATTAAAATCAATGAAGCTAAAAATTCTATTCAAACGCGATCTTTGTAAAATGGGGAAAAAAATTACTTTGTGAACAAAAGCTGGTAGAGACTGCATATGCAGCGCAATTATATATTCACTCAAATGTTTAAATGTGTGCGTGTCTGTGTTTGATTTTTGTAAAGGTGGATAATAACGAATCCCTTCATGCATATACACACATGTGTGTGATACTCTTATATCTCTAGTTATACATACAACATGAATTCATGTTTCGGTAAAATTTTATGACACAAGCGAGTAGCATTCCAAATAATAATAAAATATACCAAACACAACAACAACAACAACAAGACAATGCATAAAATCATGTTCACATAAAGAACAACAAGTAGAAGGTGGGATACAAAGAAAGAGAGAGAGAGAGTACGTATGTGAGGGCGGGAGCAAATGTATGCTTAACGTCAACAGTTGCTGTCATTCATTAATATTTTGTTGTTTTCCAATTTTAACTGTACAATTGTACTGTTGTTACTATTGATACTTATGTATGTACTGTAAATGTGTTCATATTGTACATACATATATTATATTATTGATACTTATGAGCCATCATTCACATTCGCATATGCATATGTGTGTGTATGTGAACATAGATAATGACATATAAAGTGAGTATATTGAGCTTAGGTCACGTTTTGAATATTCAAATTCGTCCAACTGTAATCTGAAATGTTGGTATAAAATTTCATCAAGGAATGTTAATCAAGGATAATGAAATTTTTCAGGTTTTTCCGCTGGTTTTTGCAAAAAGAATAACAAACTTAATATACCGCTACAATAAAGAAATATGCTAAAAATGGAATTTACAATAAATGTCCACACTTTCATTATTAAATAAGTGTAGTTAAGGTACACTTGTTGTTGTAGCATTTTTCACCCACACACACATATATGTATATATATTATGCAAGCAAAGGTATTTAAGAATTTTTGGTTCGTATAGGATACAGGATCCAAATGTTCATTTCGGTATATAAAGGTCGTTGATGTATTATTAAATGTACTTACTTTATCATAAAATGTTGTTGTTGTTGTTATTGCTGTGGATATGTACTGTTTATTACATTCTATATTTAAAAATGTTCTGTTCCATTGTTATTGTTTATATGATAAAATCCACACTTCCGGAACACTAAATTCTTGTGGTGATAGTTCCGTTGAAAAGAAATTAAAACAAAACAAAAAAGAACAAAAATAAAAATACATTTACACGTAATCGTCATAAAAATTCAAAAATGACATGATGATGTGTGTGTAACTATGTATGTACTAATATAAAAAAAAAAAAAAAAAAAAAAAACAAACTTACCGAAATTTTTATTGATTGAATCAGTGTTGTCGGTAAAGAAGACGTGATAGAACGATGGAATAAGCGACAAGGAAATTTTGTCATTTTTATACCTTCAACATAAGATGGTGGGTATACTAAATTTGTCATTCCGTTTGCAACACCATGAAAGAGGCATCAGAGACCCTAAAAAGTATATAGCAAAAAAAACTGAGTCGATCTCTTTGTGCATGTCCGTCTGTCTCTCTGTTGTTGGCATTCCCATCCTCTTCGCAAATTTTGAGATATTGAGCTGAAAGTTTATACAGGAAATTTTGTGGGCGTAGCACTTATCAATTTTGTTTTGCAATCTTAAAAGGAGTCTTTACAAATTAACTCAATATCTCAACAGAATAAGGAACGACAGTAGCATTTCAATATAGACAGACTTACGGACGGACAGGCCTACATCGATTCAAATATTGGTGTTGATGCAGAATAAATATTCTTTGTGGATTATTTGACTTGTAGGTCCAAGTATTGCAAACGATATAACAAAGTTGCTAGACCCTCCACTTTATGTGGAGGGAATAAAAAGCAGAGATAGAATAGAAAAATTGCTGACTCACAGATGTGTAGTAAAAAAGTTTTTAGTTTTCAATTTTTTTTTATTTTTATTTGACATAATTGACATTTTACTTTTTACACAAAATGCGATCATATTATGCTGAATATTTGGCAACTTGATAAACTCAACTAATTAATATATTGATCATTTTAGAATTGTTGCTGTCTGTTCAGGCGTTCTTCTTGATTGAGGGATATTTGTATCAATTGTAATTCCAAATCAATTACAGTCTTATAGACTGTTTGGTAGGTAAACATTCTCATGCCTTCCATATCCTTTCATTTAATCAGTTTTATAAAAGATGAAAAAGTACACAAAGTATCTGAAATTCGACCCAAAGCGAATGTACATATTTAATTTCCTTATTTCATTTTATTTGAACTATCATTCTATCTGAAATGATTTGTGGTGCTTTAATTAAAAAATTCATAACTTTCTCTCCACATGCTGCATTTTGTTTTTATTTTCTTTATTATTATTCTTGAATAAATACTCATAGAGTGTACTTTACATATATAACTACTCTGTATACCTATTTATTTATATGAGTTTATACGTCTATATGTATGTGTTTAAACAAATTTTTCATTACTCTGTTTGTACAACTATTTTTAAATGTTGGGTGTTGTTGTGGCTATTAAACTTTACACATACATACATATGCAATATGTATGGCTATGAAGCTATTTCATCATCATCATAATCATCATCATCTGCTTCATCTTATTCTTATTGTTCTTTAAGTTCTTAGGAAGAATTTTAAAAAGATCCACGTCAATATCCTTTACTTAACTTGGATACTGTCCGCATTTATACAAAATCCGTGGGCGTGGCATATGTAAAGCAGCTTGTTTTAAGGACTGTTAATATACGTATTACTTTCTACGAATGTGATCACATTCTGCAAACAACGATTTTATGTATATGTATTGTGGGCGTGTCTGTTGCACCCATTTTCATAGATGGATTAAATACTTCAATGTGTACCAAAATGTCATTTTTACAGCTCTTATTTTTCCTACATTAATTAAGGTTTTATGTAAATTGTAGGCGTGTCTGTTTCGCCTATTTTCATAAATGGATTAAATGCATCAACGTGTACTAAATTTCTTCTTTGGATCATTTTTGTCCTACACTAAATTCGGTATTATGTAAATTGTGGGCGTGGCTATCAACTAACTTTGAATCATTTTTTTTAAGTTTTTTTATATATTTTTAAATATTCATACATATGAATATGTAGGGCATACCAAGAGTTTTCAGATTTATTTATATTTTGCATACGCCCACAATTTGTTTTTAAATATAAGATCGTGCTCAATGATTATGAAGAGTTCTTGTCAGAGTTAAATGATTGAAATTAATTGTTTGGATTTTAAATGATTCTTATTGTACACGCTCCATACATGTGCATATATATGTATATACGTATGTGGTACTATACTGCTGAACAGTGTCTTGGAATTATCTTCAAGTGGTGCTAATGCTTTACTGTGCTCAAATTACATGCACAATCATATTAAGGATAAGCATACTTAACTCTTGTCAAAATGTTTGTAACACCCGCAGTAATGTCACACATATCTCGTACAAGATAAATGCATTAAATTCTAAAATGATCTCTACAAATTTCAAGATTATCCATCTTGTTATTTGATAGCTTTTTTCTTTTAGATTTTCCTCCGTATGTATTTATAACAATTTTTAGTGACCTGTTCTGTTTTAAAGTCATTATGAAATCATGCATTGTTCCTTCAGAGGCTATTTGGTTACAAAGAAAATCTCCACACCAGTGCAGATGATCGTATATAGAATTTCATTTGGTTCATTTTAACGACTGTTTATACGCCTCTTTAAATAGTATTATTGTTGTTTTATTGTGTACGCCATTCTACTTAAACGTGAATCACTTGCATACACAATATATATGATTTGTAGTATAAGCGAAGTGGGCTAGGGTAGTGTTAAAAAGTAAAACATTATTTGATGAACTATAGATAACATGTGTTAATTTTTATACACTTTATATTAGGTAAGGGGTGTACTAAGTTTGTCATCACCTTTAGCAACATTTAGAACAAAGTGTTAAAGATTCTACAAAGTACATCAAAATTTGATCGATTTGTTTGAAATTTTGTAGCAAGATTTCAATATTTTTATGAGTTTACTATTTAAAAAAGGCAAAATCGATCAAGTGCCATGCCCACAATAGATAAAAATCTTTCTATCAGCCACATATGTAATCTTAAAATATAAATTTATATATGATATACAAATATATATAATGTACTAAAAGTGGGCGTGGTTACGCCCATTAATTATAAATTTTATTTATACAAAATCCGATGTAAAAGTTGACTCATAACGTACATAATATACTTTACTAAAGAGTGTAACCAGGTATCTACCACATCTGCAGTTTATATCATATACGGAGAAGGAGAATATTTCAAATTTCGACCAAGCCAAAAATATCTTTAAAATATTTATCTTCTTTTCCATCTACTATTACTACTATATCTTAAGTGTTTGTTGTTGTTATTGTTTTTGTTATTGTAGAAAAAATGCCTTTGAAAATATTTGAGATATAGTGGAATGCGTGTTTATGAAATCTTCCATAACAAAATATTTTAAATAATTTTCCAATTCATTTAAAGTATTTATCGAAAATAATTATTAATAGATAAATTTTTATATACACATAAATATAAATGTAAATATTAAGGAAATGGAAAATAAGGAAACTTCAAATGACTTGCGACCGCAGTATAATCTATCTATCTAGAAGTTATAGGGAAAGTTCCTTATGCACTTAAGATGCTCTTTTATCTACAATTACTGCAAAGTTATCATAATGACTTGCCGAAGAATAATTATTAACAAGAAATAAAAAAAGTAAATTTCGTTCAGGCCAAATCTTAAATGCCCTCGACATTTATATACAAAAGGTGGGCGAGGCAGGTACATAATTACGTCCTATAATAGTAAAGATATGTTTTATCATTTTGAAAGTCCTGTTTTACTCTGAGACTCTGAGACGTGTCACTTGAGCGATTTTTCCTTTTTTAAAAAGTGATTTAAAAGTAAAAATTTCAATTCAGTATCTTAAAATTTACCATCGTTAGGAAGCCAACAACATGTGTTGCAAATGGAATGATAAACTTAGTATATCTCCCTTCTTATGTGGAGAGTACAAACATTGTTTTTCTATTTCAATTTCTGCACCTGTTGATCATCTCTACACATCCAGCACTCTAATATCTCACATCCTGCATTCATATAATGTTGTACGGGTACATACTTATAATTAGTTTTTAATCTCTTAAAATGTTCCATAAATTTTTATTATCACCTTCTTAAACATGAAAAGCATTTACGAGTATTTATGTGAATGTTAGAGTATGAGTGAAAAACATTACACAAAATCTTTATCGACTTTTGTTAAGGAGAATGATAAAAAACACATTTAAATTAATGGCAGGTAGACTACATGCACACACACACATACATATATATGTTATGATAACTAGTACATATTTAATTATAACGTAATTATAATGTCCAAGAAGTATTAACTCATTAACTCGTACAAACATTAACCAGAGGGGTAAAGAAACTAAAGCATAAAAGATGTTACACAGCAATAAAAGCGCTCTAACAAGAACAAAATATGAATGGGGAGAAAAACAAACGAAAAAACACATAAATGCAAAAAGTAATAATTATGATAATCTTAGAAAGACATATGTAAGCACGTGTTTATGGAAATGAAATAGACTTTAGCTTAATTACATTTATTACAGATAATTTATCTAGATAAGGCGAACATGTTCAAATGATTTATTCATATGAGCGAGTACATATAATTATGCACAACTAGCACACCAGTCACACATACATTTAATAAATAAAGCGTTAAACGCATCAGATGCTATCGATTTGGGCATTTAGACATGAAGCAAAGAGATTATGAGCAAAAATATAAATTTGGCTTTGAACAAATTTTAAACATTTTGTAGCTATGCTGTCTCATACTGTAAATGTTGCATCAAGTATTGTTGATTCTTCTATTTTTGATAAATCGTTGATACATATAGATTTTTGTCAATATTTTTGTCATTTGTAAGCGATTTGCGATTTGCCGCCAGAAACTGGAACAAAATTTATGACCATAAGAGTGTAAATAATAGATGGACATACGGACACATTCAAATACTTGTTTAGGCAACATAAGGTTTTGATGCTGTTCAACAATACATGTACGTTTTGGGATCTCTGCTGTTTCCTAGGTATTGCAAATAGAATGACAAGCTCCCCTCTTATATGGAGCTGATAAATGATTCTGTACAAGTTATATCAATTACAGTCATAAATAAAAATAGTGTCCAGTCTGTCACTCATTATTATGCATCACTTTAAATAACCGACATTAACAATTAGTCTGTCAGTTAATATCAACACAATAAAAGCATGGTAAAGAATGTAAAAAAGAAAAGGGAAAATTAGAAATATAGAGATGGCAGGTAAATGGGTGGCGCAATCATAATAACGTTACAAGTATAATTACCAACCAATGCAGGATATTAGTTTTGTTGTCAGACAATTTTAATTATTTAAATTAGACGAAATCATAAAACGCTATGAACTTATCCAATCAATTGATTATAAAAGATCACAAGACCGAAATATTGGGAAAACTTAATATCATTCTTTCTTTGCCATCCGCAGGCAGCAGCTGGGAATTAAATTTTAATATTCAACCATCACCTTACGAACGCCACATTGCTTTCTTTGATTAAATTCTTGACAATCTCCATGCCAATCTGTTCTATTGCATATTGAATGGTTTTTATTTTTATCAAATATTTCCAACCTTTTAATATGATTGCTGGAACAATTTTATTGAATGTCTCATCATATCGTGGCTATGGAGAGATTTCAATATCCCATTACCATTTAGCTAATAAAATTATATATTATACATATACTATTATATGCAGTTTGCACTGGTGGTCGTTGTGATTACAGTTGCATAACATACCTACTCAAAAACGTGCACATTTATATAATGATACAATACTTACGGCACGCTGAATGAAATTGAATGAAACTGTTCTAAATGTCACATTTAAATGGAACCAATTATATTGATTATATATTGTATATAACAAATAAATATCTACCTTCATAATACGAGATGCGCATGTGAATATAAATGAGTTTTAATTAATTTGAAATTTAAAGATTGATTGTATAGACGAGTGGATTATTTTAAAGGCGGTGTAAGTCCACTTTTCCAAAGACATGAAAATTTGAATTCTTAAATACCCTCCACATCTAGGGTGACAGGTGTATGATTACGCCCCAGTGTATGTAAAGTTGAGTTGAAAGTTGAGTTTTATACGGTATATATATTTTTTGTAAATTGTGGGCATGTCTGTTACCCGGCCATGCCCATTTTTGGCCCATCCATGGGCCATTTTAACTTTTAGTTCAATTTCTGTGGCAGATATATAGATTTTTGTCCATTATGGGCGTGGCTCTTGAGCGATTTTGCCCATTTTAAATAGCAATCTGAAAGCAAAACCTAAAAGTGTCTATTCAGCTCAATATCTAAAACACATGCCTAGATCGACTCAGTTTATAATGCTTATTAAGAATATATATACTTTGTAGTGCTTCTGGAATGACAAACTTACTTGTGGAGGCTATAAAAGTACTAAGAGGAAGTATACCTCAGGAATATAATAAGAACTGAATAAATATGATAAAATGATCAAACACCACGTACATAAAATCAATGCAAATGTTGGTCCTCTCTTTAGTTCCATAAGTTGTGTTATAGAATAAGATCAGTTGTATTGTCCTACAAATCATTTTGTGAAATATTATTATATGGAAAGAAGTTCTAAATACGGTCTAATCGGGTTCAAATTTGGCACAACGTGTGACTACGCTACTTAGGTATTCTTTACCAAATTTCAGGAAAAGCATATTAATAAATATGATTATTCGTCATGTAAACTCTTATTTCATATTAGAACGTTATAGGTGGTTCTAAATAGGTAAACAGACAGATGGACGTAGTTAAATCGATTTTGCATAATTATATGTATAAGTATTCTCATAAACTTAATATACCCTTTGTACCATATAAAAATTAAATGTGGCTTAGGCCAGGCTTTAAATACCCTTTTTGTAAAATGTGCCCCGCCTCTTTTTTGGCAAATGGATGCATACACTAATTATATGTAACTTTTCAATTTCATGGATTAATTTTTGTGGCAACCAATCAATATTGTCAGTAAAAAAAAAAATTACGTATAAAATTTCCGCTGAATATGTCAACATATACCAGTTGCTAGCGAATCACAATGTATTTGAAACGTCTAGATAGCCTCACACTCTATAAATGTATGTATACTTCGTAGATCTTCTTCTGGTTATGATGAACGGAATAACAAACTTTATATACCTCCCATATTTCGTTCATGGTTTAATTACATAGAATGTGTGTAATACAGAACCGAAAGGTGAGAGAGAGGGGAGTGTGAAAAGTTGACACTTATTATGTCTACCATGTTCGCATATGATTTAGGTCCTTCATAAGCATCTGACATCCTCAATTGCTTGGTACATGACATAGATTGGGAGGAAACAGACATTTTTACCTTTAGAAACATCAGCTTTCAATTATTTTCAATGTACATATATATATATATATATATATAGATGGACTTGTTTTCTAATTTTGTGCTCTGCTCTGTAACCCAGTTGTGTAGAGTATTTAATTTATAGATTTTGTATTTTATATATAAAAGTATACGACAGCTAGGTGGGTGACATTAATTTTAGGTAGACAACGCAATAGATATTTTCCCTCTCTTTTTGGAATAGTTTGTCTATTTATAAAATTTATGTATTTCGTCTGAAACCATTAACACGAAAAGATTGAAAATTTTTCGAATACAATTATTTTTATGGAAAATGCATTTTCATCGGTGTAGATGACTGTCATGCACGAACGAATATTGTACATGATGGTGAGGATGAGGGTGAGGGTGGCAGTGGCGGTAGCGAAGCGGTGGCCACACTCCAACACCACATTCGGTGTCAATGCTAGATGGCATTGGCATAGCTATGTCTGAGAAATGACAAACAGACGAATGTCGTAAATTTAACATGTGTGTGTGCGTTTGCAAACGATGCTTAGACAATAACAACAACAACAATAATAATAATAAGCAGCAACATTTCAAGAAATTGAAGTCTCATTTTGAGATCATTATTAACTCGATTTGTCACCGAAAGGAAGTGATGTTGAACAGACTCGTTCGCTGCATCCAAACGCATTAATGAACAACTGTCAACGTTTGTCAAAATTGTATTCAAAATAAAATGCAATGAGACAACAATAAGATGTTCTAACATTTTCCTGTAATTTCAATTGTTTTAAGGGTGGGAGGGAGGTGGGGTGGTGGTTCTTTTACAATGAACTCATTACTGAAATCTGTATGAAATTTTTTCAAAAAATTCCTTCTTCAAGGCATCTAAATATCTTAAATAACGGATCAATTGGCTCTGATGGACTCATCAGTTACTTTATTGCATAATTCAAGATGACCTGCTCTTTAAAAATATCCATCTAAGTACGCAAGGGTTTAAAAAACTAAACGTGGAATAAAATACAACATCACGTCACAGGTGTGGGTGTAGGTGAAGCATTACACTTTAATATCACCCGCTAAGGGCCTGACAAGAACAATGCAATATAATGGAATATGCATGTACTGTACTATGGTTAGGTTTGAATGTGTGTTTGTATGTTTGGTTAAAAAAAAAAAATCTTAAAAAGCAATTACTCGAGTATTAACGTGATAGAATTATATTTGTGTGCCTATGGTATGGTGACCCGCAATAGAAGCGCAAGCAGCAAACCGCACAAGAACCAGCCATTCATTCCACTTTCTATCACTACGTATGTATGTATATGTGCATATGCTTGTGTGTATGTGTGTAAATATGTGTTACACCAACTCTAAGGAAGAACCGCAATATATACGAAACTCGAAATTTTTTCACCCGTTCTTTTCGAAAAAATTCACATCATTCTACAGTTTTCTCTGCTGTGTACGTTCGCGTATGTGAAAAATGGTTTAGCTCAGGAGTAAATCGATTTTTATAGCAGCAGTACGGGTGCACGGTTGTTTTGTTTGAAGACTAGTGAATTTGGCGGTTTAGTTGCATATTTCTTAAGTTCTTTTTTAGGGTTTTCGTAATTTCTTTGTTGAAGATGGCAAAGAAAAAAATTAAAATTCACTTGATGAATATTTTTGTTGTTGTTGTTTCTTTTTTACCAATAATTTGCTGCAATGATGTTACCCATGATTTAATTGGTTACTCACAAAGTGGGTTAAACAAGAAACGTCAGAGAAGGGCAATGAGCTGTAAAAAAAAACATACATATATAGTGAAAAATATGATTTTTAAGGTAAAATGTATCACATATTTTGGGTGTTCATAAAAGAGGGCGTAACTGCATATATGCCACGCCCATATAACATATACTTTATATTTATTATTATTATTATTATTATTATTAGTTTTAGGTATTTGTGTTGACTCTATTTCTATTAACAATTGAGATCAAACAAGTGACACGCCCACAATTGATAAAAATCTCTTATAAACCTGAAACTAAAGAGCCGACTTTTAAGTTTAGGTGCACACCTATAATTAGTTAGTAATGTAAAAGAGTTGCGTTAGTTAGGAGGCGTGTCTGAAACTTATAAAAGATCTTCTTGGAGACAGTCAAGTTGCTGCTGTTCACTTTTGCTATATATTCAAATAATTGAAGGAGCTTTTCGAAGATGGCCGAGTTAAAAATGTTGAAAAAGATTGGATCACTCTTTGGGGTCAATGTCTTTCCCTTGAAAAATTGTTCACTAGAAATCATATCAATTTTAAATAATACCACAATTTGAAGGAAGAGTTAACCAAGTCACAAAATGAAAAGTTTCAAGGTATTATATGTAATTAAGAGCTAGTACTTATTAAAATTAAATTTTAAAATGAATGAACATGAACAAAACTAGAGAGTTGTGAAAGAAGACAAGTTTATTAAAGCTTTCCGTAGTAAAGTATTAATGCTTTAAGGTTCGAGTGAAAAATATTTCGAGTGGAAATTTAAATTCTTCCCTCGTCCGTGTTGAATCCAATCCAATACAAAACTTGATATTGGTTGACGTTACTTTCATAAATTGATAAATATTTCAAACATGACATTTTTTTTTTATTGTTCATTTCTTTCACAAAGAAAATGCCGCACATTAAAGTGAAATGCCATAGAAAACAACAACAAAAAAGAAAAAAAATAAGCAAGAGGTGCTTGAAAAGTGCGAGCATATAATTTAATAATAGAAGAAGAATATGGCCTGAGTAAAAGTTGAATAAAGCTGTGGTCCTGGTGCTTGGTATAAGATGCTAAAAGTAAACGAAAATTGCTGGGTTTCTTTTTACTTTCTTTCCTTCCTCTTTAAGAAGTGTTTTTTATTCGGTTTCTTATTCGCTAAACTGAAAGGATGAAAAAAGAATTTAATAAAAATATGTTGGAAAAATAAATTTGGCTTAGGCGAAATCTTAAATACCCTTCACACCTGTAGCGGTGGGCATGGCAGGTATATGATTACGCCCTCTAATAGTGTATGTATTGCGTATCAACTTGCGAGTCGAGTTTACGTGGAGGATGGTTTTTTGTAAATTATGGGCATGGTTGTTATTCGATTGCGCCCATTTTTGGCACATTGATGAATGGGCTAATTATATATATACATATATACTATATTCATAGCTTAATATTTGTAGTAGATGAATCGATTTTTGTCGATTTTGGACTTGGATCTTGATCGATTTTGCCCATTTTAAATAGAAATCTGCGTTCAAAAAGGGACAACGACAATCGTATTAGGTTTAAAATTTTTACATAATTTTTCAAATCTTTCCATTTTCTGCAGCATTCATCCATCCATCCATCTCTGCTGCTTTTGTGTAAATTATAAATAATTGCTTTTGTTTTTCTATTGTTATGTTTTTCCAAAAAAATTGATTTTTATCTGTACACACATAAAATTTTAATGACATCTTTCAGTTTATTTATGTATGTACACATGGTACCGATCCCAAATGGCATCAAACAACAATCATCATAAATATGAATGTATATTGATTTGGGAATTTTTATTTTTTATTTTTTATTGCAATTTTCGTATTGTCCTGATTTGCTTTCCAATTCTTTTGAAATTATTGGTTGCTTCCGGTTTCCGGTATTTAAGGCAAAACTTTTCTTAATTCAGCAAAACTATTGCAATTCACTTTACCAAGTGGCTGTGTGCTATGTATGTGCTCGTGTAAGTATGTTGAGGTTGGATTGTGGATTTCCAAATAGTTATTTTTCACACACACTCTTACGCGTATATGGATTTGTGTATATTCAGTAGAGGAAATCACATAAACTAATGTTTAAAATGTTTTCTGCTGGAAATTCAATTTTACTAAAAAAGTTTGCTTTGACTGTAAATGAAATGAGTAAAAAAACTAAATTTGGCTTGTACCGAACCTTAAATACCCTTCACATCTACATCTACACATAAATATTGGGCATGGCACGCTTTCTAATAGTGTTATCATCAGCTTGCAAGTCAAGCATTATGCTCTATGAGGTTTTTTGTAAGTTGTGAGCGTGTCTGTTATCCAACCATGCCCACTTTGGTATCGACCGATATAAGTACCAAATTCCAGCTTTATAGATCAATTTTTGTGGCAGATAAATACATTTTTCACGATTGTGGTCGTGTGTGTTATCGGGCCACGCCAATTTTTGGCACATTGATGAAAGGGGTATAAATTTGTATACAAAATTTGAACTTCATAGTTCAGTGTTTATTGGAGATAAATAGACTTGATGGGCGTGGCTCTGGACCGATTTTACCCATATTAAATTTGATACACTATTAGAGCTATAATCATATACTTGCCACGCCCACTGTTTGTATATAACCATCTATCTATACATCTGGAAGGTATTTAGGATTTGACCTAAATCAAATTTAGTTTTCTTACTTGTTATGTGATATACTTTAGAACCAATAAAAATCATCTATAACGTTACAGCCAACACTTCGTTCACATAAATATCATTAGGGATCCTTTTCTCAAATTAAACTACACTAAAAAGCTATTATAAATCTTTACGCAGTGTTATCTCAAACATCATCCTCATCATCACCATTATCATTAATCAATAATTTCATTCCAATATCTTATAATGAAACATGTCTTGCCTTAATTTTATTGATACTTAAGCTTTAATCTTGATTTCAAGGCGTTATCTTTTTGAAGAGTGTAGAAACCAGTCTTTATTGATGTTTAAGATTTCCGCTCTTTAAGAACTAACACTAACATCAAAAACACTGCATACATTGTTGGGTGCTTAATATTTTCTTATGTAAGTTATGATCAAACCTTTTCGCTCCTTTTCAAGAACGCATACAATTCATAATCATTGTGAGGAACAGCTTGTTTTCTTTTATTATCTAACAAAAAGGTGGCCATTAATTCTTCGTAAACTATAATTATTTGTTTAACAATAACAAAAAATGAAAAGATTTGATTTAAGAACAATAACACTTGCCACTAAAGAATCCTAATTGTTGCACCACTAGCCGCTTTCTGTTCTGATCATACAATTTATTATTAATAATACAGCAGCAACAGTAAAAGATTAAACAGTCATGATTTAATGTTATTTGCGTTCTACTTACATAAAGCTGATCTGACATATAAATTGATCTTGAAATGATCTTAATTTTTTTTAAAACTTTTTTGATCTTGACTTTTTTTTTTTTTTTAAATATTTTTATTTTAAACTTCATCTATAGAAGTTTATTTACATATGTGTTTTTTCTTTGAAACATTCATCGATTTTGATTTTTTTAAAAATTATTTTCCTAATTTTTTTAATATAATATACAGACTTGGTTCGCAATGACATTAAAAAGTAAAAAAGAAATGAATATATGTTTCATATAAATATGCCTGTGTTTGTGTGCAGTGTGTTGGTATGTATTTAAATATTTAGTTTCGTTGCTTCTTCTATTTGTACATTCTGAACGTGTCAAAATATGCATATTTCTATGTTGAAAACACGGACAGGTTTCTGTATGATATGGAAAAAAATGAACTAATATTTATATTCTAAATGTGTCATTATCACTGACATATATAATATGAACCATGCTTAATCAATAGACAGCTAAATCATGTTAGGTTTAAGTTTTTGTTTCTTTTCCTATTTTGTATAATTTATGGCCACTGCTGAGTTAAATTTTTTTTTATTTCTCCCAACACATATAACACCTTCTGTCAACGCCAACGAAAAGTTCTAAAAAATATTTTTATGGTTTATGAATTTATGAGTACAAGTCAACGGTGATTGATTTCTCGTATATACACACATAAATGTTAACAGTGGAAATATATGCTAACTGTACTTGTGTTGTATATAAAGTCAGTAGCAATAGTTAGAAAATACCGACAACTGTTATTTCCAAATAAATAAAAAGGACTAAATTTAAGCTTAGGCCAAATCTTTTGAATGTATATTCCACCTCCATATACAATTAGTGGGCGTGGCAACTATTTCATTGCGCCATATAGATATGAGAAAAAATTGTAAAACATTTCTGTTTCATAATTTTTTTATAACCACGCCTACATTTTGTAACTATTTAAAAGAAAATTTTAAATGAAAATATGCTCCAAGAGAACGTTTTAATCTATATAAAATTAAATAAAAATATACTTTTTTATTAAAAGCATCATGAGCGCGCACAAAGCTGGAGCAGAAAAACTATTAGCTTAACGATAAAAATTGATTTGGAAATAGTAGGAAACTATTTATTTTAGAATTATTATATATGTATTCTCTGCAGTTATTTATCATTGTCCTGCCAGTACATGTTGTTGTTGTTGTTGTTGTTTATGTTAAACTACCATCTGACGAAACCAGATGAGTTTCAAAAGTAAAAAAAAAAACTTTATCGGAAATTTGCAAACGTCAATTCTCTAAAGAGTCATATTTATGTTTAGCCAAACAGCATTTATGCATATATGAAAACATTACATTTATTAAGAATCTAACAACAATCACTTTACAAAATGTTGATTATGATTAAGAAAACCTTTTAGCACAGGTGTAAAACTAAAATAATATTAACTGTTTTAATCATAATCTATAAGTTTGTACGTAACACTATATGTACAATATTTGACCTACATAACTAACATAAAATGTTGTCAACAACTCTTTGAACTTTAATAACTTCAATATTATGCAGCTGGTTAAGGCACTTAATAAGTTAGAGGATGTGTATCATAATATTTACATTTAATCGAAACAAGGAACTTTGGAAGAATCGACTCTAGAGAGATTTTATTGTATTTTACTCTCCACATATGATGGGGGTTATATTAAGGTTGTCATTGCGTTTGCAACACTCAGAAGAAGGCGTCAGAGACCCTACACAGTATATTTATATTTGATCAGCATCAAAAACTGGGTCGATCTAGACATGTATGTATGTATGCGGGTCCGTGTGTCTGGCTGTTGTTGAATTTTCACGGGCGTAAATTTTGAGATTTTAAGCAGCTGTTCCGTAATATATACATTATTAGAGGGCCTATTCATATATCTGCTACGCCCACCATTAGAGATGTAGAAGTTGTTTAAGGTTTGGCCTAAGCCAAATTCAGTTTTTTTATTTGTTTTCTCCAACATATCCCGAAGAAGCATCAATATCAAGTTCAATTAACTGTTGTGCAAAAAAAGACAAAAAAAATGCCATCAGCTAAAAAGCATTGTTTTGTTTTGTTAGTGTTAGCAGCATAAATTATTGAACTTGGTCAGTAATTTTGCCAACACTTGTATTCTAATTTATGCACAAACTGGTTACATACAAAACAATTAACACACATACGTTCACGTCACCATATTTGACAACAATTCTTAATCTACCAACAAATAACATGGTTCACTTGTGTTCTACCTTATCGGTTGTCTCCGCGACAAAAAGAACTGGCGCCAACACTCACATTTAACTTGAATAGTGGTAGAGAACGGCGAGTTGTCCTAGAGAACTGGTTATGCAGTTATTAGTTTTTCTTGTAAATACTTATTTTTATATTATTTTTATACCCTCTACGTTTAGATGGGGGTGTAGCGGTATGCTAAGTTTACTATTACGCTTATAACCCCCCACACAAAGTACGTTAGTAGCAAATACTAAGTCGATCTAGATACGTCCGTCCGTATTTCCATATGACTGTCTTTTATTCGCATTCGTACAGTCATAAATTTGGAGATATTAAGCTGAATATTTGGTACAGATCCCTTTAGTTTCTGCACGCTATTTAAATTATAAAAAATTTGTCAAGAGCCACGCCCACACATCGTAAATTTCTATTTCTCTGCTACAAAAATTTGAAAGTTGAAATTTTTTAAACATATTTACAATTAGCTATTACTACCAATGATGTACCAAAAGTGGGTGTGGTCAAACAACACACACCCGCATTTTATAAAAAAAAAAACGTATTTAGCGTAAAAGTCAATTTGCTAGTTGATATGTACTGCGTGCAACATGTCCTTGCCACGCCCACTGTTTGTATGGGAAGTAGAGGGTATTTAAGATTTGTCCTGAGTTTAATTTTTTTTCCTTTACGTATTTCTATTTTCATTTCAAGAACATTTCATTATAACATACTTTATACATTTTTATGTGCCTGTCATTAATATTTATGATATATAAAAAAATCTAATTAAATGAAATAATTTGAAAAAAATATTCATAAGTATTATAATATAATATATTCAAAAAAGAATAGTTGATCCGTAGGTGTATAATTATAACTACAATTCATATAAACTGCAAAACAAATGTATTACCGTTGTATTACAATAAATGACAGTTTAAATGCATACTTTTATTAAGCTTTCTATGGCAGTGATTTTCAATTTGAGAGTGTTTGCATAAAATATATAAAATGTATCATCGAATGACACTCATTTTGAAATAGCATCACATTTCACTTGCGCACACGCTTACATACATACACACACTCAGCAGCAACTCCTCTAAAATTCGATCAATGATTTATGCATTCATCAGCATCATCATCATCATGAACAACGTTGGATTTCTACATGTGCCTGCATCATTTAAAACCAAACTAACTAAAATGTTAAATAGCGAGAGTATCATAATACAAAAAGTGCCAATATTGTAATCGGTTCAAGCCAACCACTTCATATTCTACATCACCTAGTAGCACAAATTTATCACTGAGCGTCAGTGATTGTGATTGTCATGTAAGTCTTTTGGTGCAAAAGGTTTATATAGAAAGGGTTTCAAAACATGATCCGATCCGATTCAAATTTCTCACAGTCAATTATCATTATCACCATTTTCTAAAAAATTTTGTCAAAAATACTAAGAATTGTGAAGTTTTGTCACATGTTTATAACAAATATCACTAAAATAGCACGTAATGAAAATTTCGGACAGACGGACAACACAGAAAATAATTCTGAATGGTTTGATATAATGAAAGAATATTTAAGAGTTGCAAATATCCAGACAAACTTAATATACCCGTTAAGAATATGTGATGTAGGATATAATGAATAGAATCATTATGCGAGTGGAGTGCGATACCTGTAGTGCTCAATGCACCTTGCATTTAAAATTATTTTTTGGATACCATTTGGGCAGAATACATTACGCATGCACATATAGACTTAGGGGGGTAGCACTAAACTGTTGCAAAATTATCATAAAATATAGCAAATTATTTATATGAATGAAAAAGGAGCTCGAGAGCGAGGGAGAGATCAAGCATAGTAATGAAAGAATTTAAATTTTTAATTGAAATGTGAGTCTTTTTAACGAGTTTAAATATAGGCTCCTACTCTCTACATGTACTTGATATATAAAATACAAAATTCCGTTTAAAAACTCCAGCATTGAGGATTAAAACTAAATTAAATTACACGCCAGTGAGAAAAGTAAGTTTGGCTTAGATAAAATCTTGAATACCCTCCACATCCACATGCCACGGCGTGGAAAATATGCATATATTGCGCCCTTTAATTGTGTACAGATTGCGGGTGTGGTGTGGTGCGGTGTAAATATTTATACATTTCAACTGACAGCAAAGTATGAGAGGGAGGAGTCAATGAAATATTAGTCGCTACCTATTCACGAGAAATGTTCAAAGATTCTTTGTGGCTTCGTAAATTTTGGGAACCCTCAAAATCTGCCAATAACTCTTAATAGAATTATAAAATAATATTAACTTAAAGCGTATTCTTACGATCAAAAATAATATATTAGAGGGGTACTGCAGTAAACTAATACTTGAATATTTGTTGTAAAAACATGTTGCAGAAGTCTAATAGTAGTAAATTAGTATTATGTACGCGTTTCTGTAAGCCTAGTGTACAACAATAATTGCTTAGTGGTGCGCTCTCATATACTCTGAGTACTATGAGTGTGTATTTTATTATACCATTGAACTAAGTGTTATTGTACAACCAACAACAGCACAAAAAATAGGTCCGTACAATTTGTTCACATTAGCATTTGCAGCAAAAGAAAAACAGCAATTGTTTGCATTGGTAAGTACTGCAAGTACAAGTAACAAGTAGGAAAAATCGAATTTGATTAAAGCCAAATCCGGGGCACCCACTACACCAGAGCTAACTGAATTTTTCAGAGCAAAAAAAAGCATATATGTACTATAAGACGCAATGGACACGCCCACTTTGTAATTTTTTGGACATACCTAGTACCAGTAATGTTCTAAGAAATAATTGGCTTAGTTTTTAAAGATCTACGCCTTAATTCCCTGGATACACACATGACACTAATGGTGATGAATAGGAATTTAACAGCTTTGGTCCGTTTATAAATTGTGGAGGCAAGATTTCATTACATGTCAGTACCTAGGTAAATAGCCAACCATAAATGCAGGAGGGTCGCAGGTTCGATACAGGTACGATGGGTTATGGGTTGTTCTTAAGAAATTGTTTCTCAATTAGATTAAAATGTTTACATCTGGTGGGTAATATTTGCACGCTGCCTTAAATTTTCAGGAGACATCGCCAGGAGACATTTTATAATAATATATATAAAAAAGTCGGACACGCCCACAATTTTCAAAAACATGCCTTAACACTGTAACAATTATTGTAATGGTCGTTAATTGACAGAAGAGCCTCTCAAATCAGTTTAGAAGATGTTATAACTCTCAGCCTACTGCTGACCAGAGGTATTATGGGAATCGATTGCATGGAATGAACATGTATTGTATGTTGTGTGGCAAAATTCGATAATTCTAGAAATTAATCGACAAGCAAAGAGTCACGTAAAGAGTCACGAATGTATAACCGTAGGTAGGTAAACAATGATAAATAACCTAAAGTAAGTAGAAGGTAATTGGAACAATACCAATAAAAACCAACTGATTGAATATGTTGCTGAAGTGAAATTTTAGCATTTTCTATTTCTATGCTGAACGAATACATTAAGTACCGCAACACAGAAGTTGCAACAGCTTTAGCAGTTATAACAACAATAACAAACTGCACTAGTAATAAATTCCAGTGAATTTATGACTTGCTGCAGCCCTGCAATAGTAGACGTTTGTTTGGTTGGCTGGTTAGTAATACAAAATCTAAGTATGTTAGTAAGTGTGTGGCATTGTGTGCCATGTGTTTGCTTGCATTATTATAAAATACGTGTTACCTTTACATATGTATGTATATTATTTGTTTACATTACGATTTCATTTACTTTTCTAGTAATTTTTCTTTGGTGACAAGGGCAAGTAGCTCCCCCCACGTATTCAATATATGGAATGAATGAAAGTGGTGCAGGTCCCATTTGAGATAACGAAGGCAATTGATAAGCTTCCAGATCATACTGTATAACCTGCTCCACTTGGCAGGAGAGTACATTAAGTTTTTGCGGATATTTGAATCTCTTAAACGGCAGATCTAAAAATGAAATGTAAGCATGTCCGTCTATCTAATCATTTCTTGCATTTGGATTAGAACCCCATTCTTAGAACTTTTCATTATATAAAAATGTGTCTGAACTAACTGCACAGTTGTAATTAAGACTCATTGCCTTTGACATTTGAATAATCCAATATATATTTTCAATCAGATCAAGGAATAATACAATATTGTCAAATAACAGAATTGGAAAAGAAAACGTGTTTTACATTTAAATTTAAGAAAACAAAAATCTACATATCAACATATATATGTAGTAGTATGGAAGAAGGGAAAATTGAAATATAAAAAGTGAGTGTTAAGTTGCTGTCTTTTCTGGGTATAGACTTCCATCATTTTCACACAAGTTCGGCCATTTCTTACTCATTCCTGCACCACCCCATTCACTGCCACATTCAGCTCCTATCGTGGTTGGATGAGGCACATAGGTCCGCTTAAACCACCCCCAAGCATAATCATAATTACAGGTGACATACATACAGAATGATTTGTTATTCTCAGTGGGATCGTCCTTCCTATAATGTTTATACTCCATATATACAAAATTGATCATTTTGAAAAATTTATATTATGAACTTACTTTGTACAGTTTATTCCCAATGCGGCAGAACAACCCACCCGTGAAAGTCGATCATTTACTACCTGAGAAAAGGCTCGTCCTTTTTCCCTAAGCAAACAGAACAGAATAGAGCAGAACAGATTCTCACTACATACTTGATAGGACAAGTGATGCGATGCGATAAAAACTTACTTGTTAGTAAAATTTGCTGGATAGTTTGCCGGATCCTTTACGTCGTTCTTTTCATTAATTATGGGTTTCATTGTGTCGTTAAAAAACTCCATAAAAGGCTTAGTTAACAAATGTAGATATTCACAAGACTTTTCGAAGAAGATACAAAAATGTTTAGATGTATAAATAACTTATAATAATAATAAAATACTTACAACGACCTGGCCAGCAAGTGGAAAACGCTTTGTACCTCTGCAATTATCTTTAACTTTCATGGGCGGGTCGGGATAATGTTTTCTGGCCAAAAATTCTAATTCGTTATCCCATATAAGTTCTCGCATTTGTGCGGCTTTTGGGAATGTTCCACTAGATGTTTTCAACTCGCCACTGGCAACGGTATTTCGCCATTCATTGTGTGTGTCTAATATGAAGTCCTTAAATTGCTTTACATACGGGACGAAGGAATGAAATTTTTTTGAGAAAAAAAGGGGTTTCTAAAAATGTAAAAGGTTTGAAAAGAGATTTAGTGTCATACGAATGCTCTCCCTATCTTTAACTTACGTCTTCATATTTCACTTTTGGATCGCACATGAGGTGTTCCGTTTCTGGCGGACAAAGTTTGTCTTTTACACTACAGTACTCCCAGGCTGACACATTGGTGTACGCAATGCTGCTTATAAGGAGAATTTTCGCCGCCAATAAAAGAATGGACTTCATTCTTATTATTGAAAATTTCAATTTAAAATTCCTCACAATTGTAGATTTTCTCCTTTTTAATTTTATAATTTTTTTGGCTTAAAAAATTTACATTTATTTCAAGGGTAATGTGTTAAGAGGGAATAAGATATGAGTGAGGCATAAAAGTAACAAGTGGAAACAATTTTAAATACCCTCAACCTTCCTGTGGAAACAGTGGGCGTGGCATTCACCTAATTGCATCCTCTATAGTTTTCAACTGAAAAGTTGTATGCTTAGCTACATGAGGTTTTTTTGCAAATTGTGAGTGACTGCGTCTATTCATACCATATTGATCAGAAACAGTATTTTACGTTTGAAAAATCAAAAAATGCAAGTTCAATACTACAATATGAAAACGTTATTTTAAAAATCATGATTAACGATTAAGGCATCAAAAATCTTTCCATACCAAAAAAAAATTAAGGAATATCCAAAAAAATGTGTGTAATTCAAATTTTAACTTTCTGTGGACAAAGCAGGTTTAAACTTGCCACGCCAATTTCTTTTAAAACAACTCGAAGATAGACCAGGCAGTGGATCAAGCAAGTATGCAAATACAAGAAAAGTTGTACAACTGAAAATGTTGGGAAAGTTCTCAGATAGGCGCCAGGGTATCTCCCATTATCATTTAGGAATAAATTTTAATAATTTAGACTGTATGCAATTGTAGTCTACTTCATTGTTTTTTGAAAATATATCGCACTCTTCTAAAAATGCATGACACCCCAGCATAGAATTAGGATACATTTTTGTTGAACACCCCATCACCCCATATAAGGGTTTGATTGTTGTAGGTATCAAACCGCCGTACCTTCGCACTAGAGCTAAGTGTTGTGTCTCGGCATTAGTATGCCACGAAAATTGGATATATATGTGTATTGTAATAGATTTTAAATCTTCTAAAAACAAAACTATCATTAACACAAATACATACCAATTGAAGTGCGCTTAAATGCTCATTCATAATATTGTACATAAATGTGTATTTATCTAGAAACTGTAATGTTCTCTATATCTATATGAGACTTCCATTTATATGTACTCGTATAGTATTTATTATAAATAACTGAACTCTAACATTAATGATCATTTGCCAAATACATGTGCACACGCACACACTCCTACAGAGTAACAGTAGTTAATTAATTCAAATATTATGTAGCACAGTTGGCAAATATTGCAAAATACGATACACTTTAATATAAATTATAATATGTATTTCAATTGAAGCATGCACGTACATATGTTAAATAGTGTTAATTTGAACATATTGTAGTTCCGCTTCCGCATGTTAATAATAGTAAATTATAGAATAAGTGAGTAAAGAAAAAATAAATTAAGTTTAGGCCAAATCTTAAATACGCTTCACATCTACATACAAATGGTGGGTGTGGCACGTATATGATTACGCCCTCGAATTGTGTATATATATCAACTTTTTAAAACTGTAAGCGACCATGCCCATGCCATGGCATAACGATGAAAGGGATAATTCTTTCTTAATAACTCAACTTTTGTGGCAGTTGAATAGATTTTTGTCGATTGTGGGCGCGGCTCCTGACTGATTTTTCCCATTTCAAGTAGTGACCTACAAAAATCGAACGTGTTTGTATAAAATTTCAGTTCAATATCTTAAAAATTACGATCGTAAGAGAGCCCATATCATGTGGACACTCGGACATACAAATGAAAGGACAAACTTAATATATCCTTCCCTCCCATCTTATATGGAATGTGTTAAACATAATTTTGGGGTAAGAGGATCTCTGCACAAAAAGTGAATTTCTCAACTAACAACTAAACACAACAACAACAACATTAACATACATAACAAATAAATTCATTAAGGTAAATTTGTATAAATAGTTGTTGTGAATAAAATTCGTTGTTCACATTTTATTTACTGAACATTGTATATAGCCTTTTGCGTACATAAGTATTCATGTTTTTGCCAATTATTTTAATTAAACATCATCAGCAGTATGGCACGTAAATTGTTTGTTTTATTCAATATGTTTATGCACAAACTAAAGCAATATTAGTTGGATTTAGGATATTGTTGATAGGATTCTATTATTATAAATAGGATTATGAATGTATATAGGAGATCAATTAAAATGCAATTTTCAATTTAGCGAAAGTGAGGGAGAGAGAGAATTAGGCATTCGCGCCTTGATAATAAAAAAAAACATTTTACAGTGTTGTTCGCCATTTTGGATTTAATGCTCAAACAGATCAACAGTGTCTCGTAGGCACTGTAATAGATTTCGGAATAAAAAAATTATTATTATTTAGGGCAACTATGTCCTTGGTAAGGTTTGTAAAATTAACAATTTATATACGTTTCGATGATATGTTATGCAAAGAAGGCCGCAAAGACGTTTGAATAACAAGTTTTCTCCCATCCGGAATCTCAGAAATATGATTATGGTCAATTTACGTAAAATATTTGTAACTGGCTTCGACTTAATGATTGATGAGCAACTTGTTCCATATAGAGGAATACATACGCTTAAGCTATGTTCCTTCTATAAAAATTTGTTAAATCTACATCGTAACCTTTGTTGGGTACACTACACCTTGGAGGAGGAGAAAATACTTTTCTGAATTTATGCGATTCTATACTAAGAGTATATATATACAAGAAATATAACATTTGATAATTTCATCACATTTTACAATCTTGCGAAGCAGTTTTTAAACAACACAACTATACCTAAAGAATTTCTTTCAAATAAAAGTGGACCAGCTCATTTAAGGATGTTTGAATTAAAAAAACAAAGCGGTTTTGCTTACACGAATAGTGGACAATAATAATGAAAGCAAACCAGAAACAATTTTATATTCCAATACAACGAAAGAGACACATACTCCACACATTTTGCCCTGCTACAGGGTTGACATTATTCCACATTGCTTATAGCGTTTTATTCATCAAGCCCTTTCATCTGAAGGGATTATGAGACGTCATAAGGAATTTTTTATGAATATTTTTTTTTGAAAGTCCTTGCATTTGATATCTATACTATACCTTCTTCGGGCAGCCATATTGAATTTATATGTGTATATATAATTGTTAATATATCATATATGCATATGATATATTTATATATGTATGTATTAGCTTTTTGGCGTATTTATTTTATGAGCGTTTTCACACCATTGGTGGGATTTTAAAAATAATTGTACTCTGAAGAGACAGTCACGTACAAAGATATGACTTATCTGTAATAGTTGCACTCAGTCACTACCTTTATCTATATATGTATGTATCTATTTATATAGTATGTACTCAAACAATGCAATGCTACCATACATACGCGCATATGCGCACACCATGCATTCTAATGTTGTGTGACATGAACTTTGTTTTATAAATATCTGCGTACGTATGGGTGTGTATGTAGGCATTTATTATGATTATGAACAAACAATGTATGTGTATGTGTATGTATGTATATGTATACTAAAATTTGTAAGTGCTAACAGCACTTTGGGGACAAACCGCAAATTATTTTAAAACTTTTTTTACACATCTAAACGTATGCATACGAGCACTGTATACCGAACAATATAAATGAAAATAAGAGGAATATAGGGAACTGTAATACTTGATTAAAGAAAGAACTAAAAAAAGAACATCAACGCGTTACCCGTTGGTATGGAATTCGTAATAAAATCTTGCAAGATATCTAGGAAACGATCGTCAAGTGTGTAATTGAGGATTTTTTAATACCCATCCACCGTTCCTACATATAAATAACTTTGTCAACCTGAAGAAGGTACCCTATAAATGGATAACAAAGTCGACCTTACTATGTCAGACTATCTGCCTATTCATTCGTCAGTATGTGGAAATAATTCTTCTGCTAGCAAAAAATTGACGTTTTAATTTCAAACTTTGAACTTAGGTGGGCGTGTTCTTCAAATGATTTTGCTTAATTTCAATAGTATGAGAATGAGTCTGGAGTCGATATCTTGTATTTTATAAATTTCTTATACAAGATATCTAAGATGGTGGATAGAAAATGAGAGATACCGTACAAAGAAAGTAAGTTTGACTGAAGCCCTTCTTATCCATATCCCAACATATGTGGACGTGGCACTAATTGATTGCGCCCTTTAATATAATCAACAAAAAAGTTGTTTTCCAGGTGAAAAAATTGATGGGCATGTCCCTTCTACGACCCCGCATAATTTTTAAACTATTTATAAAGATATGAATCAAGTTCCATATCATTGTATTTGCAGCAGGATGGGAGGTGTCAGAGATCCTGAAATCAAAAACTCTAGACATTTGTCCGTGTGTCCGTTTGTTTTGACATTCTTGGGGTGGTTAGCTGATATGTATTAAATAAAGTCTTAAAGGGCGTAGTAATATCGTTTGTATTGCATTTAAGCTTTGGATTAAAACAAATTTAGTTTTCTCACTTGATTCCAACATTTTTCATATGTAAGTAGAACAGCTCTCTGCTGCTCACTACCTCACTACTACTCCGTTTACGACCGCAATAAGACGCTGTTGAATAAAAGTTTTTTTTCTATTGATTTGCCGTTATAATTATTGATTTGTTGAACTAAAAGTTAAGTGAATAAGTAGAGAAAAAAATCAATCAAGAAGAAAACTTCCAGAAAATTCTGCACTGTTTGGGAAAATAACTTTACTGTGTGTTTGTATGCGTGTGTGTGTGTTTATGCGAATGCTGGTGCTTTTCAATAAAACTTGTAAAGTGGGTTGGCACGTGAATGTTGAAGTGAAAGCAAAACGAAAAAAGAAAGAAACGAAGAAAACTTCGGCAACGTCATTAGAGCATCAAAGTCATCATCATTGACGGCAACAACAACACACCACCGCCATCAATAACGGTACCAACCGCATATTTGAAGAAGGTTGTGTTTTTGTTTTTGCGTTTTTAAATTTTTCTTTATTTGTTTTTTATTTTTTTTATTTTTTATACCACATAACTAACTAAACCAGCATTATTATTTAATGCAAACGGTGTACGTGTGTGTGTGTGCGGACATGTGTGCTTTCTACTGCAGTAGCATAACTTTATTGGAGCATAAATAAATGAACATGAAGGATATTGAATTTTCAGTTTTTTATGAAATTGTCACAGAAAACGTACTTAATTTAAATATTATGATGCACTCAAGTGTACAACATATCAAAGTTTTATGGTTTCACTTGGATACAAACATAAATATAAAAAACATATATATAGTATATATACGTAGAGCAGCAAAGAATATGAACATGTTGTGTATACAAAACATAATATGTTTATGTAGATGTTGTGAACATTCATGTTGCTTACTTTTGGCTAAACTCGAAAGAAGAGGAATCTTGTACTAAAGCTGAATGCAGTTTGCTATTTAAATTGGTGAAAATCAATTGAGAGCCACGCCCACAATTGATAAATTTACGTATTGTTTAACGTTGTACAAGCGACAAAACACAGCATTCACAAGACATGGTAAAACATCATCGGCAAAGAGGAATAGTGGGTGGAACTCAATGTCAACTGACAGAGAGACCGACGAACATTAACAAAAATTGTGGCCAGACAACATAAAACTACGGCGGCAATAATGACAGCAGAACTCAACACCCAACACTCACTTCAGTAATATTGTTGCGACAAAAACAGTATGACGGGAGCTCCATTAAGCTAACATTCATGGAAGGTATGCTATTGTGAAACTGTGTCAGTTGTTCATATTATTCTGTCCATCACCTGTACATAAGCTAGCAACCAATGTGTGATATTTGAAAATATTCAATATGGAAAATTTTAATTGAACTTAATGCAGCATGCATTGCTAATAAAAGAGACAAAAATACACACGTACTCAATTCTTATTCATTATGCCTGCATAGCATTCATTTTTAATTCGATTATAAGCCGTCACTTAACCAGAAAAAAGCAAAAACAACATGACCAACCCAACAACATTAATGTCTAAGCTGGATTTGATTCTTCACATACTTGGACATAAATTTGTAATATACACCTACATACATACATGTGTATGTGATTGGATGTGTTTTTTGTTTTTTCGGTTACAAACTAAATTTAGTGTCTCGGCCATAAATTGCTATCATGTGCAGATAATTAAAGCCGAGAATTTATTGGTTTTTGTGGTTTGTTTTTTATAATGAACACACGTATCAACAAATTCGAATTGAAATTGAATCGTATCGTACTGTACCGTTCAGGGTTGGTGGGTAGATTGAAGGCCTGTTCTAATAAACAGTGATGTGAATGTATTTTCGAAAATTTTTCACAAATACATACACATCACTGCTTAAATATGAATTTGCACTAAAGTATAAAGAAAATGTTTAATTGTACACAGCATGCGTTTATGCGACTAAGATGTTAAAAAAGGAAGCAGGAAATACTAAATTTGAAATATCCTCTAGTGCTTAGAGTAATTTTTAGAACAAAACATAAAATTTAATGTGATTGTTTTCTGTTTTGCAAAGTTTTCCTCTTACAGTAAAGGGTTGTTCCATAATTCCATCTTGACAACTTAATTTTTGTATTGATGAGAGCATTAGTAGTTTTAAATGGAATGACAGACTTGTACAAACTTTTACATACGTAATGAATAATTATTTTGTGTCTTTATACACGCCCTTTCGTACATATTCATTTTAAATTCATTGTAAAGAGAATTTTGCTGGATTCATTCATTCATTTTGCATTTCGTTCATTTAGCATACTCCACTAAGGTTGTTCTTCTGTTTGCAGCACCGAGACGGATACCTCGGAGAACAAAGTCTTTATATTCTTTATTAGCATTAAAAACTGAGTGGATCTAGACATGTCCGTCCATGCATCCATTGGAACTTTTATCACAAAATATTTGTCGTATCGTTCCTATTGGAAAAATTTAGTTATGAAAAAAGGGATCAATGTACCAAAAATGGCCATTATGGACACACCCACAACTTACAAAAATCCTTTTTTTGTTCACATTTTGATGTGTAAGTTGATACGTGAAACTTACATTATTATAACGCATAATCAGCTAATTGCCACGCCCACTATTTATATATATGTAGAGTTAAAGGATATTTAAGATTTGGTCCAAACTAAATTTTAATGTTTTCACATATGCCATGCATGGTATTGTATATGGGTTTACAAATACATAAGAGGGTGTTGGTGTTAAATCTACTTCAACACTTACAAGTAGAATATGTGCACTGGTAATAGGGGCAAACAAAAAACTTTATTTAAATTATTCAAGTGAAATGAAAAGAAAATATTGTACGAGTTGTGCAAACAAATAAAATATTTTATGTATATTAAATATGCAGCCATCCAGACAACAGATTTAAGAACAGACAACAGACATAAGAAATGTATTTGGAAGTTTTTGTATACCCTCCACACAAGATGGGGGGCATACTAAGTTTGTCATTCCGTTTACAATACCCAGAAGGAGGCCTTAGTGCAAAGTTTTCTTGATTAGCATCCAAAACCGAGTTGATCTAGATATGTATGTCCGTCTGTCCGGATTGCTATTTAAAATGGGAAAATCGATCTAGTGCCATGCCCACAATTAACAAATATCTATTTATCTACCACAAAAATTGAGGTATTAAGTAAAAATTTGGTACGCACATTAATAATTAACCTATGCACTGATGTGACAAAAATGGGCGTTATCGGATAATATGAACGCCTACAATCGATAAAAATTGTATGAACTTAAAATTTGGTGTAAATATCTACAGTTATCCCATACATTATTGTACCAAAAATGGGCGTGGTACAATAACAGACACGCCCACGATTTACAAAAAAAACATACTTTAGTTAAAACTGCACTTGCAAGCTGTTATGTAATACATACCCTATTAAAGGGCATGATCATGTATCTTCCACGCCCACCATTTTATATGTGGAGGGTATTTAAGATTTGGTCTAAATCAAATTTAGTTTTCTGACTTATTCATTTATTTATAAACAGAGAGCACAATTAATAGTTGATATTAAAAAGGTTGACATCTATGTTATTAAGAAATTTTAATAAATAAAAAGTTGTAATAATTTCTACATTTTTCTTGATTTTTAAATCCTGCTGGAATTTACCTAAAATCCTGTTTCTGACTTAAATGCTTTACATATTTCTTTTATCAAACTAACCACAATAAAGTTGTGCGTAAATGTTCATCCGGTTGTTAAGTAATATGGTATGAAAATAATTATACTGATTAAAATCAAATTAATTTGAATAAACACCAGAACAACATCTTGTCAATGTAGAAGATTATCTGAAAACAATTTTATATAAATCAAATCAAGTTACCTACGGTTAGTTAATTAAATCTGCATTTTATCGCCTTGAGCTGTAAAACAGGAAAACTATCATATTTTATGTGTTAAATTGAACAAAGAAATTGCATTAAGTGTGTAATAAAAAGCAACAGACTGAATGTGAAGATGAGTGTGCAAAGTAGTTTAGTGCATTTAAATGTAGAAATATGGATGTAACAAGTAAAAAATGATTAAATTTGCTTTGGCCGAATCTTAAATATGCTATATCGACTGCGATGTGGGAGGCGTGGCATGTTTTTAATTATCTCTTCCAATAGTTTATATATTATCAAACTAACATGAATAAAAAAATTTAAAAAATGTGACCACAGTTGAGTCCTTATTACAGCTAATTTAACTTGTAATCAGATCTAATCATTAAGTTTTATGTTTCAGATTGCAAGTCGAGTATGGTTTCTTGTAAATTTTTGTCACATCGATGGATGGGATAATTAAAGATGAGTAACAAATGTTTATAGCTCAATTTTTGTGTCAGATATATAGGTTTTGGACGATTGTGGGCGTGGCCGATTGTGCCCATTTTAGATAAAGATCTGCATGCAAAGACTAAAAACCAAATTACAAAATTTCAGCTCAATATCTCAAAATTTACGAAGAGAATGAGAAGGCCAACAACAGACAGACGCACGGACACAAGGAAACACGGACATGCATGTCTAGGTCAACTCAGTTTTTGATGTTGATCAAGGATATATATACTTTGTAGGTTGTTGCAAACGGAATGACTTACTTTGTATACTCCTCATCTTATGTGGAGGGTATAAAAATAACTCTTATGAATTGCTTTAGTAGCTTGTCTACAATTTAACATTTCACCTCTTCCACCATTTCATTCAATGTTATTTATTGAACACTTCACATTAACAATGCAATTTAAGAAAACAATTTTCCATCGCAAATATTCCAAACTTGCCCCAAATTTCTACTCATAGCACTCTTAAAGTATTGTACTATAAAAGTCATAAAAAAAGATCATATCGGAGTTGAAATATTTTGATCACAATGTTGTATAAAGTTAACGTTTGCTTTATTTTCAATAAGATAGAAAACTAGTGCGAGTATAACGCTTTTAAGTTGCAAGGGTTATATAAAAAAAAGCATTTTACCATAAACTGAGCAAAACTATGCACAAGTGAGTAATCTTTTATGTATCACATCATATACATTTTATATAATAAAGTACGAGTTTCTAAATATTCACTAAGCAACGAAAAATATTTATGAGCATCTGGCAGAAGCCAATAGATATCATATTTGGTTTGCAGCTATAGCAACTTAAATCTCTAGACTGAAGTATATTTGCGTGCGCAGTATTTAAGTTTAATGGCTGGAATATAAATGTATAAGTAATCGCAGATTTTTTTATATAAGTGTGAACACAAAACTCATACGAAAGTTTAAAGTGTACACACTTTACTTTAGTTTCTCTGATATAAGCAACATTCATCTGAATTTATTTTTTGATTAGTTTAACGAAATACACTTATTAAATATATTAAAGTAATCATAGACTTTCCATCACCTCTTGTTTCGTTCTGATTAATTTAAATACATAAAACTAAACGGACGTATGGACATTCAAGAGAAGAATTCCTGTTTTTGCTTTATTTTGGTTTTATCAGCTATAGCTTGAAATGAGATTACTTTTCAAACAATCCAACCATACTTTGTACCAAAAATGACTCAGCATATAATGCGTGCTCTAGACGGTTTGTTCTTTTCAAATCGTTAAGCAATCAATATCACAAACGATTAGCAAAATGGAGTATTCGAGTACTTACACATGCAATTATGGCCACAGATTCTCAAAACTAATCTTAAACGGATTTAATAGCTTTTAACAATCAAGGAAGACTTTGTGTTTTTTTCAAATGAGAGATATATAGAAAGAGACGCAAAGAGGCGGACACACAGTGTTGGTAAAATGTTCTTAAACTGAACTTAATTTTGTCAATTTGTGCCAATCATAAAGAAAAATTGTATTGGGAGAGAGTATACTTTCTATATCCTTTGTTATCTCTTTGTATTTTTCTTTTTATTTACGTAACAAACTACATAACAAACTGGTCGAAATGAAATAAACAATTTGAATCCAATAATGATGAAATGTATGCCATTTTGTTGCTTTCAAGCATAAAATTCTTTGCTATGCTTCATTAAAACAAAAACAAAAAAAATAGAAAAAATTCTCAGCCGTTTACTGATGATGCAAGTACTATCATTTCCTTCCTTTCATGTGGTACAACATAACATCATAAATGACGATATGGTTTTTATTATTGTCGTTCGTTCCTTTTGCCTTTGTCTCTTGATTTATACTCTAATGCAACTAAAAATGCATACGTATGCGTAATGTTAATAGTTTACGTTGGAAAAAAGACAGCACTTAAGTTTTAGTTATTTAGTAATAAAAAAACGAGTAAGAAAGCTAATATTGGTTGAGGCCAAATCTTAAATACCCTTCACATTTACAATAGTGGGCGTGGCAGGTATATGATTACAACCTCTAATAGTATGTGCAATACATATCAACTTGCATATACTGAACATGCATACGCTGGGTACAGTTTTTTATAAATTGTGGGCGTTTTTATTATCCAACCGCGCCCACTTTTATACAGCAATAGATAGAATAACCATAGTTAAGCATACTAAGTTTCAACTTTTGTGGCAGATATAGAGGCACATAAGTAAATTTTTGTCGATTGTGGGCGTGGCTATTGATCAATTTTTGTTAATTTTGTACGGCCACGCCCATTTTTGGTACATTCATGCAGTAATTATTTAAATATATGTATATGCTTAATTTTTTGTGGCAGATCAATATTTTTTTTGTTGATTGTGGGCGTGTCTTTTGACCGATTTAGCCCAAATTCAACAGAACTGCGTGCAGAAATTAAATTTGACAGTACAGATTTTCTTTTTAGTTTACTATCTCAAAATATACGATCAGTATAATGCCAAAAACAGACAGACATACGGACACAGATACCCAGATCGACTCAGTTTTTAATATACTTAGTAGGATTTCTGACTTCCTCCTTCTGGATATAGCAAATGGAATAACAAACTTAGTATACCTCCCATTTTAAGTGCAGGTATAAAATAAATGAAAAATTCTAAATGCTGGCTTAGGATATATTTTCAAAGGACTTTTAATAAAAAGAGAGAATGATGCTAAAACCGCAAAAAATTGAATCAATATAAAACACACATACACACGAACTTACGTACACATGTACACTGATTTAGTGGAATCTATGCTGTCAAAAGCTACCGACAATGGCAAGTATTTTAATAATGTTTTCCAAAAACGGAAACCCCACCCTTACACATACATGTGTATGTTGTACAAGTTGGATATTTTATTAATTCGCTTTTATATGCAATACCAACACATCCGTATGTACGTATGAACATTCATTTATATAGCGTTAGTAATAACATTCTAAGATACGACATTTTTTCTTCTTTCTGTTATTCAACTCTTGGCGATTATTATAATTTAAAGGCTGTTGGCAGAATAAACGGTACCTGGAAGTAAGCCTTTGCCATTTTTATTCTTTTGTATATTGAACTAAGTTTTGTAATATGAGTCCCAAGGGCTTTCCAAACAACAATTTGATGGGCTTACGGATTATAATAATTTACCACACATGCGTAACTAAAAACTGCAATCTGTTGCAAGTGTTGTTTTAGAAACATTTAGTTGAAGATGGTTCCATCTTGGTCGAGTTGTATTGTTCAAATATTGTTTATGCATATTTTACATATAGAGAAGGTGCCATCAGCTGCTATTATTATTACTAGCCTATAAATCTCTAACAAATGAAAGTCGAAGGGAAACAATAGAAAGCTCCCAACGCTACAGATGATGTACAAAATAATATGAACACCGTACAATATAGTACATCTTGTTGCATGATGGCAACACTACTTCCATATAAATAATGCGACGTGTATGTATTGCATAGGTTACGTGAAAAGCCTTGTAGATTATATTTCAGTGTATTATACGCCTTCTTCTGCGACGATCGATGAAATGTGTGATCTGTCAGATTTCGACAGAAGGCAAATCATTGGTGCTCGGTTAGCGGGAGCGTCTGTGACGAAAACAGCTGAATTGTTAATATTTCACGAGCGACAGTATCCACGGAAATGACATCATCCACAAAACATGGTAAAACAGATACCGACGAACAATAAAACAAATTGTAGCCACACAATATAAAACAACTGCGGTCATAGCGACAACAGAACAACACCCAACATTCACTCTTGCATTCATGGATGGGCTGCAATTGTGAAACCCTTTATATCAGGTGTTCATATTATTTTGCCCATCCCCTGTATCAGTTCAAATACAAATTCAATCGAATCGAATTAAATTAAAACACTTTTCGTCTTAAATTGTTAGAAAATTCCATTGAATTGTTATTGCAGTTGTTGTTTTGGTGTAAATTGAAACTGATTTTCTGTGGCCTTAAAAATGTAATGTACCCATGCAAACGATTGGTTGGCTGCATGGGTTGACCATAAAATGTGTTATAAATAAATTTCAAGTAAAATAATCGTGTTTTACAACAACAACAACAACCGGTAATTTAAAACTTTAATCGAAAAGTAAAAAAACATTTAAACATTACACAATTTTATATACGGCACACTTTAGACTACTACTATAAAAAAAAAAAAAGAACGCAACAAAATAACAAAAACAAAAAAAAACATTGACTATGATGGATGACGCAAAAGGCCAGCGGTAGGTCGTTACACAATATACATAGTTTTGCGCCAGACTATTTGTCAAAAAAAAAAAATTATATAAAAACATATACGTATGTATGTGTCTGCAAAGAAAAGAAAAATGAAGGCAATCCATAGGTGCATACACGTAAGTATGTGTGAGAGTGTGCGTGTGTATGCATAGTTATATGGATAGTTTATTTATTGTATATTGGATGGTTCAATATGTGGGCTTTTCTTCTTCTTCTTTTTTATAAAATATTACATAAAAATTTTACTGCAAGGCCTGTGGTGATCCAAATGGTGGTAGTTCATCAATCAATATGAATTTATGTCATAGGAAAATAAATGAATATTTGCCTTGTTTATCTTCACCTGTTGAGTGTGCTTGCGCTTGTGTTTGTGAATGACTGAGTGGGGTTAAATGAAAATTGTATAATCAAACATATTCTCACCTGGTGTTGGGTTGGTATTGTATCCTACAATAGCTGGTAACACCAAAGGCCATTTTAATTTGTACAGTTCACGAGCAAAGGGGTCAGTAGTGGCTGATGTGTGGTGGTGATGGTGGTGTTGGTAGAGCTGGTGTTAAAATACAAGAACTGTTGTCGCACACAAACACACATGACAACACAGCCATTTAGCCCAATTAAACCAAACGAGTCTGCTTCATAAAAAAGGTTGAAAATTGTGAACTTGGTTCAGAAGCGCCTTGTTCCTGTGAAGAGAGATTCCTTTATGTTGTTCCTTTTGTTTGGTTTTGTTTTTGTTTTTTTTCTTTCTTTCTTTTTTTGTTCAACTGACCTATACTTTTACTGGTCATAATGCACAGCAGGTAGGTTGCCGAAATGGTTTGGTCATATTTCTCTTTCTCTCTCTCTCTCCCTCTCTATCTACCTTCTTCTCTTTACCATACGAACTAATAAATTAGTTCAGGTTAACAATTGGACACACACACATGCACACTTACACACCTACACATTATAATTTATATATTTGGTGTGCAAGTGGCTGCCATTTCTATATTTAACATTTATCTAAACTAAGGCGCAGAGGGCACAATGAAAAGGCATTAAATTTTGGCCGAAAATTTCATTAATTTAGATAAATTTGTTCCATTTTATGTTAAAGAGACGAGATTTATTATCGGAAGTATAGAGGTTTTAATTAAACGGCAATAGTGATTAATTTTTGAAATATTATTGAACCCGTTAAAAGGATCTTTGCGGATATTGGCGGTGGGTATGGAAGGTTTGGTTTAAGAAACTTTAAGTGCAAAGATTTTATTTGGCTTAGGCATAATCTAAAATATCCTCTACACAAAAAGTGGGCATGGCAGGTATATATTTTCATATCAACTTGCAGATAGCATTTCGGTTTTTGTAAATTGTGGGCGTGGCTTTGTTCTGACTCGGCCCATTTGTAATAAATATAAATTTTATCTTCATAGCTTAACATTTGTGGTAAATAATTAGATTTTATAGATTGTGGGCGTGGCTTTTGACCGAATTTTGCTCAATACCAAAATATACTACAGTGAGAATGCCAACACCACACAGACATGTAAACATACAGACACGTATGCCTTGAAATTTGTGGGCGTGGCATGTATGTGGCATGCTCTTTTATTGACTGTTTAATTCCTCTTAATGGTTAAATTCTGCATCGCTTAAGTTTTTTGTACAAAGAGGGCGTGTTTCCCGCCCATTTTTGCTTTAAATAAATGAAAACAAACAATAAAGAAATTTACTAAAGATTTACTTATTATTTAAAAAAATAAAAACTTATTGAAAAAAGATTTCGTGGGCATTTGGTCAATAGTATAATAGCCCTTCAAATAGTTGCTAACGGAATGACTATCTTGGTATACCAAAGATATTATACAGTATACTCAGAATAAGGTAAAGCATAGAGTAAGAAACCAACAAAACATGCGGTAGCAGTTCAAACGTATTCTACACGTAACTCTCTAAAATGTTGGTTCCCGTTTCTTTTTCGTTTTATACGAAATTAATGGTTTCCGCTTTCACAAATAGAAGTAATTCAAAAGAAATAAAATTGAATTAAAAAAAACAAACAGCCAACTGCTTAAAAACTCTAAACAAGTGAAAAAAATCTACATAGTGACTAGCGCTAGAGTACAAAAAATATTAAAAAAAAAAGGAAATGGATTATATTAATTAACAACGAAATAATATGATGTACAGATAAGTGCAAAACTTTAATTTGTTTCAAGCGAAAGCATTGAAGTATTAGGAAGATACAACAAAAAGAAAAAAAGAAAAAAAGAAAAAAACGAATTCAATCATTATGTCGGCACTAATAGCAACAATAAAACTATGTAACCACACATTAAATAAAATAAATTAAGTGGAATTAAATAAATTGAGAGGCATTAATAAATAAAGAAAGAAAAAAAAGAACAACACCAACAACAACAGCAACGCGGTCATAAATATTATAATTAGAAAAAATCGTCTGTTACTAAAAACCACAGTCCCGCAGCAGTCATCATATAACAAAGCACATAGTTACGCATCATTTTAGATGCATGTGCGAGTATGTTTGAATGTGTAATGAATGATGTAACAATAATGTGTGTTAATGACAACAGCGGGATTCTAAGCAGTTGCTGTTGTTGCCGACGTATGAATTTTTTTTTTACTTTTAATTAATTTCTTTGAAATCGACACAAGTGGAAATGCGTCTCTGATGTCTTGAATTAATCATTGTTGAATATGTATATAAATCAAAGCTGGTAACTAGTGAGATTCTCACAGAAAGGAAGGAAATTAATAGGTATACAGGAACAGGTATCTCTGTACAATCTTACATCGATCCATGAACGTATCTATGAAGGTTTTTTGAGCAGTGTGCTGTGGATCAAAAAAAAAATAATAATCGAAATGTTAAATGATATATGTATACTATAAATGGAAAAATATTTCAGCTTCATATCTCAATTATTATGTATTTTATTTAAGTACAAAATTGTTATGTACTTATTGAAAAACATTCATTTTAGTTTTGTTTTGTAGAGTGTTAATGCATTATACCAGCATCGATATCAGAGTTATTCTGATTGAACATGTAAGAGAGTCGGACCATTCTTCGGGGCCCTTGTTTTATAGCTTATAGAAAATATGATTCATTTCATGGCCAAGGAGTATAATTTTCATTATTATTTAACACTGAAATTTAACTTAATTTATTTCGAATTTATTTCAATTAGTTAAGGCGCTCATTTAACACCGAAACTTTTCAGAAATTGTTCTTAATTTTCTGCAAAAAAAATCGATGTTTAAGTACTTTTTATTGATTACAACTACCCTCCGAATTTAATTCGAATCTATTTTAAAACTGCTGTAAAAGCTTGCTAAAGAGAATAAAAAATGAATATTTTCGTTCCTGGTCACTAATAAAAAGAGTAATAATTTGTAGACTATATGGTCAATAAAATTTTTTTAATGTTTTTTTTTCGCTTTTATGTCCTCAACCTGAGATAGTGGTATAGTAACTTTATCAATCCGTTTGCAACACCCAGAAAAAGGCCTCAGAGCCCTTACAAAGTATATATATTCCCGATCAGCATCAAAAATTGAGTCGATCCAGACAAGTATGTCCGTGAGTCCATATGTTTGTGTATCTTTCTATTGTTGGCATTCTAATTTTTGAGATATTGTACAGTTACTCTTGGTTTTTGTACGTAGATCGCTATTTAAAACGGTTAAAATCGTTCAAGAGCCACGCCCACAATTGATAAAAACCTATTTATCTGCCACAAAAATTGACCTATTAACTTGGTTTGCATATTTATAGTTACTTTATGCATTGATGTGCCGAAAATGGGCGTGATCGGATAAAAGATACGCCCACAATAAAATTAAAATATTGTATCCTTATATATAGTTATCCCTTTCATCCATGTACTAAAAATAGGCGTAGTTGAATAACAGAGATGCGTTCAATTTACAAAAAAATCATTCTCCACGTAAAACTTGACTTGCACGCTGATACGTAGCACATGCACTATAAGTGGGTGTAATCATATACATGCTGTTACAGATGTGGAGGGTATTTAAGATTTGGCCCAAGCCAAATTTAGTTTTCTTACTTGTTTTTACATAATATTTGTAATACTTTGCATGCTATCTTCATAATAAGACTTGTGAGGCTGGTTATATACCCACCAACCAACAAAATCTAAATTGAACGTTTTATGGCTGCTGTGTTGTTAAATATTAAATCTGAAAATATTCATGTTACACTAATCCCTAGCAATGCACATAAATTTGTACAACATAATAAAATGTCTGTAGATGTGAGTATGGCTATGTTTATATCCAACTATACAAATTAAGCTTAATAGCGCCCACGCGACCATAATATAATGACAGTACTTGTAAATGCATGCATGTATATGTGTGTGTGTGTGTGTGTGTGTGTGTGTGTATGATGGTGTATTTTAGATAAAGAGATGTGTGTTAGCACACAGTGATTACTGTTCACATTTTATGCGAAAACTACACAACACACAAAACTAAACAAAACGAAAGAAAACATAGCGAAAAAGAAAAATAAATAAATAAAACTGCAACCAGCGCAACATGTTTATTAGAAATTTACCCATAAAACTGTTGAATTATAAAATAGTGTGATTGTATGTGTGATGTATATGTATGTATATGAAACAATGATTTATTCTATTGTGTGTATAGAGATGTGTAAATATTTTTTTTTATTTTTTTATTTTTGGCTTATTTTGTTCACAATTTGTTCAACGTTGTTTGTTTTGTTTTTGTTTTTGTTTTTAATTTAATATTAAATCTAAACTGGTCGTCATTGTCGTCAACCATTATCATTATCAACAATTAAAATACAGCAATTTATAACAACAACAAAAACAATAAAAAATAATAACATCAACTAAAGTATAAACAACAACAACAGCTTCACTGTTTTTTACCTTGCACTACTTGGGACTAAGGGAAATAATATTAAGTTTGCGCGTATATTTGTAACTCTTACCTTCAATCGTAGTAATCGATCCAGAAACAAAATCTTAATCGATTTAACCATGTCCGTCTGTATGTCCATGTAAATTTTTACGAATGTTTTGAGATAATTCGGTTAAAAATTGGTATAATAACATTTATTGCCTCAAAGGGGACCTCTTTTAGAAATGAACCGAATTTCACTATTTCAACTACTCTTCTCCATATAAGCTCCCATTATAATGAAAGTCCTGATAAGGCAAAAAATTTCAATTCTTAACATTTTTAGACAAAATGTGGCGAAGAATTGTTAATTAGCTTAATAATTGGCTGTAGTAAATTTGGATCAAATTGAACCATTTTTAGAACCTCTTTTCAATGGTGTTTCATAGGAAGGCCACGAAACTAATTGCTTATTATCTTAGTGGTGTAGGGTATTAAATGATCACTCTTTACCGATTATTATATTTTTACTTGTTTTATATAACAATATAACAATATTAGTATAAGTGAGCTCTACACACACATACATAAATGCATTTACATATATTCAGCTGAGGCGCCACTTTGACGCAAGGCTTTTAATGAATTCATGCAGAAAACATTTGCATAAATAAAAATCAACAAAAGCTTAAAAGATTTTGCGTATATATGTGTATATAATTTATAAAGTAAAAAGTCCTCTCTCACACCAATTAAATAGAAACAAGCAAAAAAATAAAAAATTAAAGAAATAAAACGAAAAATGTTCCTTTTGAAAGAAGCCGCTTTGCTCAACAAACTTTCTACAGTATTTTCAAAACATGAGTTTGCACTGTGTGTGTGTGTGTACCAGCGTTTTTTTAGATTATTAGAACTGATGCGTCACTTTTTATAATCTGTAAGCTTTGTGTAGGTAAAGGTTTACGGGAGCCACCAGTCTTAAGCAAACATGTTCTATTTAGCAAATATTGGCTGAAAAAAATGTTCGTTGTATGAAATTATTACATTTGCGACACAAGTAAAAATACACACCATCACGCTTTAGTTTACCACTCGTAAGATTTAGGAAATAATTTGCCCTCATCCGAGTTTCCAAAGATGCGCAACGAAAATCTTTTCATTACAACAGTTAAGGTCCACCCTAAAAATGATTACATATTAAAATTTTTTCAACTCGATAGGGGGCATATCATTATATATATAGTGTTATAATGTAATGGTGGTCTTAGTTAATCTCCACATAGGGTGCAATATAAAGTTGAAAGAAATTAATTAAAAATCTGCTTGACCATAAATCTTGGTAAAAAGAGATGAAAAAGAGCAAGTAAGAAAACTAAATTTGGCTTAGACCAAATCGTAAATACCCTTCGCATGTATATATAAACAATAGGTGTGGCAGGTATATAAATGGTGTATGGAAAACGTGTCAGATTGATACATAAATTGATTTTTGTGAATTGTTGGCGTGTCTGTGATCCGATCATGCCTATTTTTATGACATAGACGAATGTATATATATATAGATTATATTTTATATATGTGTACAAAATTTCAACTTCATAGCCCAAGGCGGGGGCGTGGCTCTAGACCTATTTTTACAGAGTAGTGATTTGCGTGCAGTAACTGGAAGTATTTGTAAAAAAGTTCTGGTCAATATCTCAAATTTTACGATCGTGAAAATGCCAACAACAGACAGATATACGGACATACATACCTAGATCGATTCAAATTTTGATGCTGATCAAGAATATATATACTCTGTAAGGCGTTTAACGCCTTACTTCTGAGTATTGTAAATGTAATGGCGGACCTTCCCATTTTATGAGGTAAACTAATTATTGAAAACGTTATAACAAGACCAACAAGTGAACAAGAGTTTCCTGGTATTGCTGCTACTGCTGGTGCTCTTCTTCTAAAGACATATATAATACAAACATGACTTATTACGTTAAGGTAACCACGAAAAAAAGAAAAGGAATTCAATTTTTTTTATTACGGGTTATATATATTATGTGTGTATATAGACCAATAAAGCAGCTGTAAACGGAGTGTTGTTCTCATATGCCTAACCATAAAAGTTGTTCAAAAGCAATTGCTTCATTTTTCCACTTCCTTTTCTTTTCGTTGCTAAAGAGGCATTTTTTTAATATTACACAATTACATGCAGTAAATTAGTAATTAGAAATATGTATGGTCAGAGTAAATTTATGTATATTTTATGAGTTTTATAGACATCATCACCTAATATTGTGGAAATTGTGGCTTACTCAGAGTAAATCTTGACATTGGTTAGTTAACAGTAAAATGATGTTTTCTGGTTAAACGATATATATGTTTTATATAATATATATATATATTTATTTAATTTTAGAGGTAATTAATGGTGCAGAGGATTGTTTTCACCTAAAATAGGTGGGTATACTAAGTTTGCTGTGCCGTTTGCAGCATCGAGACAGAAGTCTTGAAAACTGTTCAAGTGGTCTCAATCAAAATTTGGTACGCATATCTACAATTATCGCTTCCATCGATGTGCCAAAAATGGGCATGGTCTAATAACAGACGCACCTACAAAATCATAAACTCGACTTGCAAGCTGACACGTAATGTGTACACTATTAGAGGTGGAGAGATATATATCTGCCGCGCCCAACGTTGTAGTTGTGAAGGGTATTTAAGACTCGGTCTAGGCCAAATTTAGTTTTCTTACTTGTTGCACTTGTTCTTTTTATCATTTGTTTACACAAACTTGATCACTTTATTTAACAACCACTTGTAAAAGAATTCTGTGTAGCGTGATTTTTATTATACTTACACATGTACATAAAAGATTATTAGTTAAATTCATTTATTTCATATAAAGCCACTTTAAAAGTAATTTAATTATTGAAAAATCGGTTTATTAGATTTATAAAATAATGAAATAATTCTCAATAATAAATTTTTTTTTAAACAAGTGAAAATATTATGCATAATGGTAGGTTCTAATCGATTATTTTCATTTTTTTGAGTTGAGTTGAATTAAGAGCTAAAAACGTTATTTTATAAAAAAGTGTTGTGAGGGGATGGGAATGGAAAAATTCGTCGTATAAAGGCTAAAATTTACAATTTGACATTTGTCTTGAAAGGAGATTTATGACATCTACTTATAATAGATCCCGTTGTTGGCCCAAAAGTTATCCCAATACCATCCACTCATCAACAAGTATCAAACAAGTTGATTACAAAAATTACAGAGACAGACGGATGAACAGAATTTGACTTTAAATTGATCGATATAAATAAAGAAGGAGTCTAGCTTTAACATCTAAGCATATATAATATACACTCTCCGTGGTGTAGAGTATAAAAATGGTGTAAAATATATAAATAACAGTAATTACAGGTGACTTAATATCCGACAAATATTTTATCCTCAATTATTTATCATATATGGTCTCTGCAACAGTATTTATCTCTGTTAGACTGTATATGTTGGTACAGCTTAGTTTTAGTGGAAAACTATTGACGGTCAGATTATTACAGTGATATTTTCAACCGATTGACAGACGTAGTGTGTACCGTATATGGTATAAAAATCTCCCCCAACCATTATGTTTGTGCTGGAATGCTATAAAAATCTATAGCCCGCGACTGTAGTTGAAATAAGCCGCAAAAGTTTTACAACCAACTTTATTCTAATATCGATTGGATACCAAGTACAAAATGTATCCGAGGGATACATTTTTATAGTGCATATTATTCGTAGATTGTTAGCTTAACCACCTGTTTTTTGCTTCTTTGTTTTTGTCTCCAATTAAAAATTCTAGTCAATAGTGACACATGGGGATATATAATAAAATATCAATATCCTTAAATTTTAATTGCTTTGTGTGAAACCTGTTGTATGCAATTTTATTTCCCCACTTTAACTGATGATAATCACTGTTATTATCTTATAACATTTTTACTACTCAATTATCAATTAAAGATTCTTAAATTATGATAACAGGGAGAAAACTTGTTTGCATATCTGCACAGATGCCAGGTGTAATAATTGGTAGGAGTAAAACTTATTACGTAAAGTATAAACTCCTTATGGTTATAATGAAGATGCAGCAACTTTCTAAATACTAATTAAAAAATCATGATTATATAAATAATTTTTAGAACTTTTTATTATGTTCTTGATCGGCCTGAAATACTGCATACTGGGTTTTCTTTTCACCCATGGTAGACATTCTCCTGGTTGCAAAAATAAAGATATCGATTTCATCGATTCGATATCGATTGGCAGAAATAGTAGTTATTAGTAGAACACACCCACAATTAAGCAAAAGCTGTAGGAAAATAATTTTTTTTAGATGTTTTTAAGAGATTTTTCGCTGCAGATTCCGTTTACAATATATAAAAAATATAGCCACGCCCATATTATAAAAAAAATCGCAAAAATTAAGTTATGAAATTTTCAATTCATATTTTTAATTATCCTATCCATTGATGGATGACAAAAATGGGCGGAAAGGGATAACAGACGTGCCCAAAATTTTCAAAAAAAAAGGTTTTTTTCAGAATCCTTCGCGTATGTTTAAATATTTTATTAAATTTGTTATTAAAGGGCATAATAACGTGCACGCCACGCCCATTGTTTTGTATAAAGTAACTCCATGTAAATGTGTAAAGAATACTTAAAATTGCCCAAATTTAGCATAATTTTAAATTTAATTGAATTAAATTAAAATAATTATTTATATATATAAACTAATTGGTCAAGAGCCATGCCCACAATCGACAAAAATTTTGTATGCACTATAGAAGTTATCCAATCCATCGATGTGCCAAAAATGAGCGAATAACAGATGCGCACACAATTGACAAAAAACCGTATTCATCATAAAACTCGACATGCAAACTGATACATACACTATTAGAGGGCGTAATAATATATGTGCCACGCCTACTGTTTATATGTAGATGTAGGGGGTACTTAAAATTTAGTTTTCTTACTTGTTTAATTTGTAAAAAAATTTTTAAATATTGCTTTAGACCCTTTTGTCATAATTATCCGCCAAAAATAATATTTATAATTAATATGTTATTTAGATTGATGATGAATTAGATCGCGCGTTCGATAAATTATGTATTTATTTATTTATCTTTTTTAATAATTCTTTGGAAAATCGAACTTTTAACTTTGTCAGTTCAAGTTTTACTTATCTATCAGTTCAACACTGACATTTCATATAAAAAAGCGTTTTGTCGTTGTTTTTCAATGTGTTGTAAAATGATACAATAATACGTAAATATCAAAGTTGAAGCTCGCCGTTACTTATACAATATTCATGATACTAAATATTGTATTGTTGTTGTTGTTGTAATATTAGTTGGGAAAATGTAAATGCGCTATAAAAACTAAGGTTGGGCAGTGTATTTTATAGAGCACCAGTCACACTGTGTGATGCTTTTCAAAAAAGTTGGGTTCAACCCAAATTTGCCCAAAACAAACGAGTTTCGTATTTTTCGTTTTGTTTGTGTGTTTTTCTTTTTTTCTATGTTTCTTCGATCCTACTCAAAAACACACTTTCAATTTCATTTTCAACACACAGAACTGTACAAATGCAATACAAATACTGTGTGTGCTGATTGTGCGATCAAAAAAGTAAAAAAATAAAAAAGAAGCAAAACAACAAAAACCACCCAAAAATCAGCAGCTAGCCTCGTCTAAACAGTCACCTCACAAAATTATCTATAATGTTATTGTTGTTGCTGTTGAGTTTTCTGTTTGTTTGTAGTTTTTCTCATTTGCCAAAAGCAGCAGTTGCTGTAACAACCGAAACGGCAACAAGTAACTACAACTGCATAAATACAGAAACAAAAATAAATGAAAAAAAGGTCAAAAGTAAACCGCCGCCAAAATCTAAGGCGAAAAACACCTTCAAACGTCAACATTTAAGAAAAAACATTATCACAAAAGATACGGTAACAAATCTTCCCATAGAGCAGACAGCCACTAATAACCAACCATACCCATACAGACGCACACACACACAAACACATACTCATATGTTGCACTCTAAGAAACTGCTTTAAAACACCTCGTTTAATTTACACACACACACACACACACATACACATACACACCATTAGATTCATTTGATTTAATCCAAAACGACTTATTTGAAGCTGCATTAGTGACTGATCGTTAATCATATAAATTGAAATCTGAAATCAGCTTAGCCAACTATTAGACGCTTGTGTGTGTGTGTGTGTGTGTGTGTGTGTGTGTGTTATTGGTTTATCATAAATTCTGCAGCAATTCAACGATATGACAGCCAAATATGTACTTTATCATCAATTGAATTTATATAACATCGCACAATCATATATGTGTGTGTATGAATGTGTGCGGAGATGTGAATTATTACAAATTAAGGAATTACAGGAAATTAATTGCTAGCAAGTTATACCTGATATGAATATAATAAGTTTATTATTCCCTTTGCAACTAAACCACAACTTCGTTCGTGTGAGGTGTGGCTTTGTGAGTTTTAATCAATAAAATATCAATCAATACTTAAAACAAATAAATAAATTTTTATAAGGAAAAATCGTAAATAAGTTCTACAAATGGGGGTGGCAGGTATCTGACTACATCCTCTTGTAGTCATGCATCAAGCATGACATGCATTTTATTTAGAAATAAAGTTTTTTTTCCGCAAATTGTGCCCTCTATCGGTGAACAGCCTAATTATACATTTCTGTTTAAAATTTCAACTTTATAGAGTAATTCTTATAGTTGATAGTTAAATTTTTACTAACAGTGGGTGTGGCTGTTAACCAACTTCACCCATTTTGATAGATTTCTAAGTATGTCTTCTAATATTTTAGTATTTTATGTATCAACTTGAAAATTTTATTATATTTTTATGATTTGTTAAATGTGGGCGCGGCATATAACCAATTTTGCTTAAATTATAAATTAAAGCAGTGATAAAATTTCAGCTCAATATCTTAAAAAACTACAACTGTGAGAGTGCGGACATACAGACATTAAATCGCTTTAGATTTTGATTCTTGCGCAGCAGTCTTTGCGGAGCCTTTGATATTGTCACTCCCCAACATTAAGTAACTCTTACTTATAAAACTTGAGCATTTTACTAGAATTATCTAAAATGAATGATTTATATATATATTGAATATTGCCTGTTGTTACGAGTATATCTAGGAAAGAATATTTTATTGTATTATAGTGAATATGTTTTCCAAGTAACTGGTTATGATTGTGTTGTTTATATCATGTCTTGTAACTTGTAATTCGAGTGAGAACAGCTCTTTTTTTTATATGAATGCATAATAAATAAGTCACAATATAATATGTTTTATAACCATGGAACAGTAACTCATGTCATTTGTATTTACTGTTGATACCCACCATCTCGAGGTTGGGGGTATATACATATATATATATAAACGATTTTGTCAAAACATTAGATACTTTAAAAAGGAAGGAGGGGAACTTCTTAGACCCAACAGGTACATTACGTTTCATACGCAATGTCCGTCGGTCCATCTCTCTTTAAAAGAAAAGGAAATTTTTCTTTTACTCTTACGTTATTATATTAATTGTCATATTGATAATCCTGAAAAGGCTTACCACGCCCACAGTCTACGTAGCATAATTATAAGTCATAAATTTCCTTTTAATACATTAAGATGGTGGGTACCCAACGTTTGCCCTGAGCCTTATAAATCATTTTTATTTATTTCGTAACATTTATACCGCTCGTTGTGGGCCCTCACACACATGTACACACATAAACAATTATTTATGAAAATGTTTATAGTATTGCAGTTTTTCAATTTTCTCGTAATAAAAGACAAAATGTGCATATAAACACTCAGCATGTGTTTGGTGTGACAATCAGTTTCAATTAGAACTGCAGTGAACTAAACTGAAAGAAAAAAAAACGAATATATATTAAAAAAATTTGCTGCCATAACATATGCTGAGATGCCTAATAGTTCTTGTTGCTATTGATGATTGCATGTTGCATGTGTGTGTGTGTATTTGTGTATGGATGTGCATTTATTATAAAACACATAAACACATAATAGCACCGCGTACCACCTGGACTTGAATTATACAACTTTCGAACCAATTATTCTATTTCTATGCCTGGCGGATAACATATACTATGCCATAGTTACAGCGCTAGCTAGCTCATAGGTATTATATAAAGAGCTTGTTTGTTGGATTGCTTCAATGGCTGGCTGGCTGGCTGCCTCTGTTGGTTAGTTGGTTGGTAGGTTGGTTGTTTGGTCATTTGGCAGTCATGGGAACCACTTGGACAAATAACTGCAAGCCACTATAACCAAATGTTGGCCAATGCACATTACATTCACACACACACACGCACACATACAAATATAAAAATATAAGTACAGAAAATAAAAATAGGAGCGACTGGTTTAAAGTGATCATTAAACAGCTTTTTAGCATCAATATCAATAATGAAGTATGCTACGCATGTAAAACATTTATACATACTTGTCTATAAACATTTATGTACATTACATGTGCGGACGTAAGTGTACGCTGAACTCAATAAATAAATGAATATCAATGACCACGAAGCGAGGACGGGCGGTTTATGTTTTTCAATTTTTTTTCTTTTTTTTTAACTACACACCTAGGCAGAAATTTGTAGATATGTGTGCATATAAAGGCTGACTGAGAATAGAGAGAGAAACACAGAACCCATTAGCTACCACATAACAACTGAAAAACACCTTGCGCTCGACTAAATTGTTAGTGTGAAATGTTAGCAGCAATCGCTAAAAAAACAACAACAAAAGAAGAAAAAAACAACATGAAAATTACAACTCAACCATTAAAGAGGAAAACCAATCACAACGACAACCAAAACTGCACTAGGTAATAATTTTATTACACACACACACACACACACACACACGCGCGTAAATATTCTTACAGCAACCCCGTACTAGCTTATATTATACTATACTATAAAGAAAACCAGAGCTGAGCTGAATTATTGTAAAACTTGTTTAGCTAAGAAGAAGCAGAAGAAAAATAAGAAGTAGAAGAAAACGAAGTAGATGAAGAAAAATGGGTGTAAAAGTAACAAATAAAGAAAAAACTTTATATGGATAAACAACTATTGGATACTGTATGTATATTTTCTTTGCAAGGGGCGTGGCATGCGTTAAATTGTGTCCTCTTTTTTAAAGCCTATGAAAGTATTTCTAGGTTTTACATTCATTTCTACAATAAAGTAAGATTTTTTTTTCTAAATTGTGGGCGTGTCAGTTATTTAGTACATTGCTAAGTGGAATATAAGTGTATAAGTATATGACAAAGTAAATTTATTAGTGTTTTGTTCCTCGTGGGCGTGAAAGATTTATTCAATTAAGGGCGTGGTCGCCAATTTATTTATATTTTTATATTTAATTTCAAAAATATAATGTAGTGTAAAAATATCTTTATGAAATTTCAGTTCAGTATACAAAAATAATGGTGATAATAAGCAATCAATGGAAGTGGACGTACGGACATATAATATAAAAACATCGCTAAACCGTTTGGAATAGCATTTTACATAAATCGAGATTATATACAGTTTCTATAGGACTTTTAAACAAACAACATGACAAACTTAGTTTACTTGTTTTTTTTTTATGGTAAATAAAAGTTGAAAGCAAGTGCTGGTTATTAAAGTGCGCCGGCGCCCATACTATTACCTAACTTGGCTTGCTAAACAATGTCGTTTTAACGCTTTGTTTAGCTTCTACTGGAGTGGAGTGTTGTGTGTTTTTTCTTCTGGTTGTGGTTGTGTTGTTGCCATTGTTAAGCTATTATTATATATATAAATCTTTATATAATCAGTACGTTTAGTCTCCCCCCGTGGAAACTGGTCTATTACAAGCTAGAAGCCTCATATTTGTGCATATTATGAAAACCACTTTTGACTTGTTTGACAACTGAGTTAAGCAAACGTTGCCTGTCTACCTGTCTGGCTGGCAGCCCATCTGCTTCTCCACAGGGTTTGGTTTGGTTTGGCTTGCTTGCTTGCTTGTTGTTTGTTTCTCTTGTTTTTATTTTGGTTTTCTGCTTCTTTATATTTACATGCATTTAACTTAAGCAGAATTCAATTCTCTCATGCATTTTTCTATAAACATACCTTTTTACGTATGCATGTGTGAATGTATATAAATACGCTTTAGATTGCATGGGCTGTGAGCAGTCGTTATTCGATGAAGCATTGAATTGAGACCGCGTCACTAACTAATACCTGTCATTAATGATTCACTAACTATGCCAGTAAATGGCTGAAGTAGCAATACACGGCCCAGCATAGCATAGCACGGTGCTTTGTGCCATGTATAGAACAAGGAGCGGGTTAAACAATAAACGATGCCCACGGCTGTTAAATGCAGTTACACATGCACTCACTTAGCATCGCAAATGACTGACAGACTGCTGCCTTTACTGCCTTTACTGCCTTTCCTGCTCTGACTTTGAATGGAAACCTACTATTTCGGTTTTATTAATGAATTCGATTAATAACCATTAAAATGATTTTCAACAAAATTTTGCAAAAATGATCGTTTTAACGAAACAGCTGTAGGTAACGCCCAGAACAGTCACCATTCATTCTCTCTTCGATTTCCTCTGCCAAGCATTTGTTGTGCGTCAGTCAATGAGCTTGATAATGTTTTATTGTCACTACAATAAACGTCATTAAAGTCTGATCTTTAATTACTGTAAGTTTTTCATTAGTTGGATTGCAATTGCTGCATTTGTTGCATGCATGAAATATTGTAGTTTATGGAGTTTTATTTCTTTCATCATGAACAATTTTAAATCTCTCTAATACGTAATCGTTGTTTATTGAATGACTTGAATATCTTCCAGTTTCCTAATGCTTCATTACAGTGGTAATGTAAATTTTGTTCTTTGGTCGAGTTGGTTACAACTTTAGTTCATTATCTACTGAGAAGTTAGAATGAGTAATAAAACTAAATTCGTGCCTTGGGTCAAATCTTAAATGCGCATCTACATAAAAAAAGGGGGCGTGGTAAATACATGATTATACCCTCCATTATTTAGCTTTCAAGTAAAGTCTTTAAACTGAGTTTGATTTTTTCTACATTATAGGCGTTATCTGACCACTCCCATCTTTAGTAAATCGATTAATGTTTTAATAATAAATATTTATATCAAATTTCACCTTCACAGCGAAATTTTTGTGGCAATAATATAAATTTTTCTCAATTGTGGGCGTGGCTTTTATCCGATTTTGATCAATTTAAGCAGTAATCTGCTGTAAATATATATTTATTAATATGTCAAAAATTAAGATCGTGACAAAGCCAACAACAAACGGACGTACGGACGCATGCGTCTATATCTCAGTTTTTAATGCTTATCAAGAATATATATATATAAGAATATTTTGTAGGCCTGCAAATGGAATGGCAAACTTAGTATACCCTCCCCCAATCTATGAGGGTATGATTTTGCCTGTCGTCTTGGACAATTGATTAGAAAAAAGAGATGAAATTATTTATTTGTTAATTTAATCTTCATTTCATGAATTAGTTCAAAAGGCCGCAAAAAGAGAAGAGACGCAACATTTGTAGCCTTCCGTCATATAATGTGTGCATAAAGGATACTGACAATAATTAATATTTGTTGTTTGGTTTAAGGAAAGTATAAAAAAATTGATCATTAATTATGGAAAGGAATTGTTTGAATGATTATTTACTTTACTTCGGTCTACACACATGCACACACATACACAACAATCAACGATATTGTTGTTTCAGTTTATGTGTGATGTGGAAGAAAAATTCATAACAGTATAATAAACCGAAAAAAAAAGTAAACCGAATGATATGTTGAGAGGATTTACATATTTACAACATATACGCTACATTTCAGTACAAGTGTGATTGGTATGTATTACAATTTATAGGTTTATTGAAGCTTTAGTTGAACGTATCTATTTATTTAACAGTCACTGGGATTCGTTCAATTATTTGAAATTATTTTGTTGTTTCTGTTTATCTTATGGCTTTATTTAGTGTAGGGGGTCTGTGCAGTCACTCTTGTGAAATTTGTTCAATTTGAAAATTATACAGCATAGACCAACCGGGCGGACAGTTGTCATAGTAATGAACAAAAATCATTAATATGGATACCTGGACAGATGGACAACATATAACTTCTTGTAGAAAGATAACTACGACGTTGTGTAGTTATGCAAGCTTGTGTGATTCGTTTACAAAATGCATTGACAAAGTGTACAAGCGTTGCCATGTTTATGTTAAAAATATACAATTACCGAACGGGCAGGTATTTGTGGGTGATTGTAAGAGAACTGAATGAAATGCAACAGCAACACCACATGCAACGGTAGCAATAACATACAGAATATATCGTCAACACTAAAGGCTTTACGTAAGTGTACAATAACAACAACAACAAAAACAACAACAACAGCAATAACAATGTTGTATACCGTTATATAAAGCATTTGGTTACACAGCAGTAAGCCTACATAAAAGTAAGATTGTTGTTGCTGCTGCTGTTATTGCTGTAGGTAGGTAGGTAGGTAGGTTGGTAGATAGGTGGGTGATGTTGATGTTTAAGGAAAAGATTAAAAAATGTAGTAAACGTCTTGCACACAAGTGGTGAGTTGTGTGTATACGTCTGATAAAATACTTACTTGTATGAATGGATGTTAAACATGGCAACAGCCCTTACATACTGGACACACACACACACACATACACACACACATACACACACACATACTCAAAAAAGAATTATAGGCTTTATGCCGATACTGTTATGGTGGTGGTAGTGTTTGCTGATACTGATAAGGCTGTTGTTGTTATTGTTGTTGTTATTGTAGTTGTTGTTGTTTTTGTTACATGTAATTCACAATTTAACCAAAAAAACCACAAAATCGGGCATGAAAGTGCGAAAAATACAGACCAAAAGATATATATATATATATATAGAGGGAGAGAGAGATGGTGAATGCGACATTCCCAATGATTCGTGGTTTTATTGTTAAAATTTTAATACTCCACAAATAAAACATTTACAATAATTACCTGAAAGGTGATTCCAATAATTAAATGCGTTGTTACACTTTCCTCACTATTGTGCACAATGTATATATATATATATATATATATATATATAGAAGTTGACAAGCAGCCAACAGATGAATGAACAAACTGAAGGTATAATTGTTATACAAACATGAGAACAATAAACAGCTCATACCCGTATGCCTACCATACCAAAATATTTAAAAATTTTTATTCACTCGAGATGGGAGGTATATTAAGTTTGTCATTCCATATGCAACACTCTAGAAGGAGTCATCAGATATCCTAGAAGGTATATATTTTTGATTAGCATCAAAAATTGAGTCGGTCTATGTCCAGATGTCCCTGTGTCCATTCGTTGCTGGCACTCTTGTGCTCGTTAATTTTAAGATATTGAGGTGAACTTTTGTACAGACATTTTTAGTTTCCAAACGCAGATTGTTGTTTAAAATTGGTTCAATAACCACGCCTACAATGGTCATATAATTAGCCTGCACACATATTGAGATATTGTACATATTTATGGCTACTCCATTTGTAAATGTTCGGAAAATAGGCATGGTTGAACCAAAGACACGCCCATACTCGTTAAAAATCTTTCTTTTCTGCACAAAAATGTATGAAGTTAGATTTGGGTTTTTACATCCATAATTATCCCAACCATGGCTAATAGTCGGATAACAAGCACAATTCACAAAAACCTCAAACAGAATAAAATTCTACTTGCTTGAAATTGACAAGTAATATATACACCATTAAGCAGCATAGTAATATATTTGCCACGCCCATTATTTGTATGTAGACGTGGAAATTTGGCTTAAGTTAAATTAAATTTTTTTATTTATTTTAATATAATTTTAAAAATGTATGTTTATAAGCAGCTGAAGCATATGAATAGAAGACTCCTTCCCAAGTAAAATCTTAATCGAAATATCCAAGATAAAGTGTGAATTAATACATCGGTTAATGATTTAAATAATTAGAGCAATTCCATGCATTATTTGCATTCAACAATGGTGCACAATTACCGCCATATTTAACACGCACGTTTGTAGTATTAAGTTACGCTGTAACGTAAGTCACGAGTTCCTTGACTGTTATCATTAATGTTGGGTACAAGCAATTAATAATCTTCTCAATCTTATTGATTTTTATTTTTCTTGTCAATTTCGTATCCGGTTATCAACTTTTAACAATTAACGGAAATTCGCGTTAATGAGGTATAAAACTGTGAAATTTATGTGCAGAGCTTTTTCATATGTCGCATGAGTTAAATTTTTACAGCTCATACGTAATTGAATATGTGTACGAACGAGCCTGCATTATGTACGAAACGTCCAAACCATTAATATGAATATATTTCTCAATGTGTACTCATATGCAAGCACATTAAAACTGAGTGTGGAAAACCATTCATTTCAATTAAAGTTTCTTTCTTTGTATGCGTAAAAGTTTTTATTAAAATTTCAAGTTAAAATATATCGTGTGCGTATGCAAATGTGTGTACGTACGTAGATGAATTTTAAAATGAAATAAAAGTATATGAAGGGCACGGCATATATGTAATTGCTCCTTTTTTTTAGGATTTTAAAAGTGCAGGGTGTACTCCATCTCCAAAAAACGAAAAGCGAAGTAGTTGAAGGGCGTGTCTGTTTTAAATTTTCATTCATTTTAAAACATCAAGAAGGCGTAAGTATATATATATTTATAAATCAGTTTTGGTGTTTCTTATATGTTCCACATAAGATGGGAAGCTATTTAAAATTTGGCCTAAGATAAAATTTTGTTTTCTTACTTGTTTTTTATTAACTTTAAAGTAGAAGATAAAACCTGTTTCTTTTTCTATATATTTCTAAACTTACCTTTTGATTCTGGTCGACTATTGCCAGATTTTTCGTTACGTATACGTCCCGTATGAAGCACTGAAACTTAAATGTTATCGAAATATTTCTTTTCATATATAATATAAACATTCAGAAGCGCAAAAAACAAATGCCTTAGGCCAAATAATAAATACCCTACAGAATTATGTATAAATAGGGGGGTGGCGGATAATATAATAATGGTGTATAAATAACATTTTAACTTCATGTCGGACATTATGCTTTATAAGGTATTTCTTATAAATTGTGGGCGTCTCCACGCCCATTTTTGTGTCATCGTCAATGGATAGGCTAATTATAAACACTTAATAAAATTTCCATTTTATATATGAAAATTTTTATAGAAGAAAAATAAATTTTTTCTTATTTATGGGCGTGGCAATTAACCAATTTTGTTCATTTTAAAGATCTAATTGCATTAGATATTTGTTTATAATAGAAAGATTGCAACTTCGTAGCACTTGATTATATATTGAATGCTAAAAGTTGAGTATCGGTCACGCCTAAAAAAACTGTATAAAAAACTTTGGTTTAACTTACGATTTTTGAAGTAAAACGCATTATATGATTTAATAATCTTTAAAAAAACATACTTTTATATGTCAGCCATGCCCACAATCTAAGTTTTTACCAAACATTTTTATTATTTTATTTATAGTGACTTAAAAATAAACTTCCTTATTGTTTGTGCAGTTATAATATTATTCCATACCATACCATATCATAGTTATACTCGTATATCCACTTGCACAGGAAGATTAAGATTTCACTTTTATTTCCAAATATTTTAACAGAAGTTTTGCCATGATTGGCAAAATTAAAGTAAAAATAATAAAATGTTATTCTCTTTGTGTCAATAATCGTCACATTTAATTGATACATTATTATCACTTTTATTTTAATGATTATTATTTACCATCTTTCCTCTTGCCTGAACATACCACTCCGATCATAAAGCCGTAATTTGTAAAAAATAACTATGTACTGGCTTAGGTCAATATTTGCGATGCTCTACATATTTTCATGAAACAATGTGGGTGTGGCCGGTATAAAATTTTGATTTTTTTAACGGCTGCTATAATATATTGTATACTACACATAGAAAATATTTAAATTTCTCTTTACATGAATATTTTTTGTAATTTGTGGGCGTGTTTGGTATTGAATTCCACTCTAATTCAAAATATTTTAAAAAAAGTTTCAATGCCTTACCAAACATCAACTTGGCATCTCAGCTTTCGTGACTGTATCGAATTATTGTCAATAATGTAGGCGTGTCTTTTAAGCAATTTTAGCCATTTTTTATAAGAAACTCCATCTTCATATGAGTTAACGGACGTATGGACATTTGCTAATTAAATGAAGATTTAAACGTTAAATCCGTCCTCCTTATAGTTGCAAACGCTACAGTCAACTTAATTTATTTGTAATTTTTAAAAAAAATATGTATAAAGTTAATAAGTGTGAAGAAATGTGCAAACAATGGTTTAGAGTGAGAGTATAAACACAAAAGAGAGAGAGAGAACCGGGAAGAATGCTGACATTGAAAGGAAGCAATTACGTTTATCTGTCACTTGACATCGATAGTTGAAGAAAACGCAACCTTTTTTTGTTTTTGCTTCCTATTTTCTCCCTCTATTGTATTTCACAATTTCATTCCCGGTGTCTGTGTGCAACATAATACAGCAAGTTGGGAAAAATATTTTAGTAGTTGTATTATTGCTTCCGTTTTGCGCGGAAAAGATGAAGATGCCGCCTTGCCAACTTCAGCGATAATGATGTTTTAATGATGACTGAACTATTATTGTTGTTGGCATATGTTGCAACATATAAACTCTTCTAAAAGTTTAATGTTAATGTTGTTGACATTTGAAGAAAAGAAAAGAAACGAAAAAATTAAATTCAAGCATTTGTTCTTCTTCTTTAATATGTGTATAGTATGGATGGGTGGAGTGCATGAAAAAATAAAATTCAATTTTTTCATTTTATTTTTACTTTTTAAATATTTTGTTATATATAGTACGAGCTACTCTAATTAGAGACAAAAAAAGAAAAAATTTATTAATTATAAGTGAAGTGAATGCACAGCGAATTACACTCCAACACTATTGAGTGTTGTAAAACAAGATATTGTTGTTGTTGTTATGCCGTCAAGTCTTTAGTGTGTTGTGTGTGTTGTTATGGTTATCGTAATGTCTAGTGAAAATATGTTAAATGGTAGCTGCAATAAAAGTGATAACATGACGTTCGTCGTCACCCATGGATGATACCTTTCATTAGTCCTCTTCTTTTGTGCTGGAAGAAAAGCTTTTAAAGTTTCTTTGCTTTTTTTTTTCAGAAAAGTAAAATGTAGAAAATTACACTAAGTAAGTAATTATAGTGACCAGTTTAACAGTAAAGGCTCCTCTCCTGCGACAAAACTTAGACCCTCATCGTCCCCGTGCTTCTTCTATGAAGCATGGATGCTAATACGAAATGATCAGGTTCCTTTTGACGTGTTTGCTAGAAAAATTCTTCGAAAGCTCTTTGGACCTAGACCTAAATAGGTTGTCATCGGCCAGTAATAGTGAAGTAATAAAAATCTTTCTTTGTCTTTCTTAAGTAATGAAAACCATTACCGTACGTCGTACCAAATGCATTATCCTATGAGCACATGCTCGGGGCACTCCACTCAAATTAAAATCGTGTCTAAATTGTATGATTCCGTTTATTTATACCCTCCTACCGTTAATTATTGACATTATCATGATAATAGTATATGTACTGTTGGATACGTTTGAAACAACACTTTTTGTTCCTTTAAAAGTTGGCAAATATTTCAAATTAACAATTTTGTAAAATGATTGTTAATGCCGCAATATAAAGGCAACTCCGTACGTGGTATGCTTTTCCTCATTCTTGTTAATATTTTTCTATTTTTTTCCTAGCTTGATTACAAAAATGGTTAATTTTTTAATAAATTATAAATTATGTGCGTTCAACATTCTTCGAACGAATGCTTGGTGACAGTTACCAGGCAGCAACCAGTAACCAATGAAATGTGATAAAAATTTCAACACCAGCAAGAAAATTTAATTTTATACCTTTCCCATAAATTTGTTATTGCGTTTGTCACATCTAAACGATCATTAATATGCATATGAATCATTTTAGCCATCTTTGTCCGTATGTCAGTGCAGGGTTGGAATGTTTACCAGCATTAATTTTAAGATTTTAAACTGCAAGTTAGTTTCTTTACATGGATTATTGATTAAAGGGAGCAATTTTGATTAAGAGACACGCCCCTTATAGAGAAAAATGTATCTCTAAAGTAAAAATATAGTTATGAAGCTAAAATGAATAATTAGCTTAATCGTCTATGGGAAAAAATGGGCGGAACACGCCCACAATTTATAAAATATCTAATTTGGCTTAGAAAACGAGTTGTTAGTTGATTCTTAATACAGGAATAAGAAAAATGATACTTGTCACGCCCACTTTTTTAAATGTGAATCTTATGTAAGACATGGTGAAACCAAATTTAGTGTTTTTAGTATTTCGATGCCATGTTTAGTTATGATACTTTTTTGTATATGGTTCCAGTTCCACTTGAATTAGCGAAAACGTACATGAACTGAAATGTAAAAAAAAATCGTTTGATAACATTTTGAGAATATTGAAAAGTGGAATGTGTCGCAGTAAGTGCGTAATGGAGAGGACATATATAAACAGCAATTTATGTGTTGTAGATAGATTGTTGTAGCCGGTTGGTTTACAACCCATTTATCGTGTGTTAACGTAAAGCAAAGACACTGACAAGAGAAACGAACAAATTGAATGCGTTTATAAATCTTTATATTTACTTATAGATTTCATTAAATACAAGGTAAGGTAACCCATACATGATTCCACTTTTTTATGCTCCCCTCCTCTGTCGAACGTTTCGTGCTTAGATTTAGGGAGATCGGTACTGGAAGAATGTAAAGCATCAAAGTATGTATAAGTGTATAAGTATTAGTTGTTGAAGATTGGCATGGGGTTGAGTGCAGTGTGATAGTTTTCCTGTTTGTTTATTTTAATTTTTTGTTTCTTTTCACTGTAAAGCTTTTCTTTCCTACACTGTGTTAGTCACCCTATCTGTACACAGATAATGTCAGATTGATTTGAAAATATTTTACAATTACACGGTTACTCTCTACGTAGTAAAGTCCAGTATCACTTTCATGCGTATAAACCTGTTCTTAAGCAACGCACCACATTACACACAGACCAGAATCTGTTGCAACTATTTTCTTCGTCATCTTCTTTTTTTTTTTTTTTATTATTGGTATTGTTGTTGTTGTTGTTTTTATTATAATAATGTACTCATTTAATCTGCATTTTATAAAACATATCAATTATTGACAATTAAAGCGGACAACACTTGTTTTCATACATATTTAAGTTGCCACCTTTCTTCTACTCGTCTTCATTGTGAGTTGAGCCGATTTGAAAAATGTCTTCCTATCCATTACATAATACATAATATACATAATATGTTGATAATATATAAATTAGAACCAAATGGAAAATTTTATACCTGTATGTGTGTGTATTCTAATAATTTATGGTCATATAATGCTACTTACGATCTTCACTTTCATTCGATTATGTGGTATAACTGATAACATAATGAAAGTTAATATTTGAAATAATAGCATTCCTAACTATGGAGTCAATCAATCTATCAATATCTTGATAATTGATTATTTTATAATCTGTCTTGCTATTAACTGAATATACCATAAATTATGAATTTATTACATTGAAGCACTGCGTAGAGCACCAATTAAGATCTTAGTTGAAGTTGATGCAACTTTCATGGCGGAAAGGGAAACTGGAAAATTCCGACTATTGTTTATGAATAAATATTCGCACCCAATTGCATTTGTAAACTATTTTGCATCATTAATATTCATCTAAGCTAATGCGTTTCCTTTTCATTACTAAAAGATTTCCAACTACGTTTCTATTCTTAGAACGCATTAGAATTGATATACTTTTCCTGCTCTGTGTACTTTTTACATAAAATAAGAAGTACTCTAATTTTATTTATTTATTTATTCATTTATATTCACACAAGGGTACAATGTATTATAAGGTATAAAACTTAAGATGTTTATATAAAAATAATAATACAATGCAGATTGCCAAAACTGCGCTTGAATAACAATATTATGAAAAACTTATTGTAGGATACATTAAATAACTAACAAAAATATCAACAACAATAAATAAAACATCAAGAACGAAAAAGTGAAAAAGCAAACAAAAACACAAAAAAATAAATAAATCAACAACAAAATGCAAAAAACAAAAATAAAAAACACAAAAACAATAAAAACTAAAAATCCAAAATTCCTAAATAATATAACAATTTTATATAAAGAAAAAAAATTAAAAAAAAAAACAACAACAACAACAACAACAATAACAAAATGACAAACTGATTTAGAATTTATTACCTTGCACGATATTATTATATGTTATATAACTTATTCTTCACCACATAAGATGTAACTCTTTTCTAGCCGTTGTACAATATACTGATTAATGGCATTCCCCCGCCTTCTTCATTGTGTAGTAAACGTTTCGGCAAAATTTTATATACGGTACTGTATACAAACAAAAAATACTTAATAACAGCAATCGGATTATGATTGTCATCATTATTATTGTCAGTCATGAGGAAAATTTTACGGGTACAATTTAAATATCAAGTCTCCAGTTCTATATTCCCTGTTGTCATACAATAGTTTCACTTTACATACCTACCTATTTATATGTATGGAAAATATTACAACGATTTCTTTTAAGTACCACGAAGGTTTTAAAATATATAATAATTCATACATAAAAGGGCTTAGAGCAAATTTATACAAAATAAGCTTCCCGGGTAAATAGTATGCATAGCATAAAAGAAAAGTGTACACAAAGAAAAACTATGGTAATTGCAAAGAGAACAAGTCTAAAATCGATAGATCATGAAAGCAGCTATGATTCAATCATCTACCTACAGTGAAATTAAAAAATACAATGATTGTAAGAGTTTTTCGCAAGTTACCGGTACCCTGCGGACCACCTGTCCGTACAAAAAAGGCGTTAAGCCTCATGTCTGCATGTCCGCCGATGAGTAGGTCTCTGGTAAACTTTCTCTCGATTGCAAAACGTGAGGCATCAACATATTGACTGAAATTTTTTTCACATTTATTCACTTGCTATTGGTTACAAACGAAATAATCCAGTTAGCATAAGTACATTTTGTGTGGCAAGCTATGCATATGCACACTTTTTCTTTCATTTACTATCAGTATTATATTTCTATTATATTTCTAGCAGTAAGTGTTCGCTGCAGTAAGGAATATATAATCATTTGTAATAAAAGTGAAAGTTCGTTAAAAAGGAATCTTAAAATTATAATAAGAATGTATTGAATTCAGTCAAAGAAAAACAAGTAGGTAAGCTTAACAACAAGTTTTATTTCCTGTAACTTGATTCGTTTGTTATATTGCTTTTTTAAGTGGGTACGAGTACAACAATGCAAATGTAAATAATTTCACGTTATAAGTAAACATATATATAAATATATATAAAAGATGTTGATTTTAACAATTGTTAGCCAATTACGACGACAAGGGAAAGCATTTTTCCTGATGACATAACTAATAATTAAAGTTGATGGAGTTAAGTTTTTTAGCAAAGGAAAAATATTTTCAATTTTGAAAATTACAATAAAAATTCAAAATTGGTAAATATCTCGACAATTTGTTAAGATAGAAAATTCTACAGCTTCTGATTAAATGATTTGAATGCTTCAAATTTAAGACTGAGACAGATTCTGTAAAGATTTTAAATGTTTTTTTAAATTACTCGAGAGAAATGTGGCTTATTTTGACTTAATATGAATAACACTTCTAAAACTATGTATTCATTTGAATTTTAAGGCTACAAACTTTAAAACGATATAAATTTCTTTTCTGTACGTTCATTTTTTGCAGTGTTACGTCGGTTCAAACTTTATACTGTAGGGAGAAATCCCTACGTGGCGCACTAAGCTATGGAAAAAATCCACTATTCTTTCTATATTGCGATGAAACTCTTTGTAGAAACTTGTAAATTAATTCAGCTTTCAAGCAAAGCATATGGTAAGGGCGTGGCACTAACCATTTAAGTAATAAATAACATGTATTTTTAGAAAGTTTCTTCTTACTGCTTGAAATCGTTCAAGCAGTGCCGCGCTCATTAATTAAGATCTTACAAAAAGTTACAAAAATTTTCAAATGTTTGCAAAAAGTTTGACCAAAATCAGAGTTGTGGTTGGAAAGTTACAAACAAATCAATATTACTCCCTTTTTGGCTCTTTGGAGAATATGCGTAATTTGTAATTGGCTATTGGTCAAATTTGGACCGATTGGACAATACGACAAGTTTTATTCCCCCTTCCTATGTAATAATATTTCATGAAAGGGCTTGTGTGGCAATGTCTCGCGTTTACTGACATAAATAAACTAATTGGAGCATAATTTGTAGAACTAAGACGTCTAGGTTATTAAATTTGGTTGGACTTGATCGGCTATAAAATGTTCACTTGTTTTTATACCAGCCTAATAGGTGCTTAATTTTTAACTCTTTAGAAGTTACAATAATTTTATTTATAATTAAGTCTACCAAAATTTAGCTGAGAAGTATAAAACTCAAATCATCAATAGTTAGTGTATAGCAAACAGCGAATTATGCTAACAATGCGAGTAGTTTGCAATAATAACAATTTAAAACTCAATTTACTGATTGGCGTAAGCCATGGAACATGTCAATCAGTGATGTGCATTAAAATGGAACACAAAACCCAAGCGATACTAAATGTTTGTAGCAATACAATATATACAATATTGTAAATGAATGAATTTTTTAAGTTTCTTTTTTATTTTTTTATTTTCTTAATAGATTTTTTTATCATCAAACAGTGAATAAAAATAGTAAAAAAATATTATATAAACAAATAACAAATAAATTTGGCTTCGGTAACATCTTAAATACCCTCCACATCTACAATAGTGGGTGTGGCTTACGCCCTCTAATAGTGTATGCATTACGTATGAGCTTGAAAGTCTAGTTTTACGTTGAGTAGGGATTTTTGCGCGTCTGTTATTCGACCATGCCCATTTTTGGCATATTAATGTATGACGTAATTAGAGATATTCGTACCAAGTTTCAACTTAATAGCTCATACAGACACACGGTCATATATAATAGGTGTAGATCGACTCAGTTTTGATACTGATCAAGGATTTATATATACTTTATAGGGTCTTTGACGCCTTCTTCTGGTTGTTGCAAGCAGAATGACAATTTTAGTATATACCTCCATTTTATGGGTAGGGGATAAAAAACAATTCAATGATATTTGCATGTATTGAACGAATGAATGAATGAATGAATGAATGAATGAATAGATGGCATTATTGATTGAATTAATTGAATGAAAAACAAATACATAACAATTTAATTGTGTCTCTATTGTAGATCAAATCAAATCATTTCTGACACTTCAACTGTTAATGTGTCACTCAGTCAATTTATAAGCGTTGCGTCATTAAATTTGGATAAATGAAATGAAAATGGTTCACACCATGCAGACTCAAGGACAGCAATATCGTTGTTAGTCATTCTTCTTCTTCTTGGTTGGCATTAATTTCTGCACCAATAGAAAATTAAAAAAAAGAAATAGAAAGTTTAAAAAAAACCAATGACACACATGCATGTACACAGAATTAAAGTGAAAAAATTGTCTTATCATTGTTGTTGCGATTGCTGTTGATGGTTTTTTACATAGAACTCCCACTTTGTTTCGCTGCTATGTTTTGTCCGTGTGTCTGTCTGTATGCCTTTGTAATAATCATTTGGTGGTACGTTCATTAAGACGGTTTTATTGTTGCTGTAGTTTTTTATTTAATGCAGAAGTTTGCGGTAATATTCTGGTTCTTACTTCCATTTTCATTTTTCTCGTTGTAGTCTTTATTTTGTACTGCTGCTGTTACTGTCAATACTACTTGTTTATAGTGTGCGCATATATATAAATATTTATGCTGCTCTAACTGATGACTGCTGTTGCTGCTGTTGATGTTGTTGGTACTGCTGCTGCTTTTGGTCGATGTTGCAATTTATTATTACTTGGTGTTGTGTGTTTGTTTGTTAACTCTAATTACACCACAATGAGGTGGCAAAAATCTTTATTAAGTAAATCTTCAACTGCAACAAATCTAAATACACTCGAAATAAAATGTTAGTAAAAACTAAATTTGGCTTCAAAATTACAGCTTAATATCTCAAAATATACGACTGTAACACAGACACACGGACACGCATGCCTAGATTGAATCAGTTTTTGACGCTGATCAAGAAAATATATTCTTTGCCTCTGACGCCCCCTTCTGAGTGTTGCAAACGGGAAAACAAACTTAATATACTCTCATCACTAAGGTGGAGGGTATAAAAAAAGAATTTACTGTAAAATAAGATTAACTAACATTTGACAATGAATTTAGAGATGTCCATCCGACCATATATTAAAAAAAGGTTTAGAATATCTAAAGTACGGATATATACACATATATGTAGCTTTTTACAAGCTTAAAAGCTTTTTCGCTTGTTGAATCGATCTCAACTAATATCAGGGCAATAGATGGATTATCAGCTCAAGGTAGCAGATGAGTTCAAATTCCAAAATTAAAAACTCTTTCACTTTCTTTTTCAGCTAAATTTGATCGCATGTCCCGCAGAGTGCAATGTTTACTAAGTTTCGACCAATTCAGCTACTGATACAAATATTGCCTTTCTTCAGCTATGTCCGTCTGTCTGTATCTGTTTAAGAAATGATTGACTTTGTTTTAAAAATTAAGCTATTGACTCCATTCTTGATAAAAGTGTTGGGAGTTTCTACATGCTGCTATTACAACATCGGTGAGGCGATAAAGAACTTGCTTTCTAAAACATTTTAACAGTGGTCAAGCTAATGGTCTAGTTTGCTTACAGAAACATTTAACACCTTTTACCCAAACACTTGGTTGTGTCACGCAAAAAGAAAATCATAAAAATTTTCTATATTCACATCTTAGCATAACTTTATGCATGTAAGTAAGTAATCCGAGACATTTTTTTATTATATTTACAAATGTTACAAATGTTTGTTGTCTCTCCGTTGGACCCTTTCACAGATAAATATCTGCTGGTATACACATTTATTAAACTCAATTTTTTCTGCTTTAACTTAAATTTTTGAAGCGTTCAAAAACATGATTCGCAAGTTTCACTTAACTGCTAAGTGTACGCGTTGTATTTGCATTGTATTGTATACGTGCACATGAGAAGAAGTAGATGTTTAATCTGACAGCATAAGACAATACAAAATCTACACACTTGTTGTACATGTGTGTGTATATACAAATAGTATATAATCCTTGCCATCAAGCAAGATTGAAATGATTTAAGATTTAAAGAAAAAATTAGATGCTTATATAAACACACACACACACACTCTTTCGAAATGTAAACTTGATGAGTATGTAAACGTACACGTATCCTATGAATATGAGAACATGGGAGACAGTTGGTAGTCCAAACAACAATTTCAGGGGTGTTCATATCGTATGCGATTAACTCGATGACTTGTTTTACTGTATAAATAAACAACAGCCACAGCAGCAACATTAAGTGGAAATGAAAACAAATACACAATCTTATATGTTATGTATCCTTAGTATGCCGTCATATATGTCTTTAAGATATCGATAAAAGTTTTTGACAAACGCACGGCATACAACATAGGAGAATGAAGGGGGAAAAGGAGAGAAAAACTTTAGCTCCAGATTTTGTAGCTCATACATCATCTTCATGTAGCGGCTCTTTGTGATTATCACAACATTTGTACAGGCTGTTTGCCATAAACGTTTTATGTACGTAGATATAAGATTCATTCTTGACACACAAACACAAGCACACACACACACAGGCATACATGTATACACCGTCGTTTATATGCATGAATGTTCAATGAATTGGTTGTGCAGTCATGTTGATGGGATGTGGATGGGATTTGTGCCAACATTATCGATCGCTGAGACAAGATTTTACAACCGACATTATCGTTATGTTTAAGTGTTGCAGGCCGTCAACACCTGCCGCTTGCTGGCTGGTTGGCTGGCTGGCTGGCTGGCTGGCTGGTTGGTTTGCTTACGATGCACATACCAAAAACATCTAACTACAGTGTTGTGATTGTTGTTGTTATTGTTGTTGTTGTTGCCATTCTTCCTAAAATACAATCTGGCAAGTACCGCATATTCTTCATTTTGTACTTTAAATGGAATACAAGTATTGTTGTTGTTGCTGTTGTTGTTGTAGTTATTGTTATGCCGTAGACCACTTAAAGTACAGAATATATTCAGTTTGTTATTGCGGCCGTTGGAAACTAATAAACAGCTAAATTATTATACCTTCTGTAAAAGTTGCAAAAGAGAAGAAATTCAAAAATTGTTTAAAAAATCCTTCTTGTAGTAAATTCCTTTGAAACATCTTAACACAACTATAGGATACATGGTCAAATTGGTTCATTTGCAATACAAATGATTCATTTGAATTGAAAATGATTCATTTGAATTGAAAATGATTCATTTGAATTGAAAATGATTCATTTGAATTCAAAATGATTTATTTCAAATATTTCAATGAAATTGTATGTAAAGTATATAAAGTGAATGAGATTTATTTCAAATGAATCTTTAACATTTCAAATTTGTAATTTTCTGAATCAATTTAACCATGAACAACCACCATATAAAGATGATGTTAAGATATTCCCTTGAAATCCTTTACAAGAAGATTATTCAGCTTAAAGATGGTCCTATTATAATTTTTCAAGAAGTAAGCTCTGTATTTTTATTTAAAATACTAAGTGATGTATACTATAGTACCAAAGCCGTTTGGTTATTTATGCACTAGCGTACAATTCCAACCAAGTAGTTCCCTTTCTTTTAGTGTTAAAGTTGTTCGTTTTGTGCGTGCTGTTTACTGGATTTTAAATCAAGCACTTCTTCAAAAGTTTTGGTGATTGTTGATTTTTGCCTTTACTACTTGTTTTGTTGTTGTTGTTGTTGCAAAATATCTTCTCTCTCACTCCAAGTGTGCGCACATTTACTGGAATTTACACAGAGGCCAAGAAATGCGTAATTATACACCACTTATGCTTATAACCGAAAAAAATTTAAAGTCATTAAATGAAAATTGAAATTTTTTCAAACATTTTTTTATACACTCCACATTTTCAAACAAGTTTGAGATATTCATACACTTGTAAAGAAAGTTTAAAACTATTTTCAAACATTGTGATTTGTTGATTGATTTAATTGGTTCACATAAGTAATTCTTCGCGAGCATTTTTATATTCTCCACATAAGATACGGGGTATACTAAGTTTATTATACCTTTTACAACACCCAGAAGGAGGCCTCAGAGACCCTAAAAAGTATATATTATTGGTCAGCATCAAAAACTGAATCGATCTAGACTTCTCTCCGTCAAAAACCACGCCTACGATAATTAAAAAAACCTATTCATCTGCCAAAAAATTGAGCTACAAAGTTAAAATTTAGTATACACAATTAACCTATCCATCGATGTTCCAAAAATGAACGTATTACAGACAAGCCCAAAAATTACAAAAAAACTAGTCTCTGCATATAATTCGAATTGCTTAGCTACTTACGTTTCAGCTTCGTAATACATACTTCAATAGAGAACAAAATCATATAGAGGATATTTAAAATGTGGTCTAAGCCAAATTTAGTTCTCTTACTCGTTTTAAGCTTCAATTGTAACAAGTTTGACAATTGTGGTACATTTCGAATCAATAACACATTTCTTCCTAAATTTACTAAAAACATAATTTAATGAAATTCTAAATTGATGAAATCGTTTGTTGAACTGTCCATGTAAGTGTCAATATTAAAATCTTTCAATTTAATCCATATTTTGTAATAAATGAAATGAATGAGTGTAGATTTGAAGGCAAGTCTGTTTCCTGGTATAAATATATGCACGTGTATGAGGCGGAGAGGTACATGGATGTTATGAAATTTAAGAAAAATGTATGGACAAGACCTTGAATGAAAGGTATCCATCACATTTGTACATTAAGCATTTTCAGTTTTAAATATCCCAGAGGGATAGAATATTAACAGAAAAAAATATTTATTATTTATATAGAAAAGAAGTTTCTTTCTTTCTTGGTTACTTGCTTATAAAACGCACCCAGTTCCATACATGTACACAACAACTCAGAGAAGCTTTGTGGCTTTAATGGTAACAAAAACAACAATAACAACAACAACAACAACACAATATTGTTAGATTAGGATTGGGGTACCTTAACATAAGAATCAGTGTATTATTGGATTACACTTTACAACACATACATCATATAACCACAAAATATCCTTACAAGAGTACGTCCAGGTAAGAAGGAAAGAACTTTTATATATTGTATTACATTTATATTTATAAAATCACTAAGAAGATATTTTACAAGGAAGCACCAGTTAAGCTGAATAAATAAATAAAAGATTCTCTACCTAGAAGGATTTTAATTTTAAAATCGATCAAAGTCGTTCCCGATTTTTAAACATATATAAAATAAAGAAAAAATGTATACATTATTAAAAAGAAAAATAACATTTTTAGATAAGGATTATTTTTAATTTTCTAAATTGATAAATAAGCAAAAACTTTTGAAAACTTGCTTTGGTTTTCTCAAGAATAATGTTTGAAAAAATCGAAAAAATATTTTAATCGAAAAATTTATATCAATCGTAACACATAAGTTTATTAAATGTTGAGTTATGAACATAAGCACTTCAAAATGGACACGCCCATTTTCTGTACACAACATATACGTATTAGTCGTGGATCACATCCTTAAATAATTAATAAAATTATTGATGCTTGAAAAGTTTTAATCAGAATAAAGAAAAAAGCTTTTACAACATATTGACCAGAAATTCAATGTCGCCCAATAAATACGCTGCGCTGTAATGAACAAATTGACAAAGTAAAATAAACCAAAGTAGTTGCTTCGCAGTTACAACAACAATAAAAAAAAATTAATTACATAATTAATAATAATTTTTTATTTCATTAAAATAAAAATAAATATTTTATAAATATTTCAATATATTTAAAATACTTTGTTTTATATGTAGCTTATTAAGTTATGTTTAAATCTCTATCTCTTTGGGGCTGAAGGTGAGTAAGAGAAGAAAAAGAAAATATAAACAAGTAAGAAAACTAATTTTGGTTGAGGCCAAATATTAAATACCCTCCACATCTATAACGATGGACGCAGCTGGTATAATATTATGCTTTTTTAATAGTGTATGCATTACGTATCAGCTTGCAAGTCAAGTTTTACGAGGAGTATAGTTTTTGTTATATTTTTGTGGCAGATGCATGGATTTTTGTTAATTGTGGGCATGGAACTTAAGCGATTTTGTCGATTCTTAATAGCGATCTGCGTGCAGAATCTAAAAGTGTTTGTGCCCCTTAGAATGCCACCAATAGATGGACACATGGACGCATGCACACACGGACATTCATGTTGGAAAATGCAATGACAAATTTAGTAAAGGTATAAAAATAAAACCAACAGGATTTCTTTAGTTTAAATTTCATAACTTAATATGTATTGTACCACATACCACAAACATTGTATCTAAGGTGATATTCAATGATGTCATATATATACCTACCCCTAGCAATACAATCACTTCTGCCAGAAGGTGTTTGCTGCTGAGTGGAAAACTCAAAAGGAAAAACTCATTTTAATATTATCTATAAAGATGATTACATTCCTAATTTTATTCCTTTTTCATTACATACAATAAAAAACATTTGTCAAACAATTCATTCACACATACATATATGTATATAAGAACTTTCCTACAAGTGCAAATAAATTTTCATTAAGTAAAGAACAAAAAATGAAAAAAAACAGAATAAATTAATTTGTAATTTAAAACATTCTCATACACATATACAATGCATAATCATTTACGTGTGTCTGCATGTGTAATTTACAGCAGTGTTGGTATTATTTGTAGTATTTACAGCATTGTTAACACATTCTTATGCGACGTATGTACAACATTTCTTTTATAATATTTTCCTGCATCCCTGCCTTAAGATACAATATTGTGCACATGCTCCCCGCATACATACACGCATACATACGTACAAATAAAGTTGAAAACTTGAAACAAATGAATGAAAAAACGTATAGAATGGAGACCGTCCCCTTGACTTTTTTAAACGGCAGGAGTTGGAGTTGGCACTGGAGATGGAGACGCATGTGATGATGTGAACAAAGGAGAGTGTAAATAAAACAAGTAACATTTTAATGTGTTGCTTAATGTGATATTTTTTAACATTATCTCTTTCTTTGTAACGTTATCGTATTCATGTTGTTGTTGTCCTTTACTAAACAATTGATTAAAAACAAAGGAACAACATTGTTTATACATATAAAAGCATCATTTGTACGAATGTGTTGTACGCTGGCCTTTATCACGTTTTAACTGATTGTTGACGATTGTTGAGAATGTTTAACTAAACACATAAGAAAGCAAACGAAAATGTTATATTGGATCAAGTCTAACTATTTCATACCCTACACCTCTTAGGTCCAGAAATTATGATAAAATTGTTGTTGCAGTAGAAGCTAAAGTCCTGTGGAAAGGGTTCGTTCTTGTACTAATTTGGCACAAATAATTTCTATGAAGTATCTTCTTTAGCTTAAACCGTATATTTGTTTCAAATATTATGGAAATATGAAAACTAAACGCAACGTGCAACATGCTCCCAAATATACATGAACACTCAGACGGAAAGACGGACATGGTTAGATTGATGTCTTAATTTGATAGGGAATCGATCAGTACAATTGAAGGTAAGTGTGCTATTTAGCATTTAGAAGTTCCAAACATTTGCACCAACTTATTACAAGTGTCCAAGCACCAACTTTGTCACAAGTGATGCCGGTTAACTTATTTTAGTTGACTTGAAGTGGCCTATAAAACAAACCTTTATTGCACTAAAATCTAATCTACATATATTTAATGTTAGCCAAGAACGACCAGTTACGCGGCTGGCTTTTCCAATTTGGGGAGGGGACATTTTTTTTTTTAATTTTTTTTTAGGTACAAAATTTACATTTATTTTGGGAGTTTATAAAAAATGTTGGAAACAATTCGCTGTCCCCTCCCCTCCTACTGGCGTAGACTGTTATGTGATTGGCACGTATTTCCAAGTGGTATAAAGCCTAACCGAGTTTTCCCTTTTTTTTGTCCGATTTTCTTGAACGTTCCTTTAAACTTTAAACATTTTTATCCCTCCTGAAACTTTACTCTCTGCACAAAGGGAATTTAAGAATAGTAAGTACAAGAAACTAAAAAGAAAACAAAATTAAACCAAAAAGAAAAAAAAATATAGTAAGTTCAACTATATTCGCACACACACTCGTACAGCAGTCAGACCACAAACTATAAATCACTGTGCAAGGACACATGTGCACATATAAAATTTCTTGCTTAAGCTCTGGCATTAAATTTCATTGTAATGGGCTACCCGGACACACAGCCTGCCACGTAAGCCTTAAGGGAGTTTTATTAAGATTTAGGTAAAAAAATACAAAAAAGAAAAAGATATAAGCGACCACACAGCCAACAACAACAACAACTAAAGTTGGCTCTTCAAAAGAATTCACATTTTTTTATACATACACCTGATTTTGTTTTCTTTGAAAATATAAAAAATGATTCATATATCATATCACTCGTACACATACTTGTACAAACAATTTTATACCAACTTGTACTTGCATGCGAATAACATACGTACGTTTGGGTGTTTTTTTTATACTTTTTTTGAATAGAGACGCCAAGCATAATTTGAAAATACATATAAGAATTGCTAGATTACATAATTATACAGGCAATGACATGCCTTAATAACCAAAGCATATACAGCGATAAAGAAATAACAACATCATCCACATCGTCATCATTGCAATCATTATTTTATATATATTTTTTTGTTGTTTTGTTTTTCGTTGCTGTTGATTTTAAATGACAACCGGAATGGTATGGCAAAAAAGATGTATTTACGATGGCGATGTAGTGGATGCTGGTGCTGCTGTTGTACGATAACTTAAATTCTAGTGAATTGTCGCAATTGACCGGCTTGAACCCGATCACTCTAGTCACTTATGCACTCACTCACTCACTCACTTACACTTACACGTTCTGTGGCAGCGATTGCTATATCAGTATTCATAACTGGATGCATAGACATCAATCATAAATAGTCAGTAAGTGTGCGAGGCGAGTGTTGGTTTGATATTGTTGTTGTTTGGTTGTTTGGTTAGTTTGACTGGCCCTTAAATTTTGTGCTAGCCTTAACTGCCTGTCATACATACACACTCGGTCACTCATTCATTTATACACACCACCAGCAACAACAACAATGACCGCCTAGACATGCCCACTGCATCAACAATCGCTCTGATAATGGACACAACAAAGCTGGTGTAGATTTTTAATGAAAATGGTTTATTTGTACACGCATAACGTTTTTATGTTGTAACATATTCTGGATCTGCTTCCTCTTTAAATAAACAAGTATACTAATCAAGACATTTCCTTTGCAACATGTAGGGGAAGGCATTCCAGATCGCATAAAGTATATAAATAAATATTCTTGATAATCATAAAATTGAGAATTTATATAGAAATGTCCGTCCTTGATTATGTCTATTATTGGTACTGTTACGGTTATGTGTTTTAAAATATTGAGCAAACATTTTATAAGCAGTTTCTTCTTAGAATTGGGTGAAAAAGATTTGGTGCCACGCCCACAATCTATAAAAATCTATCCATCACACATAAACATTTATCTATGACAAATATAATTAAAAACATATTCATAAGTGTTGCAAAGTGGGCGTGGTACACACCCACCATTTTACAAAAAACAAAATGTTAATCCTTAATTTTGCAAGTTGATCATGATATTCCACACGGTACTAGAATGAGTAATGTGGTACTGGCTACGCCTTTTACTTGGGGAGTATTTCAAATTTGACTTTAACTCAATTTGGTTTTTTTCTATCTTAGAGAATAACTGGAATTGTAACCAGGTATAGGTAACCGAAGCGAACCCTTTACACTACGAAATAGTAAAAATGCAACTATTGTATACCAGCCAGGTAAACAATTCAAGTATTCGTTAATTGTATAAATCATAGCCGCGGTCATTTCTTTCTCTCTTTATCCACTCTTACGTTCGAACCTGACAATGATCACTCGAAGCATTTGTTAACCACTAAGCCTGACCATAAGCAAGCCAACAACAAATACAGTATAAGCAACAGGTGCACTAAAAACCTTCGCTCCTTCACCAAAGGAAACAAATAAATAAAAAAGAAGAAGCATATATGTGCCTCTAAACAACTCATAAAAAAGGGGAACACTTACAAAGCTGGGATGCTGACTGAATGGCTGGCTGCATGGCTGCATGGCTACATGGCTGGCTGGCTGGTTAGTTGGTTGTTGTTTGGCTAGCAGGTCGCCTTAGGTTCCTATGCACCACATATAATGGATAACAACAAACAGTTGTTGTCGTCGTCATTACGATGGTCATCATATGCGATACATATGAGAGTAAGCTTAACTAGGATTGCGGAAAACGATACAGAAACCATCTCCTAAAAAAAATTGGAGAAATCATAAAATAAAAAACGATTCATTAAATTCATCATGGACACCATATGAGAAGGTAGCAGCATAATTGCTGCTGTAGCTGCGGCAAATCAAAACATTTTGCTTTGCTGTTGTTTATTATGCCACTAATCGGCCGATTATCATATAAAATCAATAAAATATATTGTCGATGAATGAATTATGAATAAAATGAGTCATAAAGCGCTGGAGTCCCTTTCGTTCGTATTGGAAATTAGTAAATTATGCATAAGGTTTAGATTGGATTAACAATCTCGAGAACGTGTTGATTTGATAGACTTTACTCGATTCTATATGAGTGCTCTTTGACTTTTTTATAATTATGTCATATTTAAAGCTAAGCTAAAAGCTACGTGTGTGTGTGTTGTATGGTCATTCGATTGTCGAATCCAATAGCAACTAGCCAAGCCATCCCATGCCACGGCATGATAATTGAGGCAGTTTGCCTAAAAGAGTACAAGACTGATGATGATGCTGTTGTTCGATTCCTCAACCAACAGGTATTCGTTGGCTGTTATAATATAGATGAATAAGTTGCCACCTGTGTGCAGTTTCCTTTCTTTAAGAATGATGAGGTCCAGGCAGGCAAGCAAGCATGGCATCCAACCTGTTTTCCACCTTTATTACGATTCATTATAATTGTGCAGCCTGGGCAAGGCATTAAACTAAACTGCAGTCGTTCCGTGGATATGTGTGTGCAGTAGAACGCATGCAAACATGCAAAACAAGTTCAAGTGAAATGTTTAGCCATACGCCCCACGTATAATACATTCGTGCAACATGTAGAGCAGCTAGTAAGCAAACAATTCAAGCGTCGCTTTGAAACATCCGCCAGTTGAATATAATCGGAAGGCCAAACGAAATCAGATACGATCAGCATCAGCATCAGCATATAAAACCGCACAATCAACAGAACTGAACAGAACAGAACAACGTACCGCTCTGCACCACACCACACCACACCACACCACACCACACCACACCACACCAGCCAAACTAAGCTTAGTCAAGTAGAAGAGGGTAAGAAACACACTAACCACAGTCACAATAACGACACAAAGTGCAATAAAAGCAGCAACTGTAGCAACATCATTAAACTCATCAGTTTCATCATCCTGTGAGTGTGTGTGCAGGTCAAGCTCTAGTTTTTTTTTTTTTTTCAAATAACAAAATTCACTCGTTGATCACACCATAGAGTGAGCAATAAAAGCAAATATGCGTGCAGTACGTTACGATTTATATGTCGTGATGTTAACCGGCTGTTGGTCTGTACGTCCGTCTCAGCATTTATGCATTTACGTTTGTGGTGCTTAGGCTGTAAATCTGTAAATGTTGTTGTTGTTCTTATGGTTGTTCCTCTTATCTGTCCTCTTCTCTGTTTCGTTCTGTTCAGTTCTTCTTCTTCGGCTATAAAGTTGGTGGAATAAATGTGATCGGACAATAAGTAAAGTGTACGATGTATGACCACCTGGTCTTATTCGACCAATCAGAAAAAGGCTTCAAAACAATTTGTAGCACTTTTTATATATATGTATGTGTGTGTGTTATATATACCATATAAGCATATAAAGCAAAGCTTACAAATACAAAATTTATAAGAGGAGCAACACTTGCTCGGTTCAGCATCAATTCTTGTTTGCATTTGTATTTGTTTGTGTATGGTTTGTGTGTGGATGGAGGGTAAGAAATCACATAGAATAGATATTAGCAGTAGGTAAGCAAAGCAGCTGGTAGATGGAAAGCTGAATTGTTTGGCTTGAGATTGGTGCAACATTTTTAAATTCACTTCATTTACTTTTCAGTTCAATTGTGATTTATTTGATGCATTTAAAAAATGGTTTTATTACACATTCATATCCTACAGCATTCTACTTACTTACTTACTTGCTTTCTTCTACCAGTCATGTGCAGCCAGCACATGTGCTTTACAAATCCCCCACACATCCTCTACAAACACATTAAAATATAATCATTATACAGAATAGTTGGTACGAGAATGGGAGTAGAGTTGCATACGAGTGTGTCTATGTTTTGTATGTTTATGATCAATTCCTTCCACATTCTCCACTCATATGTGAAATTGATGGTGGCAGCAGTGATTAGTGCAATTATTACAAGTGCGAGCAGTGTGTTGGTCTCAGCTGTGGTTCTAATCATCCATTAAAACTCTATTTGGTATCCCCCCTGTGTGTGCTGTTAATATAAAATCCTTCACTTACCCTACAATACAATTGATCACCTTCATCTGTGCTGTGTGCATACATGCGTAAAACTATTACAGCCTTAAATAGTGTTAAATGTGGCTGTGTAGGTAAGAGTACACGGAATGATTATATTGTCGGCAAAACCTTTCCCACAAATGTATATTAAAATAATTCAAAACGGGTAGAAAGAAACTAAACTTCTTTAAGGCCAAACCTCAAGTATTCTTCACATTTATTTTTCTTATTTAAAAAAAAAATGTGTGATAATTTTTTATGATTAATTTTTTATCCTCCACCTTATGCGGAAAAGGGTACATTAAGTTTATAAAGATGTTTATAACTTCTAAACAACAAATGTCACCCATGTTTTCAATTACATCGAGGGATTCACAAATCGGTTTAACCAAGTCCGTCTGTCTGTCTATAAAAAGTTGTATACAAACTGTGGGTCGACTTTTTAAATTTTTTTTTTAAAATTCCCAAATAGGACCTCTATGGAAAATGGAAAATTAGACCCCTCCTCACATAAGTCTTTATAAGTCATAATATATAATATTTTTGCACAAAATTTGGTGAAGATTTGTTAATTGACATAATAATTGAGTATACAAAATTTCGACCTGATCGAACAATTTTTATAACCCTTCCCCATATAAAGTTCTATTTTTAAACAGGTCTTTGTATGATGAATATATGCAATTTCTAATATTTTTCTAACAAAATTTTGGCCAAAAATGGTTTATTAATTGGGTGTCCAAAATTTCGACCCAATCGGATCATTTTTAAAACCCCTTTTCATATAATGATATTTCTTTAAGGAGAGAACTCACGTTTGCGCAACAAAGTCGTATAAGGAACTAAAAGGTCGAACATTTTCACTTGTTTTCTATTTGTGTAAGCGTTGTAAATTTTTAATTACTTAAGCAAAACAGGTGTAACATGTTATACGATGAGCAGCACGATTGCGAAACTTATGACTCAACCCAAGGATTGATATGTGGCAGCTTGCAATTAAATTTAGTCCAATTGAGAGAAAAATTATTATATACAACGAATGCATAATTGAGTTATAATCTACACATGCAAAAAAGCAATTTCATTATGTTATAATTATTATGAGTCTGATGAAATCAATTCAGTGGGAAAACTAAAAAAAAAAATAAAAAAAATAGACTAGGGCATATAATCAAGATAACATAACATGAATAAAGTGTAGAAAGTGCCTTTTGTAAAATGTTGTAAGAAGAGTGTCCCCGAGTGATCATAAAATACTGAAATCATCTTCTTTCTTATTATCCGCCTAATATCTTGACGTTGCATTGCCTTTATTAGAGATTAATGATACGTCCAAGTTGACTTCCTTTCACTAATATATTAGTTGTGTCCTGTAGTAGAATTTGACCTGTTAAAACATTCTAATTTATGTTATGTTTCGCTTGCGGAATTAATTTAATTTTTTTTATTTTTATTTTTTTTTTTTTTTTTTGCCTCATAGAGTTAACGATGCCTTCTCTGTGGCCGGGGCAAAAGAATTTAACCACATTATGTACAAAGATTGATTTACACATATCAATATGTTGCTCAAACACATACTTACAAATAATGTATAAAAATTATAGTACACATGACTGGAGTTGGGCGAGAATGTTCTTCACGTCTAAACATACAGCCTGCAGTATAGTTAACTACAACTAATAATCTTATACTTTTTTATTCTTTATCATTTAATAATGCGTGTGTGTGAGTGTGTGTTTGAGGTATGTCATGCATCATCAATACATCAAGGTAACCATTGTATCAGCCTCTCATCTATCCATCTAGCGATGCCACCACCATCTGTTGTGCTATGCATCAACCTTATGTTAAGTGATACAACAAAATCATTTAAAAACAACACCACTTTATAAACACTGCAATTGATGTTGTTGTTGTTACTATAGAGCTACTTCAGAATAAAAATAACTTTAATTTAAAGAACTTTTGGTAACTTAATGGATTCAAGTGTTGTCTACTCGAACGTATGTTGTCATGATTCAAAAGTGTGATTTTCTTTTATCAATATAACACTTTAAGAATATATTTTTATATATACATACACATTTACAGTTAATAAAACAATTTTAAATTCCATTGTTTGTCCTCTCTATGTCTGTACGTCCACTTGATAGATGTAGCGTGAATTTTCAAGTTAGTGTTGCATTAATTTATATCTTTTTTATATATATTTGTAGTTAAATATAAACTAAATTAAAAATATTTTTTAATTCTATTGCTTGTCATACAAAACAATAATATTCAGGCCATGTCTGTACGTCCTTTTTATAAAAAAAGTAACTTACCAAGTTACCGACATGCATACTTGTCATACATATGTCCCGGTTATGTTTGTATAGGGTACCTTTCCAAGTTCATATTGCATTATTTTTCCGTGTTTATTATTATTTTTTATTATCATTATTATCCGGTAATGATGGTGCAGAAAGTATTAATAGTTTTTAGTAAATTTTGTCGCCTTATGTTGTCGTTTGAATGGCAAAGAGGCTCCAACTTGGTTAGTTGGTGGTTTATAAACATTGTGTACAGAGAAGCAGTACTACGTTGCGTTGGGGTTATATTCGCTTTGTCTTACAACACATTTAGTAGACAGCACCATTAGAACCCTTCACCTGCTGCAGTCAAGCAGTCAAGCAGAAGTATCGATATGCGTTATATGTATGTACGGATGTGTGAGCATATTCAAAATACATTATATATGATATATGTATAGACGTGTATATCTAAATTACCACAACATCAAGTCATTAAGTTATAGTGAAGAGTATAAGAATAAACCAACAAGGTGAAGAAAAAGAAGAAGGAAAAGAAGACGAGCTAAGTAAGAGGAATTTTATGAAATACAAGCCATCGATGAGGTAGAGAGGTAACAATATCAGCCACATAGCTTTCTTGTGGTTGTCAGTTGCTTGTTGCGAATATGATGAGCTTAGTTATTGTTGTTGTTTCATCAGCATTTTATGAGATTGTTTTTGATTTTGTAATTTTGTAGCATATATTTTGTTCAATTTTTTTCACATTTTTTTTTTAAAGAAACTTAAACGCCGCCATGTAGACAATAACTACAAAGTTAAGGAGCTAACTTTGTTTTCATATATACCCAAATATAATATATTTCTAAATAAACTAACTGTACCTTTCGTGAATGTACCTTCTACATCTATACATAAGTAGTGGGCGCGGCAAATACTTGTTTACGTGTATACAGTACCTAAATTGTATTACATACGAATCTACATGGAAGTTGGATTCTACGGCATATAAGGTTTTTCATAAATTGTGAGGACACCTTTTATTTGACCACGCCCAATTTTGGCACATACGTTGAACTTTATAGCCCAATTTTTATGGCAGATAAATCGATTTTTGTCGATTGTAGGCGTATTTGTTACACAACCACGCCTATTTTTGGTACTTTGATTAATCGAGAAATTGTGGAAATGTACGCAAATTTCACATTTATAGCTCAATTTTTGTACTTAGTAGATTAATTTTAGTTTATTATGGGCGTGGCTCTCTACTTATGTACAAAATTTCACTTTTATATCTCAAGACTAATGACTTACTCTGAGAATGCCAAAAATAGTCGGATTTATGGACGTACATATCCATATGGTCTTTGAAATGGACGCTTATTTAGAATAAAAATATTTTATGCATGTTGTAAAGGGATCAATAAATTTAGTATACCAACGATGGGTGGTACAAGGAGCGTATAAAAAATCAGTTTTTAAATTCTTTATGCACTACTCCAGTATGTGTGCATGTGCCGTCTGACTTGGACTATGATATTTTTGGAGAGAGAGAAGGTAAGCTTTGTCATTTGTGTCAAATTAATCCAGTTAGCTTGTAGGGCTTCAGTTTGGTATTTGTGCGAAAGGCCGTGAAAGAAAACAAAACCAGGAGTTATTGTGTCTCCTTGTTATTGTTTTCCTACTAATTTCATCTACACTCAAAGAAATTTTTTTTGAACTCCATTAACTTGTATTTAGTGGTACATTCAGTTTGTTGAAATTGTGCTTTCAAAAGTGAAAATTTGAATTTCACAAATCCTTCATCAGGATTTGATTTCGAACTCATTAGAGTCGTATTTTGTTGTTGGTTGTATCAAATTTTATGAACAATTCCGTTCCCAACCTTAATGGATGGATGTAGTTATGGTGAGTGTCTAATATTTGGTTTGAACCAGAAATTCTTTTTTTTCTTTTGTTTTTAGTGAATGCTTTGATCATTGTTGTTGGCATACGTTAATTAAGTGGCAACTCTTTAACCTTATTTACTTTTTTTGCTTTTTGACTGTTTTCTTTTGCTAAAGTTGCAAAGTATACAATTACATTGCTGTTGTTGATGTCTGCTTGTTGTATATTTATCATCCTTCTACAAAAACAAAACTCTAGTCCCTTTGAAATTATCCTGTTAATCTTGCTTGTCGTACGTTAAAAACTTGCATTTTTTTTGTTTTGTTTTTGCTGTACTAACTAATTATCTTTAACTATTGGGGGCAACAACTGAGTTTCCATACAAACGTATTGTATTAAAAGAGGGAAATATGTAGCAAGTACAAAACAGAGTAAAAGTCTTTTGTTTCATCTCATCACAGGCACGCTTGCTGATTTGCTAATGTTGAATTAGAAGAATTTTTAAGAAATTTTAAACTTTCAAATTATTGTAATTGTTTAAAGTGGAAGAATTTATTTCGACCTAGTGGGACCTAAGTCTAAAAAGTGTGATGATTATCACTCAGAAAAGGTCTCCTATAAATGCATGCTGATCTAACTCTCCAGGTATAGAAATTACCTCCCAATGAAGAAAACATTTCATCACCTCACTTACGGGTTCGACTGATGTAGGTATAGAACATGCGACCCTTCGATTACGAAAAAATGAAATCCTTTGAAAGCTAAATAGTTGCGATTGCATTAGGATCAAACGTCGCTTTAAAAATAAATCATTCCGTTAAGAATTTTTAAAAATTTTTCAACCCTGCGTTCACTGTAACATTTTACCCATAAATGTCGACCCTCAACAAATTAGTCATCTGCTTATCAACCACCCTCACTAAGTGCTAGCACACCTGATGACTAATATTTTATAATATTTTTTAACACTGAACAAAATTTAAAAATAAAAAAACGGAAGAAAGAAAAACCAAAAGACATTTCCTCTCCCATTAAGCTTTAGTGGGTTGTTTTCCTTAACTGTAATTGTGTGCTGTAATAAGAAACACATAAAGCGTTAGCTTAATTATTTACTCCTGGCATTTGTTGCCGTTATTAGTCATCAGTTTTTTGTTAAAATTCACCTCCGTCATTACAGAATTACTTATTGTTCTAAGCGACTAATGGCCTTTTATTGTGTTAAACCCTAATTTTTACATCAGGATCGGGGTGGAAGTTTTTCCATTTTATTTTAGTATTCATCCCTAGACTTGTAGTTGAATGGTTTAAGAATGAACGATTAAAAAATAATTAAAGGAAAATTATATTGTAAAATATTTAGTATTCAAGGAATAGACAAAATAATGTGAACTCCATGCAATATAGTTCATCTTGTAGTATGTTCGCAACAGTGCTTCCATTAAACAGCTGATTTCTTTAACGTTTTACGAGCGATAGTATCCACAGTAATGACAACTTACACAAAATCTGGTAAAACATCATCAGCGAAGAGTAACAGTGGGCGATTCGTCAACGATAACTGACCAGACAACATAAAACTACCGCGGTAAAACTGACAGCAGAACTATTTAGACATTCTACGAATCTATTCCGCGAAGAATTGCAGCTGTTCTCCTTATTAACCTATAAATATTGTGTATGTGTCAGTTGTTCATATTATTTTGTCCATCGCCTGTCAATAGGCACCTGGGATATCTCACTTTAGTAGAGATTTACCAAAAAGTTTTCAACTTTAACCTATTTATATGTAAATGGATTAAATCAACCGAAAGGGTACGATGTGCTTAAAGTTAAAAAAAAAATAATTTTCTTTGTTGTTGCTTTTTTCCAATTTGAATCATTGAATTTATTTCAGCGTTAAAAAGTACTCGTTCAACGGTGAATTGTGTAAAAAGTGAAATGATTCGCATTTTTTTTTCTACCCCAATTTCATCGATTTTTTTTTATTTTATTTTTTTATGTTTGCTTTTATATAATATATTTGTATTTTCACTGTTCTGTAACCACCTTTCATGAAGGCATACTGCATTGGTCACAATGTTTATGACTACTGCTAGAAGGAGACTTCAAGGACATTGCAATGTGCATAAATATAATATTGGATAAAATTGGTCCAGTCATGCCCACAATTGACAAAATTTTTTCACACAGGCACAGTAATATATTAAACAATAATATGCTGACGAAAGGCGGGGTCGAATCAGAAACACGCCCACAATTAACTGTTGCAGAATTCGACTGCTGAGATAAAAATTTTATATGATTTAATAGTCTTTAAAAGAGGGTGTGTGCCACGCCCACAATTGACACAATAATAAAGCAACAAAGTTGATATGATATGACAATGCTATTGCTAACAAAAGGCGGGGTCGAATAAGAAACACGCCCGCAATAAAGAAAATATTTTCTGCAGAATTCTATCATTGCGATATACTGTGAAATAATACAATTGGTCATTCTATATATATGCCACGCCCACAATTTACACCTAGATAAGTAGGATATCCAAGTAATGGCCTAAGCTAAATAAAGCTTCTTTCTTACTCGTTTATTGTTCAATTAGGAATAAGCGTTCATTTTGATATTGTTGGCTTTGCCGCTTTGCTTTTTTTCTTCCTTTTAATTAGAACATTAACACCCAAAATGTATATATACCCATATATACCCACGTGTTCATATTTTATTTCATTATTACAGTTTTTTTCATTTTTTTTTCATTTACTTTTTATTTATTTTATGTTTTCAAAATGTTTTTCAAAAAAAAAAAAAGTGGGTGTTCATCGAATTGCTTATTAAGTTGAAAGCTGAACAAAGAATGTAAAATACCCACTCTCTCTAAACTTTGGCATTCATACCCGCTATGTATGTATGCAGTCAGAGTTATAATGCAAATACATACATAGATGTTTTGTTCAAACAGGGCGGAGTGGAGAGCAACATATGCGATGGTGGGTGAATGTATGAACCGTAAAGAAAGTCAATGTGAATTTTATCTCATACGTTCATTTGTTCATTCATACAACAGCTGAAGTGATTATCCAGTCAGTCATTCTGTTCATTCATAAAACTAAAAAAACAAAACAAAACAAAACAAAACAAAAAAAAACATAATAGGAATAGAAAAGAAATCACAACTCATAGAGTTTATGAATGAATGGGATATGAGGCGAGTATATGGTTGATGTATAAATTTCGCTTAGATTTTTACTCATATATATATATATAATATATATAAATACGTACTAAGTTTTTTTTATAGACACTGTGCCCAAGTGGTAATTCATGACTAAACAACAGAATCAGCCCCCATAGAGAATATGAATAATTGTCCCACAGAAGAGCACAAGACGGGAAGGAACGAGAAAAACAAGCGTTACTTATACGCAAACACAAACACAAGCACACATTATGTATATATCATATACGACACTGTTTGGTGTCATCGTTCAGAATGTTGTGCTTGCATAGCCAATGTACCCAGTTTACATGCATACAAGTGTATTCTATGTAGGGTTCATAGCACTCACAAGCTACTACAATATGTGCATATTTTTGTGTTTTGGAGTGCCAGACTTTTCCTTCCGGTTATATATATATATATATGTATATGTACAATGTATGTGTACAAGTGCCACGTTTCATTTGTATGCATTTTCTTCCCTGGTGCTGTTGTACTATAAAAAAAAACTTTTCCCTTCTCTTTTTTTTATTGTATTTATTTTATGCTTGTTTATATATTTTTTCCCCCATTTTTTTTTTATAAAAACAAATTTTTTCGGTTCAGTTTGTTCAGATTTCTTACATGATTCATACAAATGTGTTGAGTGGCAAACAGTCTTTCACCCTCTTTTCGTTATATTCTTATAACATTTACAAATACATATGTAAGGAATACTTCTTGGCTTGTCTATCGTCATGTAAGAGGTTATTATTTAAATACCCACGCCAAAGTAATTGCAAATAGTTTGAATTGAGGCGAAGAAGAGGGAATAAATTGAAAGAGAGAAAGAAGGATAGAAAGAAAGGGAAACGTACGCTTGATGAGTCAGCGCTAGATAACTTCTAAATGTGGCGTGGTGAGTGGGTTACTTGTCTTATCTTATACAATTAATTGTTTTATTTTTTTGTTATTTATAATTGTTTATAGCGGCTGACATAGGAAAGAAATCTATCATGGAAGACATTTTTAAAATCGCACCATTTCACACACACACCTAAAAATGCGATATTTTTTAAAAAAATTTCCAAAACGCTATAAAAACTTATTCTTCTACGTTCATTTTACGCAGCGTTTACAACAGTTCAAACTTTACATTAAACTGAAAAAACACCAAAAAACTCGTTATGTGACAAAAATCAACAATTCTTACTAATTTTTGATGAAACTTGTCCCAAAATGTTTTTTATAAAAATTTGCATTTTTATGCCATTGACACCACAATCCTAGGCGCCTAGTATTTTCGTTGAATTTTGGCACCTTGAAGTGAAATTTTCAAGTTGTAAAATCTAAACCAGCTTTAACATAAAGTATTTTATATGATGTGTTATTATGAGTAAGAAATTAAGAAGAACCAGGCGCCGAGCATTCTAAGAAAGAAAATTTTATGACCACGATTTCCTTAAAACGCTATAACTCGGGAACGGCTACAGTGATTTACCCCGAAATGGTGTTATAGGAAAGGGTGTAACTTGTACTTTCGTTGGACATGCCCTCTTAAGCCCCCTTAGCTTACGCCCGTTAGCGGTATATATGATTAACTAGAAAGCTTGGCAAACACTTGGATGTAAATCGATAGATATTGGGTAAAGAAATTCCTATTTGCAAGTTGGAGTTTAAACAGACCACTGGAGCAGCTTCTGTGATAGTTATTCCTATTTACTCTTGTCTATAAGGTTTTTATACGCTCTGTATAAGATAGGAGATATACTAAGTTTGTCATTCCGTTTGAAAAATCTAGAAGGAGGCATCAGAAACCCTACAAAGTATATATATTGATCGGTATGAAAAACAGAGTCGATCTAGACATCTACATCCTTTTGATTTATGTCTGTTTGTAGTTGGTATTCTCTCAATTAACAAAACTCTATGTATCTGCCATAAAAATAAACCTAAACACGACTGGCAAGTTGATACGTACTGCGTATTAGTGGGTGTAATCGAATACTTGCCACACCCACCATTAGTAAGTAGATGTGGAGAGTATTTAAGATTTGGCGCAAGCCAAATTTTGTTTTCTTACTTGTTATCTTTAACTTGTGCTTAACAATTACAATAAGAACAATCTGTTGACGATATATGACATGTGAAAATGTCTATTTCGAATTAAGAAAAGTTAATACAACATTTACAAATTATTGGCCATGTATGGTGTGTAATTATTTGACTTGTGTGTGCATATGTTTATTGTTAACTTTAATTTATTCAACACAACTGTTAATATGCTACATATTTAACTGACTTGAAAGTGATTCTGTTTTAAATCATGTTATTATACGATTAATATGATCAACATATGTTTGTGTATGTGTGTGTTGTATGTATGTTTATTCTAGATGGAGAAAAAAATAAAATAAAACGAAACCAACTGTAAATTGAATTGAATTGCATCTCATTTACATTAACAGCGAATGTAAATTAATAACAATAACAATAAAAGAATTAAAAATTAAATATATTCAATAAATATATTTTCGAGCGTACACAATATATTGTACGTAGTGGGAAATAAATGTTATTTATTGTTGCATTTTATTCATTGTTACAATTACGGTTGTAGTGAATGGGTGCGCTCGCTAACAACAACAACAGCTTACGCTAAAAATATATATTAATCATACGTACAATATAACATGTTTACGTCTGGTTGTGTACTCGTACGTCGTGTTTGACAAGCACACATACACATATGCATATATATGTACAAGTATAATAAAAAGTTCAAATATTGTAACAATACAAATTTAATTAATGTACAACACACCAACACACACACATACACACACACACAACTATAAGTTTTTGCCTGTGTATGTGCAATCAATTTTCTATAAACCTATCTATCTATCCATCGGATACAAAGTTAAAGTTTAACAATTGCATATAAACCATACAAATGTTGTTTTTACAGACACACACACCCATAGTCATTAGAGTGCAAGTTTTTGGATATTGTCTTTTTTCATTCATTCATTCGGTTTCGACTGAAAATTTTGCTTGAATCATTCGAATGTAAAATAATATTTTGTTCGTTATGAATATATATAAATGTAAATATTATATAATGCATTTATTTATATGTATGTTAATAAAATTGATTTATTTTTTTTCATTTTGTGCTACAATATAAATTCAGCAACTTAAGAACTATTATTACAAGTAGAGAAAATAATGCTTCAGTACACACAAACTAAATTTGACTTAAACCAAATCTTGAATACCCTCCACGTACACACAGTGGGCGTGGCAGGTATATGATTACACCGTCTAATGTATTTTTATGTGTCAACATGATAGTCGTACCAACTGAGTACGATTTTTTGTAAATTGTAAGCGAGTCGTTTATCCGACCATGCCCAAAATGGGTGTGGTGTGGGCATGATATCGATGGATGGAGTAATTATAAATAAGTATACTAAATTTCAATTCTATGGATAAATTTTTGTAGTAGATAAACATATTTTTGGCGTTTGTAGGCGTGTCTTTTATACAACGAAGCTCATTTTTGAATAAATGGCGTAATTAGACATTTATAGACCACATTACAAGTTGTAATGTGATTGCGTAAACTTAATTTTTATAAAGGGTATAAAGATTTTGTCGATTATGAGTTATCCAAACACGCCCACGTTTGTTATGTCTATGATAAGGGTAATTATAAATATGTGTAACAAATTTCAAGCTAAATTTTTGTAGCAAATACTAAATTTTTTTTGGAAAAATAAGAAAAATATGTATAAAAACAACAACAACAAAAATTTATACCAATAAAATACGTACAAATAGAGTATGGAGTGTGTAACTAAAGTAAACTAAAAAAAAATAAAAGAAAATTTCAATAAAATGCATATAAATGTGGACAAAAACTATTCGCATATACAATCATTTATACATCATGCATCTGCAGCGTGAACAAGGTCTGGTCATAATACAATATAACTTTTTAAAGGCATCGATAGAGAAAACGGATCATCCATTAGATTCTCATTACTTTTAGATGTTTTACAAAGAAATTTTATTTAGGTGGTAAGCGCTAAGCTTAACTCTGTACCTCTACAACTATTAATAAAGTTTCTGGAACAAATTTTCTACAGAGATGTTATACAGATAGCCTTCCATTATTGAGGAAGCGATCTTTGAATAAACAGACATTGAGAATGAATGTTAAAGGAATGTAAAGAGTATCAGCAGAGTGTTGTAAGGTACAAGATGGAATGCCATCAGAGTTAGGAAGAGTGGAAAATTTTACACAGAACAGGCTGACATTCGGAAAAATTTCATAAGAATTAATAAGTTATGTATTAGGATCAATAAAAACACTCGACTTTGGACACGACTTTTCGGAATAATTAGCAAAAAAGATCATAAATCACAAACACCTCACGATTCACTATTTTCCAAAAGCAGAGCGGATGGAAAACTTCTAACTTTGCTTTTAGAGCCAAGAAATTTGTAAAATTTCTTTAAATCAATCATCAATCGTGTCAGATTGTAGGAACACAGAATATAATCCCGGATCCAAAAAATGCCCAATAAAACACACTTCCGCGGCTTTTGTGGTACAAAATTTATATACCATAAATATTTCACATACTCGGTCATATAGCAGAATAGTTTATATCCATCTCACACATCATTACATATGCGTTCCGGGTACTTCAGCAGCAGCAAAAACATGTTTAAGTAAAAATGCATATTAATCAGTTTCTAATTGTGGCTTTAGCGTAGCGTCCAATAAAACCGATGAATACATAGAATGAATAAATAAATGAATGAGTGGCCGTTTCACGTTGCACACAACACAAATATGTGAGCATGTGTGTTGTCTGGCATACGCTTACAACGGTTCTAAATGAAGTGGTCAGAAAAACCTCCCAAAAAAGGAAAAAACGGAAATAATTTCAAATTGACAATTGTTTCATAATGCTAACTTAGCATAATACAAGAACAATAATAACAACCATAACAACAAAAACAACAAATAACAATGATGAAGATGAAAATGGACGTATGTGTGAACGACAGCAGGAATGTGTAGAAGTGCATTTATAAATGTATCGCATGCACATAAATTATACGTTATCGTATGTATAAGTGGTTACTACACGCACACATGCGTACACAACAACGCATCCGCATAGCATACCAGCCGAAATTTCACAATTTGAAATTAACCTCATGTCGCTGAACTTTCATATGAAGCAACAAAATAATAGAGAAACACTCCTGCACAAATAATTATTAGTTACACACACACAAGCATGCCAACACATATGTACATAGATACAACAAGCAGAATAGATATATTTGGCTTATGGCGAATCTTGAAGGTATTAAAATAAAAATGAAAGGGTCTTAAATTATGGACATACGGACGTACGGACATATCTAGAAGCTGATCAAGATTGCTAACAGGCGCCTCAGAGGCCTTCTGCTTAATTTTGGACACGAAACAACGAACTTGGTGGAATGTAGTGCGGACGGACATATACTGACTCACTACACTCTCTAATATTTAGTTAATTATAACTCTTCACCTCTTCTGGTGTTCAACACTTTCCATGATACCCAGACTATGAGTGCGCGTATGTTTTTACAAAAGCTAAAAATCTAATCTCACTGGATTTTCCCATTTCCACTAAATGACATTTTAAGTTGCTTCCAAAAGAACAGATGCTTGTATGCGACAGCATAAACGAATATAGATCAAAAATCATTCTTGACATGAAAAATTTACATCTTGGGTAAAATGAAATTACGAAAATCATTGCGGGGAATAAAAATAGATTTCATGAAATACCCAGACATCCAAAGGTGAAGTGTGAAATACTTGCCAATGGCATTGTTGTTGATGTTGCCAATTCATGGCTAGACGCTTTGGGTCTTTTTTGTTTTCTTTATTTTTTTATTATTATTTTCGTAGAAAATTTCGCTCAGCCATATGGTGTACAGATGGCATGATGGCAAAAAATTCCAGTATATCTGTCGGTCCGATGTGTTTAATTTAAATTTATCAGCGCATGGAAAATGCACTCGCGTCTTGTAGGGGAAAATATTTATGCAGCAAATAATTGCCAGTTGTCAGGCAACAAACGATTGGGACCTGTAAATGTATCGAAGTGACAAGTTTCGTATATAAATGAAAAAAGAAAAAAACTAAATATTTCATGTGTGTTTGTCGTAATTATGTGAAATGAAATGATAAATGAAAAATGTTCCCCCCGGGGATCACTGTCAATGTCAATGAACACAATTTTACACATTTGAAATAATTTTGCCAACGCATGTAAGTACTGCGTAGTAATGGATTGGTAACAGGTTCATGGTTAAAACATTGTCTCACTTGTATAAAATTCTCTAAAAATTACTTTCGTTTACGTAGGTTTTATTTATTCATATATAAGTGAATGTGTTAAAAGCAAAAAGCATGATTTCTTATACCCTCCACATAAGATGGGAGGTATACTAAGTTTGTCATTCCGTTTGCAACACCCAGAAGGAAGCGTCAGAGACCCTACAAAGTATATATATTCCTGATCAGCGACAAAAACTGAGTCAATATAGACATGTACGTCCGTGTGTCCATATGTTCGTGTGTCTGTCTGTTGTTGTCATTTCTATTTTCTTTGACAATTTTGAGATATTGAGGTGAAATTTTTTGCAGGCACTTTTGGTTTTTTCACGCAGATTTTTATTTAAAATGGGCATAATTTTTTAAGAGTCACGCCCACAATTGACAATAATCTATAGTACTGGCACAAAAATTGAGCTATGAGGTTGAATTTAATCAAGTTAAATTGAGTACATTAGAATTACAATTAACCTATACATCGATGTGCCAAAAGTGGGCGTGGTTAGATAAAACATACATATATTGTACAATTGACAAAAAACCATCCTCCACGTAAAACTCGACTTGCAAGTTGATACGTGATACATATACTAATAAAGAGCGTAATCATATAACTGCCACGCCTGCCATTCTAGATGGGGACGGTGTTTAAGATTTGGCCCAAGCCAAATTCAGTTTTCTAACTTGTTTTTCTTATTTTAAGTTGTATTGTTTCACACAGCAATTCTAGGTAGGGACTGTCAATGCACTTCAGTTTGTGACTGACTGACTGACTGCGTGTAACTGCGAACTGGCAATAAAAGACATCTTTAGTGCAACACAAACATCAACAGTATTAACAATTTTACGCATTTCCGGTGCTATTTGATCACTGTTTCTTCGGTCAATCAATGGGTAATTTCTTTAATTCCTAGTTTCTCTTTATAACACTCACAAACATTCGTTTAAAAAAACGCATAATTTCATACCAGCAGCCGTAGTTGATTTATGTATGAGAATATAACAAAAGGTTTGGCAAATACTTGGTGTTTGTGTATTATTTTTTATTACAAACACGGACGAAATATTTTAGAAAATTTGACAATTCTTAAGAAACTCTACAAGGTCACACTTGTGCTCAACGAACGTAATTGATTCAATTAAATGAAGCTGGGCAAGCTTTTACTCAATTTTCTTTAATTATTTTTTTCATTTTTTTTTATACAAAAATTGATTTATTTTCTATTCACAAAGTAATTGAAATGGAAATAAGGTTGAACAATGGAAATTGACAGCAGCAGAGCATGAATCAATTGTTTGGCAGGAGGATTTATCTTGAAGCGTGATTGCTTCATCTATTTACTTAAGTAAGAATAACTCTTCACTGCAAATGATTAAACGAATAAATTGTTAATTTTTTTCATGTTATTCGATAATTAAAAAGTTTTATTCTGAAAAATTTACACAACATTGTTTTTGTTATGCTGCTGGGTATGGAGGTGATGGAGGAGGGCAGGGCAAGTCAAGAGGCTGATACAAATGAGGCAGAGAGTATGATTAGTTGAATGAGTGCGCACATGCACACCTTGTTAATGATGGTCATTACAAACAATATGTGTAACAAGCTAGATAATGAACGCACATACACACACACACACTAGAGCAACAGCAAAACTTTGAAGCATTTTTACAAATTGCGTGTTAATGGGAAATTCCCACACGTAGCGAGCGGAAATTGTCAGTCTCTATGTCTATATGGGTAGAGGTATTAACAAAGCCAACAACAACCACAACAATAAGAACAAGAACAAAAACTTTAGCAACAATAACGTTTACCATTCTAGGCAACAAATCATCAACATAATTGCATCTGGCTTATAAGTCAGTCGTCCTTGGCATAATTACATTTTCACTTGAAATCCATAAACATAATAGAATAACAACAACAACAGTAGTAAGTCGTACACAGAATGGTAGAGAAGAAGAGAGAAAGGAATTAGTTGACTACTGCGGCTGCCACATAGAAAATTACATGAAATATTTAGAAAAGCAAAACAACAACAACAACAACAACAACAATGAAAGTTTTACAAAATGGAAAAGTTGGATTTTTTTCTTTCATTCAATTCACCTGAGATATGATTTAATATTCAACAGCACGTAGGGTTTGGGGAGGGAGTTAGGGCGGAGAAAGTATTTAGAACGCTTTCGCTGCATACAAAACATTCCCAACCTACCCACATATATATCATACACTCACTCGTTCATTTCTCATGCTTTTTGCTGCATATATATATATATAAAGAAAGTTTATAATTAGACAAATACAGAAAAACTCTGAAACTTAATTAACCTAACCCAAAGAATCGCTAAACAGATTAGCATTCAACTTCAAGAGGAGAAATATTACAAAACCAAAAAAAAAGAGAAAAAAGAAAACTCTCGGAAGTGAGGGACGTACGAAATATAAAGACATGCAATCCAATTTGAATATGGCTCACATACATACAAACACACATGTACCAGCACACAACAGGTAAATATATTTGTGTGCCTGCATGCATGTATGTATTCGTGCATACCAACTGCCATTACAGCAAACTATCATATTCTGCTCTCTGGCGTTCACCATATGCATAATTGCAGCGACAACATTAGCACACGCTTTGTATGCCAAGCGCGCAACTTTATGTGTTGCCCTGAAAAACAAAAAAAAAGGAAAAAACATAAAACCAAAGTTGTGCTTTTGCTTGGTGGTGGTACACAAATCTAGTGCAATTATTTTAATTATGAAGACAGTTCATGAAAAAGAACAAGAAAAAAAACAATGCATGAAATGCAAAAAAAAAATTCATATAAAATATTGTTATTGTACGTTAGAGGTGTATGGGATGCGGGAACGTGGTAAGTCGTACGTACGTACTTGTACTTGAACTGTACTATCGTCGTAAATTTGAACAAAAAGAGGAAAACAAACAACTTTTAAAACTCAGTCATAAAATGTTCTCCAAAGATTCCCAGCATTTAAATTACTACGAACTACTATGTTTTGTATATAAATAGATATTAAAATATATATTCACACACACACACTTATACACACACAACGATGGTGATTATGTTGTAATAAAAAGAAAAGATAACCGACCTTAAACTATATGTAGTAAAAATATAATAAAAGTTAACCCAAAAACTTTTTAATAGCGATTCATATAAAGAGAATGTGAAAGCAAATGTATGAGAAAGCCACTTGCAGCTTCATCACTAAATTGTGACACTCTAATCGTTATCCTACAAGTAAAGTTCGTTCCTACATAGCCAGTTAAATCAAATGACTTGAATTGTCTCCCTTATTAAAAAAAAAGCATTAAAAAACTCCAACTTTATTGTAAATACATTCCACTTCTAATTATATATACAACATGTGGGCATGACAAATTTTTCGATGATGCTCTCTCACATATGTTTGTAATATATATCAGCTTACAAGACAGATTCTGAGATTTTTCTTTTACACTTTGAAGGAATCCTTTATCAGGCCCCGCCCATTTTTAGTATATCGATGGTAGAGCTCATTCTAATTATGTATACGAAATTTCTAGCTAGCTTTGTGATTGATAGAGAAATATTTGTGGATTGTGGGCGTGGCTCTTTTGTGATTTTGCCCAATTTATATAGCAACCCGCCTTCAGAAAGTTTTAACAAAACTCTAGTTCAATATATGAAAAATTACGGACGGTTCTATACATTTAATAGGGACGTCGTCCTGCGGATCTTTTGGCAAAATAAATATATATAGTTTGCAAAGCCTCCTTTTAAGTTTTGCAAACCAAGTACCAAACATAGCATAGCTCCATATTTCTTCCTTAAAGTCCAACATGTCGATTTTAAACCTATAGTTAGAAGATTTTTTAGTCCTTTCAATAGCTGAATGGTCTAAGGCTTTGCCTTTGCAAAGGACATGGATTCAAATCCAGCCTCTCCCAGAAGAAAAAGTGAAAGAGTTTCTTTAGCTCGAATTTGAATTCATGTGTCGCGTTGGATTGCTAACCACCGACAGTTGAGAATATTATCATAAAAGTTGGTTCAACAGCTTGTAAAAAGCCATCCATTATTTATTATTAGTTAGTAGATTTTAGGTCAAAACAATTCCTCATTTTTTGTAGTATTTAACACTGCGGAAATTGAACCTAGAATTTATAATTATGTAGATTTAGTTTGGCTCCGTTGTTATTTAAAACCCAAATTTATTAAGCCGTCCTCTTATAGCTCTTGCAGCATTATTCATTTATTTATTAATTCAATTTCGTTCAATTTTCGTTTAATGGTTGTCCTTTTCCACAATAGCCTTTGAATCATTCGAATTACTAGCTAATGTTTGTTCGGTATAATCTTTCAATTCTTTCATTTCACTAAACAGTACTTTTGATATGTTGCCCAACGTTTCATATGATTTCATCAATATTAAGCGCATTTTTTCTATGGTGTCACGATTGCCTTCTAAAAACCCTTGAATACGACCTTCAGCATTCTCCTCCAACCAGATCCGCACACCAGTCAATTTAGCTTGAGCCAAAGCAAAAGTTTCGAATGCTATTTTCGGTATGCTGCCTTCAACATTGAAATTACAACGAAAAGTTTTATCGTCGGACATTTTTTTTTTTATTTCAAATATTGTAAAATATGCGCAAATAAAATTTTGAATAATTTTTGAAATTTTTTTATCGCTTTATATGACAAACATTATTTTATTTTTTATTTCCTTATGAGAACATCTGATTATGAAAGTTTTACTTTTTTTTAAATTTAAATATTGTCGGTCCGTCTTTAAAATAGAGTTGTTTTTGCTTTGGAGAGTGCCTGAGATTCAACGTTAACTACTAATATATTGCTTTTACTAATTGTTTACTGTAAACAAATAAACGTACATACAAGTAGTGTGTGAATAAAAAAAAAGGGAAAAAAGAGGTGTTACAACTAACTGAAGAAAAACATGATAAATCGGTTTCTTTGAAAATAACAATCAAACCATAACAGGTAACAAATAAGAAAAGAAAAAGAAACTCAACTGTCAAGCTATTACTACTTAGTACACTACCTCACCACATAACATGCAAACTACCATAACATACCAGGTCACCTCTTGGGTCGTTACACGTCAGTCCATGTCAATCACTTTGTCAATTATATACATACCTACATCTAAAAAACATTACATGATAAAATAGAAACAGAAAAAAAACAGGTGCAGATTTGACAACAAGTTTTTACACAGCCGTATAATAATAGAAATTAACAACAGCCACATAATTATAAAAACAAAACATAATTTCACAATTTAACAATTTCTGTTTCGTAATGCATGTAAGTTGAAATCATTAAAAGTGTGTTTACATCATGGCTTCGTTTTAAGTAGAGATGATGTGTTTGTTGTTCTTTGTTAAGATGCAAGATGTACTAAGTTTGTCATTCCGTTTGCCATACACAAAAGGAGGACTTAGAGGTGTCACAAATTAAATATATTCCTGATCAGCATTAGAAGCTGAGTCGCTTTAACAATGTCCATCCGCCCGTTCGCCTTTTTGTTGGCACTCACGCGGTAGTAAATTTTAACAAATTGAAGTTTATTTATTTTACAGTGATTATTAATTTATGTGGCTATTTAAAATCTATTAAGAGCCACATTTACCATACCATACCATTACCAAAAACTTCACTAAAACTCTTATCAATTATCTACAAAACTGTGATTGTGAAGTTAAAATTTTAACCATTCTCATTCATCGATGTGCCAAAACTGGGCGGGGTTGACACGCCTTCATTTTTCTAAATATTTCCCTTCATAAAAATAACAATTTGCTGCACTTGTGTGTAATTAGAGCATCCATCGATTTTTTAAAAATGGGCGTAATCGATTAATATACCCGCCAAAAATTTACAAGAAACTTTATTTAGGATAGAATACTCATTTAGTGTAATTAGGTATCTGCCACGCCCACTTTTTTTAAAATACAATACATATGAAGGGTATTAAGTATTTGACTTGAGCCACAAATTTACATTTTTTACTTGTTTTACTAATTTTTGTTTGCTGTTGTTTCGTTTTTTAGGGTACGGCCGGAAGGTTTCTCATGTTAATTGCTTCTGTTTTATTTCCAATATCTTCAATGCTTTGATTTAATGTTGTGTTATGCTTATCTTTATAGGCAATTGTTGTTGTCGTTGTTGTTGCTCCTGCTGCCTATTATTATTACTATAGAGAATATATCACTCGTTTCATTTCCTTAGGGATTGAAAGTTGTAAACTCACCAGCATACCTTATAGGCGTGTGCATGATAAACAAACAGCACTCCGTTAATTTAGAGTTGGAAATATATGTAGAGAGAAAAAAATTATTGATTTAATGAATATTTCTAAGAAATAGTGTTCAATGTGTTTAAATACAGAGACGGATGAGTAAGTAATTGTAATTGAGTTGAATTTGTGGTTTGTACAGCTATGCCATTAAATGATGCTTTTATGATGCATGAGTTTCTAGTGTGTTAGGAGATTTTTTAAATAGACAGCCTTCGCGCATACCTGGGTATGTTTTTCCTATTTAGCTGAATCTTTTTAAAAACGTTGTTGAAGCCCGATTGACAAGAACTTTCTAATATTTGTCACAAAAAACAGAACAAAAAATTTCCAAGTAAGAAAAATACGTGTTTAGTTTTGAATATACTGGAAAAATATTTATAAGAAATTTTTCAAAGGCCATTACAAGTATTTGCGTTTACATTTTTCTATAACATCACAGTTTTGTTTTTTAATATCAACATTTTTTTAAACGTTTTTCATGATCTGTTAATGTAAAAACATCAGACAAGTCGTCACGGTGAAGTTTACCATTAAGCAAATTTTTTAAATTGTCAAATATTACTACCACAATTCCGAATCGATGGTCGCACCCTTTAGGAGCCTCACATCAGACAGGGTTACATTCTTACCAGATCAAAATAATTCAAGAACTGATCATTTGTAAGTGCCATCAAGAGGCACAATTTATTTAAAAAATTATTTTATAATGAAAACTCTACGTACCCGGGTATTTTAATTACTAAAATACAAGAGAGTTAAGAAGGAAACTAAAAAATGAAAAAAAAAAATACTTTTTAAACCCTCCACCTCGGTGATGAGGGTATACTAAGTTTGTTCTTCCGTTTGCAACACCCAGAAGGAGGCGTCAGAGACCTTACAAAGTATATATATTCTTGATCAGCGTCAAAAACTGAGTCGCTTTAGATATGTATGTCCGTGTGTCCGTCTGTTGTTGGCACTCTCACGGGCGTAAATTTTGAGATATTGAGCTGAAATTTTGTACAGGTACTTTTAATTTTTGCACGCAGATTGCTATTTAAAATGGGCAAAATCGGTCAAGAGCCACGCCCACAATCGACAAAAAACTACTTTTCTGCCACAAAAATTGAGCTATATACTTGAAATTTCGCACGTACTTCTATGAGTATTAGCTTCATCGGTATGCCAAAAACGGACGTATTCGGATTACAGACACGCCCACAATTAATAAAAATCTTTATATCTGCCACAAAAGTTGACCTAGGAACTTGAAATTTAATAGGCATACATATAGGTATCCCATCTACCGATGCGCCAAAAAAGGGCGCGGTCGGATAACAGACACGGCCACAATTTTTAAAAAACCTAATTTAACGTAAAAGTAGATTTACATGCTAAGACATACACTATTAGAGGGCGCAATATATATATATATATATTTGCCACGCCCTTCCGTGTAGAGGTGGAGGGTATTTAAGATTTGGTCTAAGCCAAATTTAGTTTTCTTACTTGTTAGTTTTTAATTTATTTAATTTTATATTTTTTAAACCCTTTACATACTCAAGTATGTTGATAAATTTAATTAATTTTGTTTTTAAAATTAAAAAAAAAATAAAAAATAAAAATAAAAATTTTAAAAATGAAAAACCCTTTATACGCCCTGGTATACAAAAGGGTTAACAATTTTTCATAATTCATCATTTTCATAACAAGTAGCGAATTAGCCCAAAAAAATCTATTCTAAGCTTGCAACTTATGATGAATAGAAAGAAAGTAGTCATTTGTGTGTATGTGTGTCTATAATTAATTCATTTATTTTAAACTTTATTTATTGGAAACATGCTGAAAATGATTGACACATTCTTACAGTATGTATTCAACACATCAACAAACACACATTTGCATATTTTTCAAATTTGCTTACTTGGACGTGGTTGCAAGGTTATGTGTATGTGTAAGAATTTTTATGAATATTTGCACAAGTATGAGTATATGGCCAATTAAGTCATCATTTGTTGTCTTTTGCAATAATATTGTGATTGCCAGGGATCACATTTGTGTTTATGTCCCTTTTTTTCTGTTTTACATAAATAATGTTTCAATTTTTATTTTATTTTTTTTTTTTTTGATCAAATTGTTAAATAATAAAAACTTACTGTTCCCTGCGTCATTATTAGCAATTCATTTATGTGAATGTAAATGATAGCAGCGACAATCGCACTTGCATGATATATACAATGCGTATTCGAAAATAGTTTGGCAGTTATTATATAGTGCCCTGTACACAAGTCTACAATTTCTCATAATTTTATTACGCTATGAAAAAGCAAACATGAAAAAAGAAGAATAAATTGTTGCTATTTTTACATACACACACATATACAATATATGAATGACAATAACATATTTTTTGTTGTTGTTTAGTTTTTTGTGCTCTATACTCTACTTCCTTTGTACTCGGTTATAAGTGTGTGTGTGTATGTGCATGTGTGTTTATTTGCACTAGACAAATTGCCACATATGCAAAGTGAGGTGCATTACATGAAGCAACGACATAAATTCGCCAGCAAAAAGCTCGCCAAAGTTAACCCATAACAAGCAAACCACTATGATGGGGGGAGAAAGGTGCAGCTGCATATGATATAATAACTGTTGCCCCATATAAATTAATTGAAAAATGCAGATATTACCATCTACACATGCCATACATAATACAATGCATTAGCACAGTGCATGCCAAAGGTAAAAAATGCATAGAATATGTATGCATGCGGGTTGGCGTGGAAGGGGATTTTTTTTTTAAATACAACCACAAACCATAATATGTTACAAAGTATAAAGCATTAACCAACATATTTCATTAGAGGTAGATACTCGCTGATGTATTTGTATCGTTTAATTAATATCAAAAGCCAATCAATTTATGCAATTTGTGCGCATCGATATTTTAATTAATAATCAAGTAAACCATCTTTTAATGTTAAGATGTTAATAGTCAAAGACAACGCAACGGATATTGCATACCATAGGTGGTGTATAAAAGAGGTCCTTGAGACCGCAAGCAGAGAGAGTTTCTTGTGTGACTTTCATATGTTAAAGTATAGCAAATTTTTATCTAAAGACATTTTCGAAAAATTTCCCAATTTAAATTTAGCACAGACAATAATCTCTGGTACCTGAGTAAATCTGAGTACTTGGTGTTTGAGAGATGATGTGAAAAATATTTGTTGCTTGGCTTACAATTAGAAAATTACTAGTTAGCGATTTTGGTCGAATATTCTTTACAAAATTAACACAATAATTACAATCGTCTTTTGATCTCGAATATTTTCAGAAATTTTAAAAAATGTTACAACAAATGGAATTAATGCGCGAACTTTTTCACTACAATGCTAGTTTAAAGTTATCACAGCTGCTGTTGCAGTGGTCTGTTTGTATTCAAATTTGTCACAATTGAAACATATAATAAATGGAATAATTGTCACAAGTTTCATCAAAAATTATTAAGAATTGTGGAGTATTTTCATACAACGACTATTTCTTAGGGCGCCAAGTGCTGTTTTTCAGTTTAATGTGAAGTTTGAACTGTTCCAACACTACGTAAAATGAACGTAGAAGAACAAATTTTACCTCATTTAAAAGACTACATTCTTATAATTCGTTAGAGTTTAAAAGTTTATGTGTGCGACTGCTGATCCATTTTTTCTCATACTGTTTCCTAAGACCTTTTTCGTAGTAATTTTAAGTCATTACAAAAGCTGTCACAGTGGTTTGATCAAGCTCACATTTGCGCCCTTAAATTAATCTGCTCAATTACTATGGATTGACGTCATAATTTCGATACAAAATTTGTTGGGAATTTTTATAATTTTTTCCCTAATGATGAACGTACCGCCTCCCGATTATATGCTTTAACAATTGTAATTAAAACAATGAACAATTAAATCGTTTGTGCCCTGCTTTATTACTGCTTGATTTAAATGGTAAAAAGGCTGCCCATCTATGCTTTATGTCAATGAAAAATTTCCAGCTGGAATTGTTGATCACCCCAAAAGTTGTATAACAAATTGTAGAATGTAAAGAAAAATTAATGAAAAATTTTAAGGCTTTTGTTATAATGAGTGCAACGCCCTTCTACCCCACTCGCTACAGTTTAATCATATGAGTTCTCATAATGCTTGGAATGCAAATGCAATGCTCACGTATTTTAATAATTGCATGCTAGACAAATTTACAATACCAACTATTTAATAACATCATACATACGGACATAGCAGCATTCGTGCATTTTCACATATAAATAAATGTTGTGCGTAATATATTCGTATGCATGTAAATAAATAAATTTTTTAATTTGTATAAATGAAAACTTGTCTTTAGTCGTTAAGAGTGTGTTAAAGTCAATCAGCATGCATGCAGTATGGTTTGTGTATGTAACGAATGCATACCTATGCAATTAAACACTTTCATTGAGTATGCTTGATAATCTTAATGATGGCATTATTATTGCAATGCACGCAATGTACGCACATTCACACACACACACACGCCGTACATACCATGGACGTTAATTTATGATCAATAAATTATTAAAATAATTATAACCGCATAATGTTGCAGCATAATTATTTTCATTTTCGCATGCTTTACTGCTGAATGATAATTTTTTATAAATTGTACACGATACATAACTTGTGTACACAATGATATCATTTATTATAATATACTTTAGTAAATATTTTGATGCGTATGCCAGCCGATCGGACTCATGATACTTACATCACATCACAAGCAAATGAAAATGTTCAAAGTTGATTACGACCGTACAGTATCTACTACAGTATCTACTTACAACATTTTTTATTAAACTATAATTTATTTAGTTAGTAGTACCAGTAAAGGCAGGTCATTGTCATATGAGATTATTCCACTACGCCAATTTTTAGTACATCGAAGGAACGAGTAATTAGAAATATATATACTTAAATGTCAACATCATAGCTTAATTTTTGTGACGGATGAATAAGAAATTTTATCGTTTAAATAGAGATTTGCGTGCAGAATCTGTCTGTAAAAAATTTCACCTCAAAAACTAACATATGTACGACCGCTTAACAACAGACACACACATAGACATAATAATAAATTGAAATAAAATTTTGTGCATTTCCTTACTTGCATATATTTGTATAGCATGACTCAAGGTCTTTGTTTTTTAGATTATTTCAGGCAAACTTTTCCGTTTAGTTGTTGCAAACACTTTAACGAAACAAAATGTAAATATTATTTCCACATAGAGCAAACAGCTATGAAACGGTAGCTGCGCAAGGTGTAAGGAAGTATTATTTCCAACATTCCTCCATAGACAATAATAAAAAGCACCGTTTTTTAATCATTTTGATTGAGTGAATGAAAAACATTTTAAAACACGGTTTACACGTTCGTCCTCTGGAAATATTATTTTATTGTATAATACAATAATAACAAACGGGCGAAAAAAAAGTAATCACAGCAACAATAGTGTACATTTATTGCATGAAATTGATATTGGTGGTAAGTTGAGGGATTGTCAGGTTCCGGCAAGAGAGGGAATTGTGACAATTCATTATTTTAATTAAAAACCTTCAAGGGAAAATGAAGTGAGTTGAAATGAAATGAATAAAAATGAATAAAAAAGTTAAAATGTGTGATCACAATAAATAAATTTATATTTATAAATTCACACACACACACACACACACACCCATCTTGTAATAATATATATATATTATTATGGTGCAGTTTTTTAAAGAAAGATAAAAAACTAAATTTGTTTTAGGCTTAAAACTTAAACACTCTTCACTTTTATGTACGAAAAGTGAGTGTGGCATGTAACTAATTAGGATTTCTATGGTTTTGTATTACATAACAACTAACTAGTTGAATTCTGGGTCAAATAGGGTTTCTTTTATAAATTGTGGGCGTGGCACATTTCTGGAACAACGACGTTTAAACTAATTAATTATAAATATATAGAGAAAATGTCAAATTCGTGGGAAGATTATGGCTGTGAGATATTTTATCAATTATGGGCGTGGCACTTGGATGATTTTTTTAAATTTATATAGAATTATATATTATATATAAATATAATATATGAAAGGTTTTAAAACGATTTAAGCAATCAATGTCCGTCTGCGCACCGTTCATTACTTATTTTCATAGAACTTCATACAAATGCGCATCTTAATCCAAAGATGTGCCTTATTGAAAACGGTTTAAATTAAATAATTTTTAGAATCCTCTTCCATATAACTCCATTATTCGAAATAAGTCTTCAGATGACGAAAATTCGCAGATTTTAATATAGTTTGACAAAAATTGGGGAAGAATAGTTTCGTAGCTAAATAAATGACAAATGTGGACCTGTTCCAACCATTTTTAAAACTCCATATAAGACCTTAATTTGAAATAAGTCTTTTTATGAAAAAAAAAATCATAAAAAATACTCAATATATTTAGATAAAATTTAGTAAAGAATAGTTACTTAGCTTCATATATGACTGCACCAAACCCAATCTGATCATTTTTAGAACCCTGTCTCATGTATATGTATTTATTTACTGACACACTTAAGTAATTATTGTAGCATAATTTGTGCAACCAAGTGGCGTAGAGCGGGGCTTGACTAACTATAACATTTTCACTTGTTTTTCAATAACTAAGACGTGTATCAAAAATTTATCTCCTGCAAGGCCTTAATGAGGCAATTACTATTACAAAAAACATACATTGTAAATTTTCATAAAAACGGTCTGCTGGTGTTGGTTCAGTAACATTAATAAATAGAAAGAGAGAATGATATATAATTTATGAAATTTATGATAGTTCTCGGATAATATAAACTTACCACTCACAACGAAAACGCTTCTTTTCACCCCAACTAACTTCGATCTTGTAAGCACTTTATGTGTCACACATGTATATGTAAGTCAGCAATTAAGTTATCAAGCTGACTTAGATGACAGCTCAGTCAATGAACCAACGTGAGCATAATCGATAAATATGTGAGTGTGTGTGCACAGCATCCAATTAATTCATGTAAAAACAACTCCACACAGCATAAGAGTTCATACGAATATACTGTCGATGCTCGTATCTGCAGTCAGTTGTTGTCGATACATGTAGAAATAATCATATAATCATTAAAGATTATGAACTATAAAAAGGCTTTGGCATCATTATCGCTGTCAAAATGAGCTGATATTTTAAAGCATAGCTTTTACAATATGTAGTAGTGGCGTTTATATATATCAATACATGTTTATGCTTACAATGATAATAAAGCAATATAAACAAGTAAGTACAAAAGTACAATGCAGTCCATTCTACCCAACCATTCAATACCCTACACTGCTTAGTTTTATAATTTAGTTAGTTCAGGTGATTCAATAAAAACACAAATCCTGTCATAAAAACATAACAACGCGATGGAACGAGGCTCTAAAAGAGGTCCAACAAGGTTCAAATACCGGTTCAATTTACACTATTTTCAATGGAGCACTTTCTTTAGACTAAAACACACTTTTGTATCAAATTTTATCGAAATAAACTGTGGCTGAAACCATGAGCACCAAGTTACATTACAGAAGGACAGACGGACATTGATCTCTTAAATCGATTGAAAGAGTATTTTTAAAATCATCAATAATAAAAAATTGTCGGTAATTTCAAAAGAAACATTCCTGTTCACTGCACATGTTTGGACGTTCATTATAGACGTACTGTACGGACGTTTAGGAAGTGCACCTTCGCATTTTCATTTCAATCAATCATGAAGCGATATTTCTTCTAAAAGGTGGAAATGCTGGAAAATTTTATATATCTGAAGAGGATTAGTTCTCTCTCCCTTTACCGCCAGTCAGCTATGTGCTTGCACTTTCTAAAACAACAGGAAAAGCCATTCAAATATAAAGCATTTGCAACTGCCACTATATAGTTATTGTGAACAAGAAAATTTATTGCAATTTTTTACATTATCGGTTATTGTTTAGTGTTCAAGTGTAATAATGAAATAAAAGCTTGATTAAACTATACTCTCTGCAGTCCAGTTTTCTTGTACAGTTTCTTTGGCATAATTTTTGAATTGTTTCATTTCACTGAATATCGCCTTTCCAATAATTCCCAATTGTTCTAGCATCTTTACTAACACCAAACGCATTTTTTCAATGGTATCCCGTTGCCCTTCAATGAAACCGCATATATGACCTTTAGCATTATTTTCGAACCAAATGCGAACATCGTTAAATTGCGCTTGAGCTTGAGACAATATTTGACGAATTAGTTGTGGTAGAGAAGCATTTATTTGGAAATCGTAGCGGTAATTTTGATTAGAAGACATTTCGAAAAGTTATCCACTTTTTTTTTTTTATGTCGAAATTTTATTATATTTTTATTTATTCTGTAGAGATGGCACAAGTTGTTAGAGAATGAAATTTATAACAAATCAAAAAAATATCTTCACACAAAAATGAAAATCATAACTATTCGGTTGGATTGAAGAATGATGAATGAAAAGTAAAATTTAGGAACTTGGTAAATGAAAGTATAAATCCGTATTAAAGTCTCTTTGTGGAAATAAAGTTTTCAAGTCCTCATCCTCCATTCACAATGTCCTCCTTTTTTAAAAATTTCATTTATTTGGCTTCGAATTTCTCTTTCGTATACTTTTCAATTTCTTTCAGTTCAGCAAATGTCGACTTCTTCAAACTGGTCGCTAATTCTGCTGATTTTTCTATTAGAGTTTGCACTTTTTCTATCGTTTCCTTACTACCCTCCAGGACGCCTTTATAAACACCATTTGCTGTATTTTCAACCCAACCTTTTACGCCCGTTATTTGCGCTTGAGCTTGAAGAAATGCATTGAAGGCAGCTTTTGGTACATTAGCTTCAATTTGGAACTCACAGCGGTACAGCTTAGGATTAGGCATTGTTAGTAAAAAAAGAGAAATATTTAATTTTTTTCGAGATAATATAAAGAAGGATCTTGTTCGATATCATTTTCAAAAATTAGATGAGATAAAAAGTAAAAAGCATATGTTTTTATAAGTGAAAGTTTAGTTTTAGTTAGAAAAAGAACAATTAATGGTGTTGGCAGCATAAAGTTTATAAAGTTGGACACCATCTACCATGGCATATAAAAATAAAGTTTTGAACTCTCACCAATGCTTCTATAAGCATGGCCTTAGTATGAACCTTGGAGGTGCACCAATCATTGCTTTCTACTTAAATATTCAATTCATCATTCTCATGACTGGCCGATTAGAACCTATGTAGGTCTTTGACCTGTTGCAAAAGAGAACGCCACGCGCTTCGATCTTGGGCGCGCCTTCTCCAGTTTTGTACACCAAGTGTACCAATAGTAAATCTATACTTGACTGGGTCTTTAATGCTACAACATAGTGTAACTTTAAACATCTATGTGCAACACCTTTCCTTACATACAAACGTACACCTAAAATTCATAGAATTCTGTTCTCTAATGCAACGTGAAGTGGGGTTTAATATGCATTAAATTCTTCTCAAAATTAACAAAATTCCTGTGCTACAGTGCTAAACATTTTCTATTACTTGGTGTGTTGCTGGGGTACGAGTATGTTGAAATATTGTTTAGATTGCTTAGAGTTATTTTTAAATGCTTTCTATGCATAGGATCATGGGGTAGTATACCACTGATGAGATGTACGGCACATGCATTTAAGTCTAAGTAGTTTATTTTTAGAAAATTAATTCTAGTGTTCATTATCCTCCTTAGAGAGACTATGACTTGATAATGTATTGTTGCATGATGGTGTTTTGAGTTCTAGTTTTAAGGTAAATGAATTAATGTAGTTTTTTCTTGTACTGACATGTTTAGTTAAACATACATATTCGTCTATTTACATAGTAAAAATTAATGAAGCCAACAACACAAATTGAACTTTAGAAGGATTTTTACTTTCTCGATTTTTAATTAGTTTCCACTTCAAATATATGTATTTTTTTTAAGGGTACATTCTTCCCCCTCTCTCTCTCTCTCTTACATAACTCTTGCAAGTATTTTGAAATGTTTCCAATAATTAAAATGTTTACTTCAAAGAACGACCAAGTTTTAAGAAGAGTGACAGAGAGAGAAAAGAGGGAGAGTGAGGGGGAATCATACAACTACAATAAAATACTTTTTCAGAAATTATTATTTGCAAAAGTTTTAATTTATTATAAAATGCAGCAAAATATTCATAAAAACTCATGTGCGTACGTTTCTTTAAAAGAAATCTTAAGTGAACACATTAAAGAAAACCAAAAGGATAATATGAAGAAAATGAAATAAATGTTTGTTTAGCAATATAGTGCACAGCATGCCAGCGAAGAAGTGTTTAAAAAAGGAAAAGAAAAGAAAATAATAATAATAATGAAAAAAATGACGTAAACAAAATGGTTACCAACTGCTGACGTACCCACTTAAAAGAAGGCGAGGAGAATATGTAGAAGCAAAGAAAAATCTCGAGTTAGGCAAACGTCTTCTCAGGTGATTATAACAGTCTTTTATTATAATTAAAAAAATTCCTTCTGTCAGCGGATAAACACCCACTAACTTGCCGTCGTATTAAAAAGTCAACTTTCACAAGATAATTTATTACATTATTTAACGGAAGAAGAGGGAAAATTAAAAAACAAATTTGCTTAAGAAAAATCTCCTTCCTTTACATCTTTATACAAAAATTGGGCGTGGCAGGTACATGAGTACTGCTTTTAATACTACGTGTTAAGTATCACCTTGCAAGTCAAATTTTAAGCTGAACGCGTTTTTTTGTTTTTTTTTTGTAAATTGTGGGCGTTTCTGATAACGCCTATTTTTGGCACATCTATAAATTGACTAATTATAAATATGTGTAGCAAATTTCAATTTTACAACTCAATTTTGGTAGCAGATAAATATATTATTATCGATTCTGGGCGTGTCTATTATACAGCCCCGCCCATTTTTAGCACATCGCTGATAATTATAAGTATGTATGCCAAATTTAAACGTTATAGCTAAATCTTTGTGGCACACACATGGATTTTTATCGATTGTGGGCGTGGCTTTTGACCGATTTTGTCTAATTTAAATAGAAATAAGAAAATAGAAATGTTTGTATAAAATTTCAGCTCAATATCTCAAAATTTACGACCACAAAATTGCCATTAACATGCGGACACCCAGACGGACACATCTAAATCGATTTGTACATAGTAAAGATGAAGTATCTTCCAGATTTACTTTGAGACAAAGTTAGTTTTTTTTGTTTAATTGTTTCTTTCCATTCCATTAAGTATTTTCCAGATCATCGCTTCACTGTCAATATGTATATTTCCCCATTCAATTTCCAATACCAGTGTGCCATTACCATTCGTATTTTAGACTTTGCAATTTATTTTGCTGGTATATGTCCCAATGATGATGATTGAGTATCAAATGACATCAAATCACATTTTATTCCAGAACTCAAGTCTTCAATTCTTCTCATACTCACCAAACCATTCCCAACCCATTTCAGCCCATCATTACCTAAAGTAAGTAAGCAGTTATATTTTACTGACATCTTACCAAGAGAAAATATACATTTCACTTATATGAATATATTTTAATGTTAAATTGTATTTAGAAGCCTTATAAACAATTAAAACAGTGAGATGACAGCAATAATTGTTGTAATAAAAAAGTTAAAAATTGTCATTCACACAATAGCTTGTAAGTTTACTGCCAATTATAGCTTCTGTCAAAATACTTCATTAGCAGTGAAATTGGTAAGCAGCTTTCAAGATGCAACAAATACAAATTGTATTTTATAATTTTCTCTCTAATTTTTCTACCTTTCTGGCTTCTTCCTTCACCTACATAGATGCGATGATTTTTCATAATTTTTCTCCTCTTAGTCTGTGTTGGGTTGTAATCATAGGAGGACTTTATTGGTACGTGTTTTTCTTTTTAATTGAACTTCTCCCCAATGCTTATAATTCTTAAGAGACTCATTGAGTTGTCAGCTTATGATGATGAGTGGTTATGGGCAACAGTGCTAGAGAAAGAGGGAGAAGGAGAGGGAGAGAGGTATTAAAAAAAGGTAGTTAATGATATGAGTTTGGTTTGGCTTTTGCTTTAAGGCTATAATCATCATTTTTCGTGATTTTCTTTTCCTTTTTTTTGTTACTAGAGAAGGAACTCAATTCAAATAAATTGAAAATTTTATTTTGTCATAACGTGCGTCTTCTAAGTTATACGAGTATATCATAAAATAGAACATGTGTACACTTGTAGGTTAATTATAACAAATATCAAAATGCGCAAAAACACCAGATTTTATTTTTTTTTTTTTTTTTGATTAAACACACTTTTTAAGTCTTAACATAGAAACGGCTGAACGGATTTTGTGCAAACTTTTTGTAAAAACTTCGGGGTTGAAACAATGGCATGGCACTACCCGTTTAATAATTAAACAGCGCCACGCCCATCAGAAATCTACGGATCTCCGGTAACCCAGAGAAATTTCCAAATATATATTTGATACGCGCACCGTTGTGGATGCGGAGGGTATTTAAGATTTGACCTAAGCCAGATTTTGTTTTTTTGCTTGTTATAATTGTTATTACGAGCAATTACGAAGAAAAGTTCACTCGTATTAAACATTTTCAAAAATTTAATCAGTATGAAAAAGTGAAAAATCAGCCAAAATACCAGGCGCCGCTATAACTCAGGATTGAATTTTACATTGAATAACTGGAAAAAAAATAGACAAATCTTCATCATAACATAGTGACAGCTTCAATGTACCATTTTAAGGAATATTTTGACCATGTTTAGATTCCCTCTTTTGAGGGAGTAGTCGTCCTGTCCTTTCTCCCAAACATCGAGCCTATTAAACCAATTCCTTTTATAATGAAAATTGAATTTTTTTTTTAATCTCATAATAAAACTTAGTGAATATTAAAAAATTTGCTTAATGCGACTTGTAGGTATAGACGGATCTAACAAGAAATTGTGTTTACCGATCGCACTAAACTAATTTCATAAGCAAATGTAGCACTTAGTACTGTACAGTATTAAATAGTCGTATTTTCCCTTCTTAACTGAGGAATATTCGTAAAAAATACTGATCATTAACATGGCGACACTTAAGCATTAAGCCAAAAATAAAGAAAAAACCCAAGTGCAAGACGAGTTAAAGAAAGAAAAACTAAAATAAAGTAAAAAAAATAAGAAAAAAAAAAAAAAGAAACACTATTCGTTGCCAGTAAGTGCGAAGTGAAAATGAAATTCTCGAAATTCTCTCCATTTGCTGTAATGTGATGTCGTCCGAATACACCATAAAACGCAAATTGCATGTTGTTGCCAATTTAATAATGAAAATAGATAAAATTTGCCAAAAAGTAAAAAAGGAACACTTGAGAGCTTTGATAGAAAGCAGGCAGCCAAGCATCCAAGCAACCAAGATCACCATCATCATCCCCGTCATCATCATCATCATCATGCCTTGAAACCCTCTACCACCAATAGAATTTTTCTTTTTTTTGCCTGATGAAAGACAAACAAAAAATTAACAACAAATTTTCTGCTGAACAGCAGCGGATGTTTGTGTCTAACATTGTGTAGGTCGACAGCCAAGTATGCTTGATACTGGGAGTGTGTGCTGCGTGCTGCGTGCGGCGTGCGGCGTGCGGCGTGCGGCGAAGTTATATTTGGAGTTCAAGGCGAACACGACGTATCATTCATTTGTTTATCTTATATATATATTTATAGCTATGACGCACAATCGCACACACACACACACACACATTTTCACTCTGACATCTACATCCCGAGGGTGAATGTATAGTGCTGCTGTTGTCACTAAAGGAAAGTACTTTTATTGGACTTTGCCCTAACTGACGTCGAGGATGTTTTCATTTCATTTAATGCCATCCACGCGGTGGCAGTTGTAAAGCTACAATAGACATATTTACATGACTATTGTTTTCAGTTGTTGTTGTTGTTGTTGTTTAAGTCGTTTTGTTTTATGGGGTTTATTGAGACGACATACAATTATCGTTGGCAACAACATAAAAAATACAATAGCACCACCAACAACACATATACGAGTATATGCGTGTGTGTGCTGCACAAGAAATAGTCGCTAACGGCAATTTGCATATTTTTCTGCATACATCTATTTTTACCAACCAAAGAATTGCTTGACTTGCTACCCAGACTGACGGTTTGGTTGACTGAATATTGCTGCTGTTCCAACTAAATATTAAATCATAACAAAAGGGCTGTAACGGCATCTATGCAGATCCTCATCTCTCTGTGTCGTTTTTTTGAATGTTCATATATTTCATGCACATGTACTCATACATGTGTACATGTATGTGCTTAAAATTTTAAAGTTAAATATTTTTCAAATTATGTGTAAACGTTCCAAAGAAACCACATTTCACAGCAATGAATATATTTTTTATGCCATTTCTGTTTTATTGGACATTTTTTCTGCGGGTTTTTTCTTTTTTTGTTTTTTTTCAATTACTTTTAGTGTAAATGTTTATTGTAATTTTTTTCTGCGTCAATATAAAATTTTTCAATTTCCGCTAGAAAAGATGCTTTCTTTTACTTACGTTTTCGTACGTTTATTTGTACCTCATATTTTCATTTTTATTTTTATTTGAAAAAACCACAAATTGCTGGAAACCAACCCAAAGACTTATAAACGGTTGTAAAATGGTAAATAGTCAGAATAATTGGCAAGTAGGGAGAGATCAAGAGACACTAAACAATATTACAGACACAGCCATACAGACGGACAGAAAGACATTTGAGAAATCAAGCGGGTCATGGAAAAGTTCATCGGTAACATTTGCGTTACAAATCATTCGAAATGCCAGCAAAATACAATAATTTTTTGGTGGAGAAGGTTTAATTTTTGTTTTATTATTTTATTCATGCTATCTTTACACCATATATCTCTTGGTTAACGAATGCTTTATTATTCTCTTATTCTTCAAACTCGCTGACCACCAACTAGTTTCGCTAACATCTGTTGCACGATTAAGAAATTCACGTAATTATTCATAAAATTGAAGTAAAAAACGAGTAAAAAAACTAAATTTGATTTGGGCCAAATCTTAAATACCCTCCAAATCTACAAAACAAACGGCAGGCGTGGCAGATAAGCGCAGTAATGCGTGCAAAAGCTATAAGTGCCTGCCAAAAACAGACATTCGCACGGACATATGTGTGTAAATCGACTCAATTTTTGACACCGAATAAGAATGTACTCGTATACACTTGTAGGGTCTCTGACGCCTCCTTCTAGGTGTTGCAAACGGAATGATAAACTTTGTATACCATTATGTAGGGTATAACAAGTGAACAAAACAAAAAAAATTTTTTACTAAATTTTAAATACCTTCCACTTGCACATAAACATAGTAGGCGTGGCCAGTACATAATTACGGCCTTTAATAGTGCATTTATTACATATCGGCTTACAGGCCGAATTTTATGCTCGAAAAGGTTTTTTGTAAATTGTAGGTGTGCCACGCTCATTTTAGTCAACTCGATGGGCAGGATAATAATAAATATATTTACCAAATTTCAGCTTTATCGCAACATTTTTAAGACCAATATAAAGATTTTTGTAGTTTATGGGCGTGGCTGTTGACCGATTTTGTCTAATTTGAACAACAATCTACTTACAGAATAAAGTTAGGGTGGAAATAATCCCATAATAAAAGATACATTAAGAAACATTGGTTCTGCTATATTTTAAGGGCGCAGTTTAGCGACAGATATTTAAGGCAACTTTTATAGCCATTGTTTTATATATTAAACCGGATTTTATTTTACTTTTTCATTTCACAAGAGCTAGCAGATATGTGGACATACGGATGGACATTTCTAACTCTTGTGTATTGTACAACACTTAATAGAAACTCTGAAGCTTTACTTTACATTTAGTCCATATTTTACAGATAAATTATTAGTTTTACTTCCTATATTTAAAATTGTTAAATTTACATATAAAAACATAAGCGGTTAAGATACACAACAAAGATAAGAAGAGGGTTGAGAAATATTGTATTTAGGAAAAGTTTTAAGAGAAAACAAGAGAAAAGCATTAAATAAAATTAAAAACGAAACTCTTTGGTTGGAGGACGGAATTTTTGTGAGCCTATTCGTGACTTATCACAATTTATGTTCTCAAATCGAGAGTAATTAAACCAAAAAATTCAAGTTTCGTTTCTCTCTCCAACTATTTACAGAAACTTTACTCATTTACAACTTTCCTACTAAAGCGAGAGTTAAGTAAGTTAAAAACAAGTGTAGAGTGCAGAGATTGACAAGTAGTTCACAGATACAGAGAGTTGAATATTTTATGCAGACCAAAACCGGCTGTAAATCTTTAACTTTAGATACATTTGCACACAGGCAGAGAGACTGAGTTACAGATTTGTATACGAATGGAAAGAGAATAAGAAAGAGATTGTGAATGAATGAATGAATGCAGCTAACAACACATGCATGCAGGCCTGTCAGCACCAGCAACCAGCAACATCACACAGGCAGTAGTATAACTTAGGAGTTTAGACCACAGCTACCATACATGACGTTACGACACTTTTGTAAAAGAAAACACACAAGTGAAGTAAGTAAAACAACATTAGCGAGTGGCATAAGAAATAGACAGAAAAACATAATTGAAATAAAAAAAAATTGAAAAACAACAACAACAACGACATCATGTTCAAGCAACCTCAAGAGTATTTGGTCAGGGAATGAGCGCTCATTACGTTTTTAACTGTGGTGGCGTGCGTACTAACAACATAAGCGACAATTGTCTAAAGAGCATAGCAAACCTAGACGTGGGCAAAGAAGCATTTGATAAAAAAAAATATTATCTCGTTTTTTTATCGTTTGTTGATTTTCCAATTTTTACAAAAAGAAAAAAAAAACAAATAAAGTAAAACTCCTCCACGGTTTTCTTGAAATTGAAATTATATAAAAGGAAAAACAGGTCAATTGGTATTGTTTGTGTACGAGTGTGCGTATAAGTTTATATCATAAATATATACAGTGAGTGGAGTGTTGTTATTGTCATTGTTTATGTCAAAGTGTAAATACTTTGAATTGAATTGAATTCAATTGAATGGAAATGTGTCTCATGATGGGTGCATAAACTTTAAACTTAATAAAAAATTGTTCACCAGTACGCTCCACAATCATTTCAATTAAGTTTTATTAATGAATACAATGCAAAACTTGCATTCAATGGCGCATATTTTATGGTTATAAACTTTAATGAATTTGTGTAAAGTGAAAGACAACAACAACAACAACAACAACATCGAAATAAAAGAAATAATAAAGAAATTTAAATGGTATGAAAAAACTATAAAAAACAAAAAAAATTATCAAAGATATAAATAAATAAAAATAAATAAACAGGATATAAAAAATAAATATATAAAAATTTATCAAAAATAAACTAAAAACAAATAAACAACAAATTAAAGCTAAATTTAAAAAAAATTATAATACTTTATAACAACAACAAAAATAATTTAACAACAACAATAAAAAACACCTATCATAACCAACTTTGCTAAGGATTACCTCAACAATGAACATTTTTTTCACACTATTTAAGTAATTTCTCTTGAATTGTTATATAGTGTCCAGTTGAGTGGCTTTGTCTCTCAAAAAAGAAAAAAAAAGAAGAAAAAAAGAAAAAATGCTTATCGGAATTGGATAACAATAACAACATATGACACATATATATGAATGGTAAGTGTAAATGTAGTTTTAAAAGAAAAATCCTCAAAAAACAACAAAATCAGTTTTATGCAAAAAATTTTCAACTCAATTTACAACATCATCCCCAAACCGAGACGACTTAGTGTTTGTGGATGTGTATGTAAATCGATTCATATAAAATTCATTTTTATTGTGCAACATATTACATACATACCCATTTGATGTCATATATAGATACACAATGCATATGTATGTAGGTGTGGATGAGAGTAAAATAGGATATAGTCAATATATTTACAATGCAATCTCCGATTTGTATACTTTCCACATACTGTACAATACAAGTACATTAAGTTTGCTATGTCGTATGCACTGCCCAGAAAAAGGCGTCAGAGACTCTACAAAGACTATATATGTATATTCTTGATCAGCTTAAAAATCTGTTATTGGCTCTCTCATAATATTTTATACAGACATTTTTAGTTTCTGCTCCCAGATCTCTATTTAAATTGGTCAAAATTGATCCAAAGCCACGCCAACAATCACACATGGATATTTCTTTGTCGCAAAAATTAAGCTATGAAATTAAAAGTATTTATAATTGTTCCTTACATTGATGTGTCAAAAATTCGAGCATGGTTGTATAACAGACACGCCCACAATTTATAAAAATATACCCTACGCAGCATAAAACTTTACATGCAAGTTTATAATAACAATTCAAACACTATTAGAGGGACACGCCCACTTTTTATATATAAAAAAAGGAGGGTATTTCATATTTTACTTAAATCAAATTTTGTGTTTTTTTACTTTTTTTAAATCTTTATTCACATTTTTTTATTACTAGTTATATATTACAACAACAACAATATAAGCATAGCCGAAAATTTCATAGATATACATACATATGTATGCATATACATATATGTGTATGTATGTATGCATACATAACATATATTGTGTGTATGCGTATGTTTGGCAACAATTTAACAATTCTATTGTGTTACTGTTTCTATAAGAACGCACAAGCATACAAGCATAAAAAATTCAAATGTTCAAATCTGAACATTTCTAACTACAGACGCTTTTTATTATTCAAACATGAACGTTTATGTACCATATATATGTATGTACATATACGAACACATATAAATACATTCACAATGAATGGTCCAGTTGTTGTCACCTTAACTGCATAATAATAAAACAGATAAACCCACTCTATGCATTTAGTATTTGTGTTCATACCATATGCTCATGTATAGATATGTGCATGATGTGTACAAATTTTCAAACTAGACTTAGTTCTGTTGTCATTGTTGCTGTCGCTGTTGTAAATAACTGGTAAATGTTTTATTAAATGTTCAAGTATAACCAAACAAGAGCACACCAGAGCACATACATGTTTGCAGTTAAATAAAACAATGCATATAAAAATGTAAAGGAAAATTTTTATTATTGTAATTGACTTTCAAAACTACATCCCAGTGCAGAGCATATTTTTACACTCGCCACATAAGATGGCCAGTTGTACTAAGTCGGTTATTTCATTTGTAACAGGCAGAAGACGAAGAAGAAGAAGTCGCAGATCATACGAAGTATATATATTCTTATTCATTATTATTGATCTTGATCATTGAATGGGTCTAGTTATTATATGTCCGTATGACCGTATGTCCGTCTGTTGTTGTTACTCTCACAGTTTACTTGCAAGCTGCTATTATTATAAAGCGAAATCATATGCTTGGAGGGTATCTAAGATTTGGCCTAATCTAAAATTTATCTTTAATTCTTCGCTTGTTAAAAAATGTTTCTTGTTCAAGAAAACAAAACAAAAAAATATAACTATCCGGAGAGTAGAAAAAAAAAATTGAAATAATTTCACCACAGAGCATGCTTCACTGGTTGTAAGACCCAACACTTTAAGAATAAGAATGCATCATTTTTATATCGTCATGTAACTGGCTGTTGGTCCCAACAAATATGAATTGTTGGGGGAAAATTAAGCTTCATTGCTTAGCTAGACATAGTCTAAGTCCATAGAAACAGTTAAAAGAAAAGAAGAAGGAGCACGCTTTTTAGTTTTATTTACTACACAAGCAGTTAAGTTAATAACGTAAGAAGTCATTTATATTTGAGTTAGTTCCTTTTAAAATTCAGCAATAATCAAGAAGAAGAAGAAGAAGAAGAAGAAGAAGAAGAAGAAGAAATAGTTGAATTATGCAACAAACGACTGCTTCCAACAGTTTCCAAAGTACACTAAAATTAAAGCAAACTATCCTAAATATAAATGACTCTCCTAAAAAATAATAACCTACATTATGACTTACTTGACTGAAATTATAACAGAGTAATTAATATGTAAGGAAATAACACTCATCCGCAACCATTAAAAATTCTTCTCCATAAGATCTTCTCTTAACCAATAGATGCAATGAATATATCTTCCTAGTCATGTAGAGCTCATTTCTACTTGATATTTTCTTTATGTTTATAGAAAAAAAGGGAAAAAATTCATTCGAAATATTCTATATGCCAGAATGTAGAAAATAGTAAAAGTGTTCACAGAAGCAAAATCTTTTAATGCCAAACAAAGTAAATTAACTTCCTGTGTAGTCTCATAAAAGTCATTTTAGAGAAACATTGCTGGTAGTGTTGGCAGCATTGTTTACGAAAATTTAAAATTTATTACAAAATATGAAAATGCAGTATTTTTTTTATATTTCAATAAAAATACCCACAGTGTGCCTGAGTTTTGTGGGCCACAGAGGAAATCATAAGATAAACAAAACAATTTGTTGCAGCTTTAATCAATTTAGTTGATTATTTGGATTATTAGACTTGGAAGCATTCTTACATATATACAAACCGTGGGCGTGGCAGGTACTTTATTACACCTTCTATAAATCACGTATTACTTGCAAGTAAGATTTTATGCCAAGATTTTTTTTAGAAATTGTGGGCGTGTCAATTATGTCAGAAATTAGAAATTTCGTTTGTACAAAATTCAAATATTTCCAAATTTTCGACCATAATTGGTTCAAAATCAGGCGGACGTATGTACGGATAAGAACTCGCTCAAAATATTTTTTGAATTTTCTGTAAAATATCGATTATAGATTTGATCATGTTTCTCTCTCTTAATTTTTTCAACTTCATCAACAAAATTTTTATAAATGTTTAAGATTTTCTATAAAATAAAAGATTAAGTTTTTTACATGTTTTATAAAATATTAACTGGTGCAAATTGTTTAATTGTTTAAATGTTGAACGTGTGCTGATTATAGAACTTTATAACTAGTTATTAAAAATATATTTTCTTGACTAACACACAACCATTCGTTTTATGCTTTACTTTAAACCACAACTTCATACAAAGTTAAGCAAAATAAAATTTGTTCAAATAGTAACAAAAACACTACAATAAACATAAAATGGTGGCTTTTGAATAATACAAGTACGCCTTAGCTTTACAACAATTACATTTATTTCTTATTTATGTGTCGATAAAATCTTATTTTTAGAGAAGGTGAGTTGTCTTTGTCCGTACGTTCATTATTATCGTTGTTGTTATCATTAATTTAGTACACTTAAAAAAAGGTCAAATAAAGAGGCGTGGCAAATTTTCAGCCGATTGTCTTCTAATTTTAGCGGCTAGCTTTACTTTTCATTTAGTGGACGTACGGACAAAATGTTCAGTGTTATACAAAATTTCGTGCATAATGGTGTGAATGTAAAATATTTGTTAAAAAAGAATTTAATTCTTCTTCTTAGTATCCATTTATATTTAAGGATATAAGGGTCTCAGAATATTCTTTTGTCTCTGCGACAGGGTACTTACTTTATGTTCATATGTTGAAAAAACTTCACATTTTTGTTATTTATGACAAACTGTGTTAGAAATCAGATTTCAAATATGTTTCTATAAGGATTTCGTGAATATATTCCATGCATCTACATACGTTTACACAATGACATATTGAAAAAATTCCATGCACCCACAATTTATGTGAAAAAGAACACTTGTACGACACTTCTCAGAAATTCAATTTCAATTTTTCAACTATTTTATCATTCTATGATTACACATTTTACAAATAAATGTCCACGCCACTTGTTACGCAGGGAACAACAGTAACAACAACAACTACAAAAAATATATTAAGCCGCACAGCGTCACAATGCATTTTACTTCATTTAAATTGAACTGTATTTCAAGTGCTTATGGGAATGGAAAAGGTGCACTGTGCACATTCGTACTTAGCTATGTAATGGCAAACAATTGTCTTCTGCGTGTGGCTGTGTGTTTGTGCGTATATTTAAATTTGAAACAAAGCACTCTTGGTGTTTAGTGAATGCACTTACTTCTCACTAGCACAGAATGAGATTCAAGTGTTAATTCTGTATACATGGAGGTAGCAAGCTGGTACGAAAAAGGGGATGCCAACGCATGTACACGCGCGCACACAATTGGAAAATTGGAAACAAAATCATGCACATATTTCACAAATCAAAATTACGAGTTTTCGTTTTGCTGCTCTCTCAACATGGAATGTCAAGTACTTGGATTTCTAACACAAGTGCGAAAAAACATACACACACACACTCACACACACACACTCTATACTTGTGTATATATAGAAAAGTGTACAATCGCATGATTTACACCATTTGTGTGCCTGAGGTTCAGGGCTTCATATGGAATTGTGTGTGTGTGTGCGTTCGTGCTGCATTTATTTTTTCTTTCTTTTTTTTCCTTTCGAGCAATTCATTGACGCTTGTGACTTTTTTAGGTTCGATATGACATTCGTTTTAGCGTCTACCCTGCACCGTTCAATTTAATCAGTCAATCAAGACGAATAACACACACGCACGTACCATGCGGTTACTTATGGAATATGTGCTGCTTACCTGCCAAACGTACTTATCTCATGATTTGAAGGCAATTCAACTGTACAACTGGGTGTGTATGCCTCTCTGTCTGTCTGTCTGTCGGTCTGTCTCTAAATGTTAAACTGACACTTAAACGTGTCTGCCAGTTCTGTACGTCGTTCTTATCTGTTAACGATTCTTGCAGAGAAAATTCTTGTAAATTAAAACAAAAATCACAATGAACATAAAATTACGTATTCGTCATTTGAGTGGTTTTGTTCAACTTTACATGGATTACAAAAAAAAAAAAAAAACGAATAAATTTTTGCATCAACTTTTTTTTCACATATGTGATAAGTGTTGTACAAATATTAGTACTGTATAAATTATGCACGTTTTCGGTGAGTGCATTATCTTTAATCTCAAGTATTTAAAGGATTTCGAAGGCGGGAATGCGCAAAAGTCAGGCATTAGTAATTTGCCTGCTACAGCTAAAAAAACTTAAATACTTTCAATGAATTGATTTGCAAAAATACTTGCTTAAAATTAACCGTAGATCTTGATCAATTTTGCCTACTTTAAATAGGGATCTTCGGGCAAAAACTAAAACTAAGAACTTTGTACAAAATATCTCAATATTTACAACCTTGAGAATGTCAATAACCGGCCGACTCATGGACATACGGACACTGTAGACAAACAAGTCTAGATCGACTTAGTTTTTAGAATGACAATTTTAATGTATCCTCCATCTTATGTGAAGCGTAAAATCAAGAAAAGTAATCATTATGCTAAGGGTGGAAAAAAACACGCATTTGTTTTCAAGTATGACTCATTTGGAATGAAAAAAACTGCTGCTAGTCACTTGACTTTATCACCCCATATAATGATGGTGGGGGGTTAAAGTTTCATACAACAATTGACTATTAGAGGGTTTCTAAGTAGAGTAAACTTTTCACATAGAAATAGAGCAAAATTCTTCTTTACTTAGTATAGAATTAGAATCAGAATAGAGAGAATATTGTTTTGGGGTGTTTTATACAAAGAATATAACGACTCTTCTCAAGTTTCATGGGGACAGAGTCTTACTATTTACACCAACCAAACTACTATAGATTATTACAGACAGTTTTATGTTTATTCCTTATTACGCATAAATTATTACACGCTGCCATAACAATTTCACAATCATCATCGTAAAATCATAGTTACTTCTGTGCTTTCCTTATGTACAAAATATTTTACATAGTATTAATGGAATCAACAACCGAGTGCGGAACATTAATATTTATTATATCCCAACCACACTTGTGCCAATATGTTGCAGTCATATTCGATAATTTCAATGACAACATTGTTAGTTTTATCACCACCCTTAAATATTGTGCACACAAGTATATGGCAATCGTATACTAGGCAAGGTTAAAGCAGAACCTTCCCTTCACAAAACTATTTAAAAAAAGTGCCGCCTGTTCATCTTGTGTACATAAAAACACACTTCAATGTCACACAAGTGTATGTACGAACCGAACATGTGACGGGGAAATGTTTTACAATATCCTTTTAATGTTATTACAAGTGTGTCCTTCTCGCCAAGTTTATTCCATTATATTATAAATAATGTTTACACACAGACATGCAAACCCTTAAAAAACTGTATGAAATATTTCATTTGATTGTATGCATGTTTATATGCAGGGATATGTGTTGGCAATGAAGTGATAGTAAGGCTGCCTGGCTATGGACGATGGATGATTGCATTATTATTTATTAAAATAAGAATTGATATAATTTGAAGGAAACCATTGTAAAATGTGAAGTGGACAACATTAGCTAGAAAGAAATATACAATATAAATATAAGGAATATAGGTGACACACCTTAGAGGTCCATTATTTTTAAAAAATCATTCATTACAACTTTTAGAGTCAGTAGAAAGCATACAAAGTTTCTTATTTCATATGCATTCACCACGAGGGGGCATCAGAGATCCTAGAGAGTTTATAAAATCTCAATCAGCTTTCAATTCTGAAACGATTTAATAATGTCCGTGCGTCCATCTTTAAGAGTTAGCCTAAATTAAAATCAATTTTTAGCCTTTTTCTTGTTTTGACTCCATTTAAACGTGGCCTCGCATAAATTTCCACACTTTACCAATATTTTTAATTTCTGTTTGAGAATATATACAGTTATACAATATCAAGCAATATCTATATTTTACGCAGAAATGATAATGTAAAGGTCATTTTGCCAGAGCGCAGTAGAAGCAACGAACAACGAACAACAGCAGCAGTAACCGACAATAACAACATAATAACCCTTAAGGCTTTAACTGGTAAATGTTATTAGTTCTAATACAGTATTCTGTTTTGATTTCATTGTGTCTAGTTTTAACGTACTTACAAACAATTACCCATACACGCACACACACACACCCAACCAAACTAACTACCATTAAAATATACAACATTGTATAAGAGATTAGTAAAGATTATGGCTATAGAGAGAGAGAAAGAGAAAGAGAGGGGTTAAAAAAAATGGAACGTGTCACTCATTCATGCAAAGGCGTCTCCGCTTTTTTTCGTTATAACTTTTTCATAAAGTCTTATTAAAAAGTTAACAATAACTGGGATCAACAACAATGTTGTGCAGTAGCAATATAAATAGGAACACCAGTAAACACCAGTAGATCCCTTTTAAATCCAACCAAACAATATACTCTCACAATACAAAAGATACAAAAAAAAAAAAAAAAGGAAAAAAAAAAGGAAAAAAATAACATAACAAAACAAAGTGTTACGGCTCTTTAGCGCAAAGTGTATGCTATAATATGCAAAAAAACAACAATAGCAACTACTATTCCTTGGTAGAGCACAACAACAACAACAAAAAACTATAGACTGCGTACAACAAGTTTCAACTCAAACGTAAATCATACAATTTTCGATGCAATAATAGGTGGGTGTGTTGCTTATATACTTTAGACATGTAATATAAGTGAACACAACTACAATAAAAATCTTCTTACCAACACTAAATGAATTAGAGAGAACGACATAACGTTACAATGTTTAGTAATGCATCCACATACATCCTTACTCATATCTAAGCTTCACTATGTATATAATGTAACCAGTTGTATGGGTTGTAAATGAATTAGCAATTTTTTGTTATACCTTACACATAAGATGGGGGTATACTAAGTTTGTCATTCCGTTTGTAACAAACGAAGAAGAATGGGTGAGAGACCTTACAAAGTATATATATTCTGGATTAGCATCAAAAAACTGAGTCGATTTAAGCCCGTTCGTTCGTTCATGTGTCTGTCTTTTGTTGGTATTCTCGTATTCTCGGTTATTTTACACTTTTAGCTTCTACATGCTGATGGTTATTTCAACTGGACAATATGGGTCTACAGCCTCGCCCACTATTGGCAAAATCTATTTATCTGCATCAAACAAAATTAAGCGATGAAGTTTATTTATTGTTAAGGCTTCCATCAATGTGGCACATGGGCGTGATCGGATAAAGGACACGCCCCCAACGACAAAATCTATTTATCTGTCACAAAAGTTGAGTTTTGTAGGTGGAATTTGGCAAGCACTCTTTTAACAATGTGCCCAAAATGGGCGTGGTGCGCCCCCAATTTACAAGAAACCTTATAAATCGTAAAATTTGATCTGCAAAATGAAACGTATTAGAAAGCGCAATCATATACAATCATATGCCACGCCCACTTTCTGGATGTAGATATGGAGGGTGTTTAAGGTGTGGCTTAAGCCCAATACATTTTTCTTACTTGTTTACTTACTGACACAAAGCAGTAGCATAGTGTTTGCAGTGCGGCAGTGCGGCAGTGGGGCAGTCTTTAGAGTTTTTTAAGTAGAAAGCCAAAACAAAACAAAAAAAAAAAAATGACCTCTTTTTATTACTGTTGCTACTTATCTAAATGCATAGTGAGTTCGGTGCACCTATAAGCTTTGCCATCATAACTGGTTGTATCTTACCTTTTACCTTGCCAGTTCACTCATATAGTGAAACGTGTGCACCCGAAGTTTTACGATATTATCCTAAAGTTACATAAACTGTTTACATTATTACATACGTACCGCACCATACCCCACAATCTCACAAACTCACTTTTATACAAAAGTAAACATTATTCAAAAATTATGACACATTTTATATACACGACACACTCCTTTGTGTTGAGATAAAGTCATAAAAATAAGATTTCAAAAATTAATAAACAAAACTATAATACAACACCATGCTCAGTATAATCGCAAAATAACCTGTTCGCCACGACAACAGCACCAACAGCAACAACAGCTGTGCTGGAGGAGGTGGTACGGAGACATGACATATTTTATGAAATTTTACGATACACACAACAAGCAGAGTATTTTTGAAATTGTTATTAATGCCGAGGAAATTTCTACTAATTTGAAATTCCTGTCTCTAGTTTATTCACCTGAATATTAAATGGTATAAACAATGCATTAAATAGCCATCAGTAACTATTTTGAAACGCTGTAAAGCTTTGCTTTCTGTCTTTGCGTTGTCATTGTAATAGTCTTCTGATTATGCGACGGACCTTATTTCATCAATAATATTACGAAATTAAAAAATACCTCAAGGCCATAAACTTTCGCAATATTGTGCCATTATTATCTCCATGCATAGAATAGAATTACAGTGGATCCCCCTACCGTTGTACGAGTCAAACATATGAGCCGTTCACAGCCCAAAGCGATTAACTTAAGACACCACATGACAACAATTTTTATAGCCGTTGAATAGTAAATACTTTTTCTCTCAATCTTTTATTGTGTCGCTTCCATAAGCCTCTCTAAGCGTGTTATGCTAATGCGATTATAATTTTTCCGTCTTCTTATACGAATCCATCCGCTTTTTATGAACCTACTTCCTTTTATCAGGATGTAGGCAGCCTTCTCACTAACAAAAAAAAAAAACAAAAAACAAATAAGATATTGTTTTAAAACGAATTTTAACAACCTTTCACATCCAAATGTACACAGATTTACTTACAAAACAAATTTTGTCTTACAAATCATTTTTGTAAATTTTGGGGTTTTTATGTTATCCGACCACGCCCATTGTTGCTTCATTAATGAATAGAATAATTATAAATAATCATTTTTCAACGCTGTACTTCAATTTTTGTAGAAGATGAATAAAATTTTGTCAATTTTAAGATTATATTTTATCAGACCATGCCCATTTTTGGCACCACGATAAAAGGGGTAATTATATATATGTATCAAATTCTAACTTCATAGTTTAATTTTTACGGCAGATAGGTTTTTGTTGATTAAAGACTTGTCTGCTATAAGACCATGCCCATTTTTGGCACATTTTAGGAAGGGCAATTCTATATACCGTTTCAGTAGCGTAATGAGTGGCTTTGTCTAAGTGGCTGTAAAATACGGGTTCAAATTCAGCTGAGAAAAACATTGAAAGAGTTTTTTCAGCTAAAATTTAGTGTTACTTAGTTAGACGATTTTACCCATTTTAAATAGCGATCTACGTTCAGAAAGTGTTTGCATAAAATTTCAGCTTAATATATTAAAATTTACGCCCATGAGAATGTCAACAACAGACAGACACACAAACATACCTGTGTATATTGACTCGGGTTTTGATGCTAATCAAGAATATATATGCTGCGTAGGCTCTCGGAGGCCTTCTTCTGAGTGTTGCAATTGGAGTGATAAACTTATTATACTTTTCATCTTATGTGTAGGATATAAAAAATTCCCCTGATAATAACTCATAGTACGATGATGAATTATAGGTTCAACACCGCAATGAATTTAAAGTTATTGGAACAAGAGTACAAGTTTATCGAAGCATTGTACAGAATGAGAAGCTTTCTATTACGTATTACCAACATCATGACAACAGTCTCCTCCTTTGGAGAGAAGCTATTAAAATTAAGAAATTTACATATTTCATAAGTTAAGTACTTCGTAATGAAATTATCAGGTGCGAAACATAATTCAAGTAAGAATTTTGTAATAAATCTTTTTCAAAATAAATGAATTTGTGAGATATTTATAAATCATAATCACGCATTCATATGTTAATTACTTGTATAATACACTTGATTATATTCGAGCTTATTCACAATATCATATAATTAAACAATTACAGTTATTTTGTTATTTTGTTATTGTTATTGAAAGTTTGAAAATAAGATTAAATCATGATGTCTAATGAGATTTTATTGGTATTGATTTATGTTGCAACTAAAGCCTCTGTGAAGTGTCATAATTTGTCTACTTAATCAGGTAAATATCTATGTAAATTATCTTATAAATATTTATGTAAGTATAATAAAACAATATTAAATAACAACAACAACAACTAAAGTTGGTTAAATACGTAACATGTGAACGACGCAATGAACATATAAGAGGACAACCGCTGATACACTGAACGTTAATAATCTGTGATTTTGGTTATGACAGAATTGTTTACAAAACATACACGTTTTATTGAAAAATTTGCATAAATCTTTTCATAAAAAAATTTAACTTTACCTTCACGGGGACATAAAGGCATGGAAAATATCAACGTGGGAGTCACTTTATTATACAAATACATGTAAATGGAGTTTAAATATTCCATTGGATTTATTGTGGTATAGGTGGAATTTTTAATAAATGTATGTAGATATAAATGAATGAATTATTTTAAAAGTGATACAAGTCCATTCTTTTGAGACATTTGGTCTCAGTTAATCGAAGCAACTTAAAATTCATAAAATTTCATACAAAATTATTCAATTTCCATTAAAACAGAAATTAAAAGCATTTCTTATGTAATAGAAAACAAGTCGATAAATGTCTTTACATATGTGTTCGCCATTTCTTAGCCTTGAGACTGAGAGCACAACTCTTATAGAAGAGGAAAGTAAAGAAGACGTCAGTCCCCACTTTTATGGTATTATTAACAATTTTAACAAGATTCAACTTCAAGTATTCACTACAGTAGTGGCTTTTTATTTTACACCCTACACATAACATGGGTATATTAAGTTTATCGCTCGATTTGCTACATTTAGAAGGAGGCACTAGAGATTTTACAGAGAATATATATTTTTGAATCGCATTAAAGTTTGTATCAATTCAGATCTATCTGGCCATGTGTCCAGGGATGTGGTCAGACTTAATTTAAAATAAAAAACTTTTTTAAATTTTATACTTATATTTATAATTAAATTAATCATCAAACTGTGCCAAAAATGGGCATGATCGGACATGCCCAAAAACTACAAAAACCTTATTAGGTATAGGTAAGCATCTTATTAGTTGATACATAATATATATACTATTAAAGGGTACGGAATTTTCCACGCCCATTTTATGTACATATATGTAAAGAGTATTCGGCATTTGGTCTAAGCCAACTTTAGTTCTTTACCTTGCTTTATCCTTGCTTTTTTCTTTTATTAATATAAACTTCAAACCCTTATAACGATGATGATGATGATGATGATAATGATGATAGTCTTATTGGAAAGGGAAGCGTTTTAATTTCAGTTTCGGTGTTTTTCAGTAATTTAATACTACAAAATTATAGCGCATAGTGTCAGAGTGTTCGTTGAAATCGACGTAAAAGCCACCGCCACCGCTGCTCTACTTGTTACTGTAACGATATTGTTGTCTTTGTTTTTGTCTTTGTTGTTGTTTGTGTGTGGTTGTTATCTCCTCAAAGTCAGAGCCAGTGCAGTGTAAATCCTTGCTGTTGCTCGATTTTACTTGTGTTTAATCATTATTTATAGTTAATGTATGTAAGTTGTAGCAGCAACATCAACAGCATCACTCTCATTCAAAAGACAACACAATGGACAACAAACTTTACGGACAACAAGCGGACGTATACAGGTGTGCAATGCAATACGAACAAAACTTACAATATTATTATGAATTTCATTTTGATCGCATCTTCTCCCCAAATGTGTGGTTTTCTATACATCACTGTCTGATGTTATGTGTGTATGAATATGAATATTATTATTGTTGTTATTTAATTCTAGATGTGTAAAAAAATGTACCGATGCGGCCCGTTGATACCTTTAGAGTTATTATGTACGCATTATACCAACCCATATATACATACACACGCACACATATATACGTAAACTTATATATAAATACCATTTGGTCAATTCATATATTCCGTACAACCTGTGATTGGAGTTCAGGTGTTCAAAAAATTAAAACCGGTTTCATCTACAGTTTACAGTTTATCGCATGTATTGTAGTATTTTTTTTTATTTTTTATATCAACCTTTGTCTTCGTCATACCTGGTAACGTGTTTGTGTACAATTGTGTTAAAACGTTTTTGGCCTCAAGGAAGAGGAGCCAAATTGAAGCGAAAAAACAGCGATAACTGTGTATTTTTTTATAATTTTTTGTTTGCACTTAAGTAGTGTTGTGGCTGCTGTTGTTGTTGGAGTTGGCGTGGCTGGTGTGGTTGGTGTTGCGCTTTTATCATCTTTACGCTCACGTACTCTTAAGCTGCCAAGGATATTATAGTTAATTGCGTACATGTTTTAGTTACTTTGTATGGAAATCCTGTTCTGATAGTCCTTGTGGCCATTCGTAATTACAATTACATAAAATGCTACACTGATTAAGCAGGTTTTTGCATAACATGGTATTTAGTGGAGTCCATACGTCCGTTCTTTTTTCTTTGTTTGTTTCTTTTTATGCCCTCCACGTACTGTGTGTCATTCCATTTGCAATACCCAAAAGGAGAAGGAGAGGCACTATTAGCCATGCCCACAATCGGCAAATGAATCAAAAAATTAGCCACAACTACAAATGAGCTAAAAAGCTGAAATTCAGTGCACATATTTATAATGAAATGTTCCATCGATGGGCCAAAAGTGGTCGTAGTAGCGTCAGCCACAATTTACCAAAAACCTCATTTGGAATTCGAATTGATAGTACATTTATAATCATTTCATTGATATGTTTTACATATCAACTATTAAAGGTCGGTAATATAAACCTACCGCACCTACTGTTTATATATATGTGAGGACAACTTAACCAAATTTAGTTTTTTTGCTTATTCACATAAAAATCTGTAAATCTTAAAGTCTGGGATGCAACATACCATAACCATTTACATGCCACGCCTACTATTTGTACATAGATGTTAGGACTACTTGGTCAAATTTAGCTTTTTTACTTGTTAATGCAAATGTTTGTAAAAACGGCGTCATTACAAACCTGCCACGCCTACTTTTTGTAAATACAATATATGTGCCAGTTATTGAATCAAATTTAGTTTTTTTTTACTAAATCCCACTCTTCACAACTAATAAAAAACTAGATGTTTATAGTGTTGTTGCAAACACAACGAGGCACTTAATGTTCATTCATTACATGATACACAACATGGTTAAACATGACATGAAGCTTCACAAATGATTAATTATTTATTAACAAACGCACTTTATCAATTTTACAAGAATGTAGTTTATTATTATTTATTATTATTGTTGTTATTGTTGTTGTTGTTGTTGTTATTGAAGTACTTTGTTCTACATTAAGATACAATTCAACTTTTAAAACTTGTATTGAAGGCTATTGTTAAAAAAAAACTTTTTGCTCTACAACATTATTTCTCTCATGCTTTATATTTGTTTGATTACAAGAAGTTCGTTTTGCCTGTCAATAAAACCTACAATTAAAATGTTGCTTTCCTATAAAGATTTACTATAGAAAACTGACAGATGTGGATAAAGGCTTTGATTAACGAACAATTATCAATTAAAAGTAGTATAGAAACAACAACAACAACAACAACAACAATAATAATTCCAACTTGATTACTATGCTAATGGTTTAAAGAGAAGCAATGTGCGTGTAACGGAAATCACAAATATTCAGTTACAAGTAACAACCATGTGTCGATATATGTGTTTGCTTGGGTCGCATATAAATATTTGTAATTTTATAGAATTGCCCATTACACACACACATATATATATATATATATATATCCAGATACATATATAGTACCATGTGTATGTGTAATTATATGTGTATGAAGCTGAAGCTATTGGTACGAACCCACCTTAACATTAAACCAGATCTTGGAAAACTTGTAATACGGCCACATATTCTATTCAAAGCAACGGAAGCCAACAAATAGCTTAATTTTCCATTTTCTACATATTTTTTTTTTTTTCACATTAGATCGAAGTTAAAAAAGAAAAAATGGAACGACATTTAAGCAATAGAAGCGATAAGAAACATATGTGGAGTTTAGTATACAGTTTAGTTTCGCAAGCAAAAGAAACGGTGCAGAAAAGTTAACAGGTGGGAAAGATTTGTGGCACGATTCATGTGGTATCTTGGAAATCCATTACAATTGATTGATATAATGAAATGAAATTGTTGGCAAATGTCATAAAAAATTATAAAAGAAATGTCATAAGAAACTTTTCTTTACATCTCAATGAATTAAATTTTTAATGAATTGAAATTACTTGAAAAAAACAAAACTCTTTTCTAACTTGTACAGAAAAAAAATGAAATAGTTAATAAGTGAGTTTGTGAGAAAATTTCATTAAAAACACCTGTATATACAGAGCATATACATAACATGTGTGTATGTATTAAATGTGAACAACAACGTTCTGTACACGCAACTAATATTGTGTTTGTACTGGCGAAAGGGAAGTTGCAGTAACAAAATTTTGTAATTTTATGAACGTTTCATGGTATAATAAAATTAGTTGATTGTTGTGAGTTTTTTCCTTCCACTTTAATTTCCTGTTTATGTTTCATTACAGCTTTCTAAGCAGTACTTTCAATTTATTATAACAACTGTACAAACGTCAAGTCAAAATGGATTTCTCGACTAGAACTCTTCACTGTTTCAACTTTAAAACTGCTGTACACTTTTGGCTATTGTGTTATCTCAACTTAATAATGAAATCAATAGCATTCGCCTCTGGCTCAACATCGACATCATTTTCCTTTACACATTTCCACAATCAACGTTTCGCTATGGAACCGCAAGATCAGACGGCTGTGGTGGGGGCTCGAGTAACATTGCCCTGTCGCGTTATTAACAAGCAGGGTGTTTTGCAATGGACCAAAGATGATTTCGGTTTGGGTACATCGCGTGACTTGTCGGGTTTTGAACGCTACTCAATGATTGGTAGTGATGAAGAGGGTGATTATTCATTGGATATATATCCCGTTATGTTGGATGACGACGCACGGTATCAGTGTCAAGTGAGTCAGGGACCGGATGGTCATCCCGCCGTACGTTCCACCTTTGCCAAACTGACCGTATTAGTGCCACCAGAAGCACCAAAAATATCCCAAGGCGATGTTATATACGCGACTGAAGATCGTAAAGTTGATATAGAATGTGTATCCATTGGGGGTAAACCAGCCGCCGAAATTACCTGGTTAGATGGTTTGGGTAATGTAATCACTGAAAGTAACGTCGATTATACTGTCATACCTCTACCCGATCAGAGACGTTTTACAGCCAAATCAGTTTTACGACTGATACCCAAGAAGGAATATCATCATACGAATTTTACCTGCCAGGCTCAAAATACTGCTGACCGCAATTATCGTTCAGCCAAGATACGTTTGGAAGTGAAATATGCTCCAAAAGTTCAGGTGAAAATTATAGGCGGAGCAGAACCGGATGGCCGTATACCAGAACATGCCATGGTACGTTTGGAGTGTAAAGCTGATGCCAATCCCAACGATGTACGCTATCGTTGGTTCATTAATGATGAACAGATAGTGGGTGGTCAAAAAACAGAAATGGTTAGTTTTGGAAATTCAGAGAAGTTGTTGAGGAAACTTAAGTTTTTTTCTTTTGTTACACTTTCAGGTAATACGTAACGTTACCCGAAAATTTCACGATTCTATTGTGAAATGCGAAGTGCAAAATGCTATAGGGAAGAGTGAGGACAGTGAAACTCTCGATGTTAGCTGTAAGTGTTATTTTAACTGATTTGTAAAGGTTGTGACCTAAACTTTCTTAATATTTAGATGCTCCTGTCTTCAAAGAAAAGCCACGCTCTGTTGAGGCGGACTTGGGCAGTTTGGTAACATTGAATTGTGAAGTAGACGGCAATCCAACACCTGACATTGTTTGGATACAACATCCTATAGATCGTGTAAGTGGAACTAAAGGTTCCCAATACGAAGATTTCCTTTTCTTAATTCATGATTTTCTTTTAGGTTGTGGGTTCCAGTCCTAATCTAACATTTAGCGTTAGCAATGATACAGCTGGCCGTTATTATTGTAAAGCTAATGTTCCTGGCTATCCAGAAATCTCAGCCGATGCTTATGTGTATTTGAAAGGTTCTCCAACTATATCTTCGGCCCGCTTCCAATACGGTTTGGTAGGTGATACAGCACGTATTGAATGTTTTGCTACTTCCGTTCCACGAGCTCGTCACGTCTCTTGGACATTTAATGGTCATGAAATCAGTTCAGAGTTGGGTCATGATTATTCTGTTTTGGTGGATGCAATACCGGGTGGCGTCAAATCAACTCTCATCATACGTGATAGTCAGTCATATCATTACGGAAAATATAATTGTACGGTGGTCAATGATTATGGCAATGATGTTATGGAAATTAATCTGCAAGCTCAAAGTGAGTTCAAAAGTTGAATGTTTCCCGTAGATTTTTTTCTTTATAAAATGTTTAAAAATCCTTAGAGAGTGTACCTTTGTTAATGACCATTGTGGGTGGCATATCAGCTGTGGCCTTGTTAATGACTTTCACCGTATTGGTGGTGGTGTACATTAAGTGTAGAAAGAGCAATAAATTGCCGCCTGCCGATGTCATTAGTGAACATCAAATTACGAAAAATGGTGTTGTTTGTAAAATGGAACCGGGTGATCGCACCTCCAATTATAGCGATCTTAAAGTGGACATTAGTGGTGGCTATGTACCAGGTTATGACTTTACCACCCATTACAGTCCGCCACCACAATATTTAACCACCTGTTCTACCAAATCAAATGGTAGCGCTACCATTATACAAAACAATCATCAAAATCATTTGCAGCAGCAGCATCAACATCATCAGCAACAGCAACATTTGCAACAACAACAACAGCACCAACAGAATAAACCACATCAACACCAACAGCAACAGCAAAGTCTACCCATGACATTTCTCTCGAATACGGGTGGCGGCAGTTTAACCGGCAGTGTTATGGGTTCACGTGAAGTGCGCCAAGAAAACGGTTTACCCAGTTTACAATCGACTACCGCTTCAGTGGTTAGTTCCTCACCGAATGGTAGTTGCAGCAACCAAAGTACCTCAACCCATGTCATAACCAATGCAGCAGCAACAGCTGCTGTGGCTGTTGATCCACGCTATAGCGCCATCTATGGCAATCCGTATTTAAGAAACTCCAATTCATCAATAATGCCACCACCCACTGCCGTTTAAAAGAATATCATGAGCATTTCTTTTTTCGAATTTTTTTTTTTGAAACTCAATAAAACCACTTGGACAAAGACTGATGAAGGGTAAAAGGGAAAAAGCATCACAACAGAGAAGTGAAGTAAGTCGGTTACTTCAAGTAAGGCGCCAAATCAATTTTATATTACAACAACAAGAATTAGTGTAATGATAAGATTTTTTTTTATATGTATTTATTGAAGAACAAAATGATTCTTTTGAATAGTTTGCCGAAAAGCTTTTCTTTAATGAATTGCCTACACATACAAAAAAAGAAATACAGGGAAAACTTTTACTTTTTTCTTGCAAAAAACAGCTCTGAGCTTGAATTTATCGAAAACAAAATAGTTACAACAACAGCTACTAAAATAAAAAAAACCAAACAATACAAAATTTTAAGTAGAATCCTAGCAAAAGCTATACATTTGCATTTTTAGTAAGACTCGGCAATTATTTCAAACAAACATACAACCATACGGACATTTGTATACTGTATATACATAAGAATACTTTTATTTTTCAACTTACTAAAACAAAACATAATGATAAAAATATATATATTTTTAAAATAGATCTTAAGTTTAGAATTTTAGGAATGAAACATCCAAAGAGTACCTGATATTGTTTAAGTTTAGAGTAATATTTATATACTATATAGTGATTATATACTGTAGTATACAGAAACACCTAAACCCTTAGAATTGCTTACCTTGCTTTCACCATTTACGTACACAGACAACAGACAACAAATAAACTTGTTGCCGTCTCTAGTATTTTATTCATAATAATTGTATACAACTATAGTGTCATTTATGTATATGTATGTTATGCAATTGATTGGTAGATACCTACCAAGGGGAGAAGGCAATACCGAGATGGTTGCAATGGTTGCTGCAGCCCCTTAACCTAAATGTAGTGTCTTATGTATAAAATTGTAATAATAAAATTTAAAATTTAAAAAGAAGAGAAGAAACCATTCAACATGCCACAGCATTGTAATTGAAATATTAAGTAAAGCAAAAAAAAACTTAAAAAAATTATTAGTTGCAAAAATATTTTAATATTTTTATTTAAATAATTTTTCTACATGCCACCTTTGCAGAAATTTTTTACGCATTTTTTGCACTCCCTATCCGAGGGAGGGTATACTAAGTTTGGCATTCTTTTTGCAATACCTAGAAGAAGGCAACGGAGACCTTATAAATTATGTATATTCTTGATCAAAATCAAAAACCGAGTTGTTCTAGTTATGTCCGTCCATAAGTCCGCCTATTTATCTCTTCTGAGCACTCATAATATTTTGAATTGGACAAAATCGATCAATAACCACGCCCCCAATCCTACTTATCTCCCACAAAAATGAATCTAAGAAAATTAAATTTGGTACACATATTTATAATTAGCTTTTGCATCGATGTGTTAAGAATGGGCGTGGTCGGTCATTATACACGCCAGCATTTTACAAAAAACCGCATTCAGCGTAAAACGGCTTGAAAGCTGATGCATAATAGACTATTGAAGAGTGCAATCATATACCCTCCGCGGCCTTTGTTGTATGCAGATGTGGAGGGTATTTAAGTTTTGGTCTAAACCAAATTTAGTTCTTTCTGTCATTCAACTAGTGCTTTGTTTACAGCCCCCTCTTTTATATGTAGACTTGAAAATTTTACTCAAGCAATTCAAAAACATACTAATCCCCGCCCTTTGTGTCCTTAATATTTCTTAAATAAGTCTATTATTTATTATACAGTTGTACTATACAAGTATTAAATGTATAAAGAACATTTTCATATTATTAGTTTATATAAATCAATCCAATTGCTTTTACCTACACTTTGTATGTATTTAATAAATAATTTGTTCTCATGTTTAAGAAAAATAAAAAAATATATAAAAAGAATTCTACTTAAGATTTATGGTAAAAAATGACAACATAGAAAATAATTGATAATAAACATGAACTAAATCCAAATAATATACATATATACACGTACATATACATATGTATAATATCACATATACATACACCTTAATATACTTGTATTTGCTTGAGGTATTAAAGCTGGCAATTTTGTTGATTATAAGAAAGAAAGAAAAAAAATTAAAAAAAAAGATTAAAAAAGAATAAAAATAAATTAAAATAATAAAAATTGTATTAAAAAATTGACACTTGTTTAATTGAGTAGAAAGAAGACAACGATTCAAGGAAAAATTTTAATCTATTTTCAAATTGAACCCAGTTGAAGTGTGAGTATTAAGCAATCCAGTAAAAAAATCTAAATTACAGCTTAGATTAAATCTTAAATACCCTCCACGGGTATTTACAAATGATGGGCGTGGTAGGTACATGAGTACGCCCTCTAAAAGTATACGAATTAGGTGGACTGCAGTTTGAGTTTTACCATGAGTGCGGTTTTTGATAAATTTCAGGAGTGTATGTTATCAGACCATGCCCATTTTTGGCACATCGATAAATAGAATAATTATACATATGTAAATCAGAGCAATGTAAATTGAGCTTCAGAGCTCAATTTTTGTGGCAAATAAATAGATTTTTATCGATTGTGGGTATGTATGTCAACTGACCACGCCCATTTTTGACACATCAATGTGGTCACTATAAATATGTGTATCAAATTTCAACTTAAAAGATCAATTTTTATGGCAGATGAATAGATTTTTGTCAATTGTAGGCGTGGCTAACTACTAGATCTATAAATATTTCTGCCAAGTTGGGAAATTATATGTCAGAGAAGAACAACTTGTCTGAACTTTTTTAGCCAGATACTTACGCGGACCCACATCTAGAAAAAAAATTTCATTTTGATTAAAAATTTATATATTCTGTGGAGTCTCCAATACACTTTTCCAGGTATTACAAAGGTTTTGACAAAGTGATCTCAACATGGAGACATAATTACGAAGATAAATTCCTCTTTGGATTTTTATAATAATAAAAAGTAGGTAACCCTTGTATTGTGTTTATTATAATACATTCTCGCAGTACATGTTTAGTGCAATTGAGTGAATTTGATCTTTAATACTAAACTTTAATAAACTCTATAAACAAAACTTATCGTTAACTTACTTCATACCTAACTGATCATTTGTAACACATTTGAGAAAGCTTCCAAGTGTTTGGAATAGGTTTCAAAACAAAAAATGACTCAATTATTATTAAATAAATTGGCCTTCGTAACAGGTAGGTAATGTATTAAGCAATCGAGTAAAAAATGTAGTACTCGTTTAAAAAACTGTTTTATGTTTAATAATAAAAAATAGGTGCCGGTTCGGGTATTGGCCGCAGTACTTGTAAAGTTTTAAAATGCCATGGAGCAAAGGTAATTGCAGCTGATACGAATATAAGAGCAGCCAAAGAAACAGCTGAAAAGTTGGGAAGTGGTGAGTTGAAATTCGAATTTTTCTTTTCAACACCTGAAAGTATGCTATACATTTCAACTATTTAGACGTGACACCCTTGGAAATGGATGTTACCTCTTCGGCTAGTATTCAGTGTGCTCTAACTTCTATTAAAAAACAATTCCAAACGTTTCCTTCTATTATTATCAACTGCGCGGGCATTTGTCGTGATTGTTATTTATTAAAAATGCCCGAAAAATATTTCGATGATGTGTATAATGTTAATTTGAAAGGTACATTCCTGGTAACACAACAATTTGCCAAAGCAATGGTGGATAATGATATTAAAAACGGAAGCATTGTTAATTTATCATCAATTGTGGTTAAACTCAATTCAATTGGTCAATCGAATTATGTGGCCAGTAAGGCAGGAGTAATATCATTAACCAAGGTGGCTAGCAAAGAATTTGGCAAATTTGGTATCCGAGTGAATGCTATTTTACCCGGTTTTATAGAGACGCCCATGACCGCTGTAGTGCCCGAGGAAATCATACACAATATATTAGCTTCCTGCCCAATGGAACGCATGGGTCATCCGGAAGAAGTGGCCGAGGTAATAGCTTTTTTAGCCTCTGACAAAGCTTCTTATGTAAACGGTGCCACGGTAGAGGTGACAGGGGGTCTTTAAATTGTTATAATAAAAAGAGTTTTACACACAAAATTGAATCGAGTAATTTAAGATTTTAAAACTTCTGGAAATAATTTCGTAAAAAAAGTGTTATTTTTGGTATAAGAGCTCAATTAGAAATGAAAATAACTCAACTAAGGAATAAAAAAACTCAATTTAAATTGAACATTTGCTAGTTTCAAAATTGAAAGCACTTTTCCCTAAAGTTAAATGGAAATGAAAAAATATTGATTAAAATTGAATATGATCGGTTTGCAAGTGAAATAACTTACATGTAAAAGTAAAAACGTAATTAGAATTTAAATTTGTGGATTTGCAATTGAAGATTGAAGATCAAATGCAAATGAAAATAACTTATATGTAAAAAAAACTCGATTAGAATTTAATTTTATGCGTGTTTAAGTGGAAATAAATCAAATTAAAATTAAAAACTCAAATTTAAAGGAAAACACTCAATTAGAACATATTGTATATTTTTAAGTGGATGTAACTCATATGAAAATTACCGTTATACAACAACTACAAATACTATTAACCCATACAGCTTAATTAAACAAATAAATAGAGTTCAGGCTATTTCTTATATCAAATGTTATGAAATTTAAAAGAATGTGAAAAAGTTTCGGCTGTAACGAATCTATTTCAAACGTACGGCTTAAATGAAATGAAATTCATAAAGCAGAATTTTGTATAATGTTAAAAACTACTGCGACCCAAATTATGTTTTATGAAATTTTATTTTAGAAAATAAACAGAAACCAGTTTTGCAAAAAAGTCCTATAATTAGTAATAAAATAATATTCAATCAACATTTGAAACGAATATCTCTCTTTTCAGGTCAATAAAAGAATTTTAAATAAGCTTTTTGAATGTATAAATATACAAACCAAAGAACATTTTGCCACACATCATTTCAGACCGTTGATAAGTTATCACAAGTTTTACAAAATGTTGCGCTACTTAATTTTATTTCTTACTTTAGCAGCTGGTAAGTATTTATAGCAAAAAAGGAAATCTTTAAAGAACGTATATGTATATATATAAATATTTGTGTATAGCTCGTCAAATTCCCCAAAGCAAGGTTGTAAATAGATTAGTGCCTTTGGAGGCACGCCTTTTCTCCCACACTGGAAGCTTTGAAAATCAATAAATTACTTTCGCTCAAACTTAAAACTGTTTCGCCGATTTACAAGATCCCCTTAAAATACGACAAATTCCGCGAAATCGAAATGGTGCCCGTCTTTAACACAGCAGATATACCCCAGAGTGTTCATCAATACATACCAACGCCACAAGGAATAGCTGGTCACAAGTATGTTCAATTCATTGCGATACCGAATCAATTTTATCGACAGTTGGTTGCTCTTGGCTTCAACGAATTGAAAAATATAGAAATATTACTAAATGAAGCAGAAGAAAGTGAGACGGGTGACAGTACTATTACCCTAGTCGAAGTAAATGTTGATTTCACCGCAGATTCTACGAACTTGGACAGAGATGAGAAAGGAAACGAAAGAGAAGCAGTTAAAGACGAAGATGTACCATTTAAATCACTAAAGGATCAACTCTCTAGTGTAGTGAATTCAAATCCAATCATAAAAGTTTCGGCGCAATCTAAAGTTGAAGAAATTCCCATTTATTTGTATTCTACGAACCAGAGTGATGACAAAGAAGAAAAGAACACATTGTCCAATTTGAAGTCTGCTAAAACATCGAAGAGCTCGAAGGTCTCACAGATCCTTGAAAAGATACCCATTTACATGTATTATACAAACGAACATAATCCGGCACTAGTTGAACCTCAAATATCATTATATAATAGTCCTTGGTATTATTTTAAAAGATAAAAATAAAGAATATTTCAACTTTTTCATTTTTATTAAACTTTTGTGAAAAATTTCGAATTATGAAGGGCGATGATGACTTAACTTAAAACGACGATACAGCTAGTTGTTTTATATATTCCCGGAAGCTCCCGCCGACGTTCGACCAAAGTGAGTTTGACTTGCTGCATGTGATTGAGCGATGGAGTCTTTTACACCAATATTACCAAATTGCCGATTCCGGTAGCGACTGTTACTATTGGCAATAGCTTGGGCATCTATACCCTGTGCATCAGCTTGCGCTTGACTCTTTACTTCATTCGAGGCACGATGGGTGTTTAGGCCAAAATTTAAGGCTCCGAAACCTAAACCAAATCCACCATCGGGAGATTGTTGTAATTTTAAGCCCTTCCCCAAGTTGTTGCGGTCTAGAGAAGTGCCTATACCTAAGTTGCCCACATTAAAATCATGAGCCAAACCGTGTGAAACGGCACCATTTGTTTCAGATCGGGTATGGGTTAGGCGGCTGCCTAAATTCAATCTACCAATATTTAAGCCCCGCGAAAAAGCATTACTTTCCGCCTCACTATTTAAACCATTACCCCGAGTAAGTGAACGAGAATTGGTGTAACCGCGATTTAATTGCAATCCGCCAATATCCACTTCGCGATTGCGTGCAATACTTTCCGCCTGAGACATTGAGCCGCCATTATAATAATTTTGACCGAAGATTGCTTGAATGGAAAAAGGGAAAATGTGACACTTGATTTATATTTTCAAGGCTTTTCTAACTCACTTTGAATTACGCAAAGGACTACGATCTCAATAAAACTGATATGTTGAGACATTTTGTGAAACTTCTTTATTACAAATTTTTTATTTTTATTATTAAATTAAATTTTAGTGATTATTTCCCTTCAAAGTTTAGTGTTTGACTAATTATACTTGTACAATAACAATCGATTAAAAGTATTTTCAATTGATGGAATCTTCTGAGAATATTGATATTTTTTAAAAGGTTTGCACTTTACTGAGAGATGATTTAGCTTCGAGCTGCTTTGATGGGGGTTTTGTATTTTTTATTCCCTACAAAAGTGATTATGAACAAATATAACGCTGATGCTATTATGATAATGAAATTTCATTTCAATCGATCACACTTCAGTGTAGTACTTAAGCAATGATTTCTCACGACGAGATTTCAATTGCATTTTAGAAATCGTATACATTACGTATTAGTCAGCGTCATTGTAATTATTAGATGCAAATGTTTAAAATGCCAAGTATTGATACCAAGAGATTACTAATGATGAAATCTGTTCATTAAAACATTTCTGTTATAAAAACTTTTTTGTTTTGCTTTTGGGATTTCCCCATTTTCATTTATAATATAAAAAAGAAAGCTAAATTTGGCTTGGAAAAATCTTAAATACCCACAACATCTACATACAAACGGTGGGCGTGGCAGGTACATTATTGCGCCCTCTATTACATATCAACTTACAAGTCGAGTTTGAATGCTAAAGACGGGTTTTTGTAAATTGTGAGTCTATCTGTTATTAGACCACGCTCATTTTTGGTAAATCGATGGAAGAGCTAATTATAAATACGCGTGTATTAAATTTCAATTTTAAAGCTCAATTTTTATGGAAGATAAATAAATCTTTGCCCATTGTGGGCGTGGCTTTGTACTGGTTTAGCAGTTCATAATGATCTGCAGAATCCAGAAGTATCTATACAAAATTTCAGTGTAATTTTTCAAAATTAGGGATCGTGAGAGTGTGAAGAAGAAATGGACATACGGACATACGGACATACGGACATACGGACATACGGACATACGGACATACGGACATACGGACATACGGACACACGGACATATATGTTTGGGTCAACTGTGTTTTTGATGCTGATCAATAATATATATATATTGTGGGATTTCTGACGTCTCCTTCTGGAAGTTGCAAGTGCACCGGCAAACTTAATATACCGCCCATCTAATGCGGAGGGTATGAAAAAAAGCAATTATAAAAATTTGTCATAAAACATTCAGAGATTTTTCTGTTGCATTGCATAAACCACAAAAAGGTGACAAATTATTCTTCCATAAATGCACACATTCTTTGACTTTAATGGAGACTTGTGGTTATTGTGCTAATGGGACTGCAATATTGTCTTGTCTGTTTGTGTGCGTTCGAAGAGGTTCGAAGAGTGAGAGTAGAGGATTTTATGAGAAACTTTATTTACAACTTTTTTCAAAGCATTCAGAGGAAGAGTGGGAAAGGCCATTGCATGCGTAAAACAAATGAACTATTAAAACCGAAATACACACATGTACACAAACTATTTCAAAAGAAAACACATACACCCCTACATACTTGCCCTTACATGCAAAATGGTAAAATATTCGTAAATTGTGTAGAGAAAGAGAGAGAGAGAGAAGTACTGGAACTGGAAAAAGTACTTTACTGGCTATCAATTGTTTAAACAAATGTAAAAATTTCCTTCACAATGCCTAACAGAAGGAAAAGCATCAATGACATGCTATGGTAGCATACATAGAACAGTTGAGCAAATGAAGCCAAATACCAATGCATAACATGAAACGTATTTTCGAAATACATTTATAGGCATTTATATGTGTATGTAAATGTTGCATAGCATGGCTAGAAAAACATCTCATAGCACAACAACAGCAACATGCTTATGTCTGCAGTAGAATTCTAGGAAAATTCAAAACTTTATAGAGATGTAAGGCAAAGACAATTTATTATTATTTTATATACAGGCTCATAAAGTCCTATTACACATAAAAATGTTTCTCGTCACTTGCACAAAAACACTCGTACAACAATTATTCGCCACTCCCTTTTATAATGTGCTTTTATATTTAAATATGTTAATCTTATCTTATTGAACGATATGCTTTTATAAAAATGTACGTATTTAAAAACAAGTAAGAAAACTAAATTTGCCTTAGACCAAATCTTAAATATCCTCCACCTCTACAAGAAAGGGCGTGGCAAATATATATATATATTGCGCCTTCTAATAGTGTACATATTACGTATCAGGATGCAAGTCTACTTTTACGTTTTATATGGTTTTTTAAAAATTGTGGGCGTGTATTTTATCCGACCGCGCCCATTTTTACCGCATCGGTAGATGGGATAACTATGTATACGCCTACCGAATTTCAAGTTTCTAGGTCAACTTTTGTGGCAGATATAAAGATTTTTATTAATTGTGGGCGCGTCTGCAATCTGAATACGCCCATTTTTGGCATACCAATGAAGCTAATACTCATAGAAGTACGTGCCAAATTTCAAGTTTATAGCTCAATTTTTGTGGCAGAAAAATAGTTTTTTGTCGATTGTGGGCGTGGCTCTTGACCGATTTTGCCCATTTTAAATAGCAATCTGCATGCAAAGACTTAAAGTGCCTGTACAAAATTTCAGCTCAATATCTCAAAATTTACGCCCGTGAGAGTGCCAAAAACAGACGGACACACGGACATACATGTCTAAATCGGCTCAGTTTTTGACGCTGATCAAGAATATATATACTTTGTAGGGTCTCTGACGCCTCCTTCTGGGTGTTGCAAAAGGAAGTACAAACTTAGTATACCCTCATCACTGAGGTGGAGGGTATAAAAATCAATCGAATACTCAATCAAATGCAATAACTAAGAAAACTAAATTAGGCATACAAACGGTGGGCGTGGTAGGTATATGATTATGCCTTCTATAGTTTACACATTTTGCATCAAATAACGAGTCAGATTCCGTTTCGAATAAGTTTCTTTTTTTTTTGTAAATTGTGGGTGTGTCTGTTATACAAGAATTCATCGTGTTGATTCTTTTCTATTCTCTATTTTAGTTTTTTCTAAACTAACAAGTTGAATTCTATGCTAAATAAGTTTTTCTTGTAAATAATGGGCGTATACTATGTCCGACCCCGCCCATTTTAAACTATAAACTAATTGTAACCAACTTCTTAGGTCAACTTTTATAGGTGATAGAAAAAATTTTGTAAGTAGTGGGCGTGTCCGTTAGCCAATTTTTCCTAATTTAAATATTAACCTGCTTATAAAAACTTTTACAAAAGTTCTGCTCAATATCATAAAATGGTCAATCTTTCAGAATTTCAAAAGAACAACAATTGGACAAAAATGCCAAAATCGATTCATATACAAATTATTGCTAATGATGTCTCTTTCTGAGGAGGCTGCAAATAAACCAGCCTTCCCAACTTATGTGGAGGATATGAAAACTGTGCAATTTTAATAAATCAGAAACCTATTTTTTTACTTCAAGTTAAAAACCTTTAAAACGTTCTTATAATGATCTTAAAATAAAGAAATCATCAATGTACTAAATATAAATTTTGGCTTAGGTTACAACTTGATTACTCCCTACTGAAGCAGTAAAGCTCTTTTGGCAAGTTTTTCTTTTAATAGATGTCTGCATACTTTTTTACAGCTACACCATTATGTGAGTTTGTAACACAACCATAAATATTAGACACACATGTTATACATTTTCGATAATCTTGTGCAATTGAAAAGTCTTTACAACAGATTAAATTTAAATTTTATAAGTATGTATTTTCCCATTCCATTTTATTGAAGCATACCAGAGAATTGATTATTGTAATGAAAAATTCCAACACATTTTTTTGGAAATTCATATAAAATAGTATTGAAATAGCAGAGTTCGTTAAAGGGAAAAAACCAATGCGAAAATATTTGTGAATAGAAAACGTATGGTTTGAGAAAAAGTGCAGAACAGAGGAGAGAAGAACTGGTTGGTGTTCAAGTTTTAAATAAACAAATGAAAAGCAATTATCAGCGTACTAAGAAAATCAATATTATTGTACAATAATTATACAACCGAGTTATGGAGGAGTAGAAAATATTGTATTTGCTTTGAACCCGAACCACACTATAACGGAATTCGAAATGAAGAGATGAACCACTTAAAAAATTATAAGCAATCGAAATAATTTGTATGTGAATTGCTATCCACTGTGACTGTAGCAAGCACTTCTGAAATATTGATTCCATTTCGGCTTCTCTTATATTATGTATACCGAATGTTGCTGTTTTTGTATATTTCAGGTGTTCTGATACTCTAAGAATTTATGATGTAGCCACTTAGATCACACAAATACCGGCTACTTCCTTGTCTCAGCAGTTGACGAAATTCGTACAAAGTGCATATTTACATTAATTATAGTTTCCGCATTAAAACACATATACATACGCACCTGCCTACGCATTGGTACGGTATGGTATATTGCTCAGGCATTAATAGCTTCTTAAAGTAAAGAGTAGTAGTGGTGCCCGAGCTAAGGGGGCTTTCATTGCAATTAAAATCACTTAATTGTTGTTTGAGTTGTTTTGCAATACAACCGCAAAACGATGCGGTAACATGCTTCATTTATCTATATAAATATACAAGATACACACAAACGTACATTATGTTTATGTAAGTGCTGGCATGCAGGTTGACATACACAAAACATACTCTCCTTCACACTTTAACAGTGTTGGTGTATAAATTATTACAAAAAAAAATATGTTTATTAAGCAATGTTATGTGAACATAACATCGATATAAATCTAAACATTAGAAATTTGCATAATAATTAGAAAAAATATCGCATGCTATAAAGTTGATTAAAACAGTTAACTTGTGGCAAATTAAGTTTACACAGATGCTTGTAACCTCTAAACGATAAATGTCAATACTCACCTCCAATAATATGGATCAATTCTCAATCAAAATCTGGAACTATTTAACCATGTTCGTCCCTCCACGTCTGTCCATGTATATAAATTTATGTGTTTTGGCCACAGTTTTTAAAAAAAATCAATAAAATTTACCACAAGAACACATTTTAACCCAAAGAGAAACTATATTGACTAAATTGGACCATTTTTAGAACCCCTCCTTATATAAGATTCTATTATAAAACAAGTCTTTATGGGGCCTAAATTCGCAATTTTTAATATGTTTGGACCAAATTTGACTTAGAATAGTTAATTAGCTTCATAATTCCTTATTCCAATTTTGGACTCAATCGAACTATTTTTAAGACCCCTTTCTATATAATGATATTTCACAAAGAGACTTATGTGGCAATGGCTCGTGTTTACTAAAGTAAATTCATTGTAGCATTATTTATGCGACTAAGTGGTGTAGGGTATTACAAGGTTGGTTTCGCTAACTAGACTATTTTCATTTGTTTTAAAGAATTGACTCAAAATTACTTTTATAAACGAAGAAAAGACCGGGACGGTCAAATGATTTAAAAACATTCTTTTGGAGAAGATTTTTATATACTTCAAATAAAGTGAGGGGTTTGCTGAGTTTGTAAATACATTTTTAACATCTAGAACTCTTGCATAGAAAATATATTCTTTTTCAGTGGTAAAATATGAGTCGATCTGGATGTATCCATCCTTCTGTCTATTGTTGACACGCTCACCATAGCAAACTAACAATGGATAGCAATGGATGGACAGACAGACATTATGTAGATCGGCTAAGGATTCAATGCTGCTTTAAAATATATATACTTTGTAGGGCACCCAAAGCTTTTTTCTGGGTGTGTAAGGTGATGGGTATAAAAATAACTAATAGTCTTACTACCGAGTTGTATGATAGTTAATTTCACATTATTACATATATAAGTACTCTATATATGTCATGAGTTTAAGTGATGCAACAAGATATTAAAGAATAATCTGGAACGCACACCCACACAAAAACACCACCCATTGCTGCTATTGGCACATCTGACAAGATTCATTTATTATAACTTGTACATATAGTATAGACGGACAATCACCAATACTATGTCTCGCATTAAAGATTTCCTTTACGTTGCTTACAGCAACAGTTTCTGCAATTTACTTTTCAGGTCAGTGTGTCGTGTCGTGTTATTATAAATATTCTGTAATCTTTTAATATTCCTGCCACACAATTTCATATCATATCTCATACCTAGCCTTTTCTTTCTCTCTCTCTCTCTCTCTCCCTCTCTCTTTTTCTCTTTCTCTCTGTCTCTCTTATGTCATTATTTAAGGTATTTTAATCCATCAAATAATTGTTTTCGTTTACATATCGTTTGGATTCATTTACTGGTACGTTTTTGTTTATCCACACACACACACACCCACACATATCTGCATACACATAGATAGTTAGGAAACTAAAAGTAACCAACAAACACTCATGTCTTTGGTTAAAAGTATCATCATACCGACCATGCATATATTATGTCATACGCCGCAACATATAAAATGTTGTGCTAGGGCAGCAGTTATATGCAGTAGACATACACAATAACCCCCCATTCGTGGTTGTATATAAAGAATGATGAATACTTTCTATACTTAGTGGTTATAAAAGTCATACAAATTCATCCATCTACACACCCATACACACACAGCATATATTTTAAAAAGAATTCGATATTTCCAAACTAGAGTAAAACTTCATCACACACATTCATACATTCGTTTTTATACCCTACATACAAGGCGGACGGTATATTAAATTTGACATCACTTATAAATATCCTGAGGTCCTACAAAGATTATATATAAACTTGTTAGTGTCAAAAACTTAGTTAATCTAAATGTATATGTCCGCGTGTTCGCGCTCTCAAATTCATAAATTTAGAGATACTACGTACTTCTTGTTTCGGCGTGCAAATCGCTATTTAAAATGGGCAAAATCGGTCAAAAGCCATGCCCACAATCGACAAGCATTAAGCTAAGACGTTAAAATTTGGTACACTTTTAGAGGATCATGCATCTGGCAGATGTAGAAGGTGTTTAAGATTTGATTTAAACCAAGTTTAGTTTTCTTACTTGTTTTCTATGTCATATGAATACAGATGGAAAATTTTTCTTTTGCCTCTACATGGATTGCACATTTGTATATACTCACATATACATATATATTTTTATATATATGAATATGTTGATTTTATATATAATGGTATACGTCTGAGTATGTTTTTTACAGTTATTTATGTATGTCAGACATTGTTTTGTAAAAATTTTAAGCCTTTGGGCAGACATACACACACCCAATTGCATAGGGTCTTTTCATCCCACACATTCGTAGCCGTTCTAAATATACTCTTGCACCCAAAAAGATGTATGAGTACGAGCACAAGTTAAACATGGCAGAATTACTTGCCTTTCATGCTCTCCGGCTCATACTCACATTTATGCCATTTATCCAAAGTGGCCTGCATGTTGAATTATGGTTGACATTTTGGCCGTTAGCTTTATATATATATATATGTAGCCTTGTGCTACACATACAAAGCAACAACTTTTATTTGTGTATATTTTTTACCACATGGACGGACACATGTAAGAATGTTTATTCTGCATTTTAGCAATAATCATATTGATGAAGGTAATGATGCTGTTAAGAGATGTACTCTTAAATGCAGATATTGGTTGGTTTGGTCCTTTTTTTTCTTTCTTTCTAACCAGAACTTTTAAACTTTTTCTCCAGCACCATAGTTTGAAGCAAAGTTCAAAAAGAATTTACAATTAATTTACATTTGTAGACAATTTTACAAAAAAAAAAACTTACACAAAATATTAAACACCCTTCACATCTATAAAAAGAAACATATAGACACTAAAAATGTTTGCAGGCTCGTCTTAGTATCTCAAAATTTGTAATTGTGAGAGTGCCAACAATAGACAGACAGACGGACTCACGAACAGATCGACTCAGTTTTTGATGCTGATTAAAAATATAGCATACACTTCTTCTGAGTGTTTGCAAATGGAATAAAACACTTGGTTACCTATAAAAAATGATTAAAATGTGAGCAGGAAAAAAAACTTCATGAAAAAATCTCTTTTTTCACAACAACGCTAGCAAAACTAAATGGAAGTTTTCTAAAACTCTCTCAAACATAAACATCAGTCACTCACACAGTCACTCAAGTGTTTACACACTTAGTGATATGACATTTCAAAAACTCCATTTCAAAATATAGTTGTCGTTGTGATGTGTACGCCTGTGTGTGTGTGTGAATGTGTGGTAGTTAGTTGAATAGAATTTTAAAATGCACGCACAATCGCTAAGCCTTTGCGTATGAAATTGTCAAAAGTTTGTTTATTTGCTCATTGTTTGTTTGTGTGTTTGTTTATTATGTTTTGCGTTTTTCACAACTATAATGTGTGAATGTGCATGTGCAAAGAGAATAATGTACATGCATAATTTGTTTGGTAAACATTTCCATTTTGGAAGTTGCCAACAATTTCATTTTTTAGAGGATTTGGCAACTTTACTGAAACTTTAAATGTGTGCTAAAGAAATAAGCGAAAAATAAACTAAAACAAAAGCAACAACAACAACACATCGTATATACATAACATATACGAGTACACATAAAAAAATGACTGCAAATGAAAGGCGACACATCTGCATGGGATATGTTTAGACAACAACAAAATTTATGCTAAAATAAACTTTCAAGTTATCCTCATACATGACAACAATAAAAATAACAATAACAACAACAAATAAATATTAGGATGTAGTGGGTATTGTATAAACTGTTGTAAACAAATTGTTATTGTTGCAGCTGTCATATTATCCATATATTTGTTAAACAATTTGCTTAAGAAAAAAAATAGAAATCGTTTAAATTGATCAAAACTTAATTCCGTGTGCATTGCGCTTTCGGTAAAGAGAAGTTAAGCAATTAAAAAAAAAACTAAATTTGTTTGAAAAAAAATGTTAAATATCCTCCACCTTTCTATACCAAACAGTGGGCGTGGCAAGTACCTAACTACGCCTCCTATAGTTTTTGTATTATGTATCAAGAAATTGAATTCTGTACCAAGGAAGACTTTTTGCTACTTGCGCCCATTACTATCCATAGAATTATTATATATCAACAATTAATCCTCATTACTAAGGTGTAGGGTGAAAGAACTAAATTAAATCTTAACCACCATCACCTTCACCATCTTAACCATTAACGTATCATATATAAATTTAAGTGTAGATACCTGCCGTAACTTTCTTCAATAATGTAAGTATTACGTATCAAGTAGAATTCTAAAAAACAAAAAAGTTATGGCAAAATTTAAAAGTTCCAGAGTTTTTTGGCAGAAAAATAAATTGTTGTCCATATTGGCCGTGGCCCATTTTAAATAGGGATTCGCGTGCAAAAACTAAACACTCCTGTAGAAAATTTCAGCTCAATATCTCAAAATTTACACCCGCGAGAATGCCAACAACAGACAGACAGACACACGGACATATATGTCTAGACCGACTTAGTTTTTGACGGTGATCAAGAATATATATACTTTGTAGGGTCACTGACGTCTCCTTCTGGATGTTGCAAACGAAATGACAAACTTATGCGGAGGGTATAAAAAAAATTACAATATATAAAAAATCGAGCACGGAATTGTTAATTGTGTTACATCAGATACGGCTTAAATATCCATTTTTTGTTGCTGTTTAGTTTTTTCCATTTTCCAAACGACTAGATACCGTCTAAAATCCCCTTTAGAACTGCACCCTCACGGTAACACTATGTTTAGTTGGTTTTTATAAAAACTTAAATTTACACATATATACACAAAAACAAAGAACAAAGAAACAAGAAGAAGAAGAACAAAAAATTGAAATGTCAGCCCCCAACAATTTCGATTAGGTATTAATCTTAACACGGTTGCTGTGACATTTCGGTAATGTTATCTCAATATTGTTGTTGTTGTACTATTCTCTTTCCACCATTTATTTTTCCTCTTGTATGCGGATGTTATTTAATGTAGAATGAATGCTCTGGATAATAGTGTGATTGTGTGTTTTCTTGTCAAAGTCCATGTTATTGTCTGTTCCTATTAATTGTATAGGTGATGCTGGTTTTGTTATTATTGTTGCTTTTCATACCATAACACCTTCTCTCCTACTTCTTATCTGAACTCAATTGAAAAACTTTTTACTTCTACCATCACTAACATGGAGGGTTTCTGCAGTTGTTTTGTACTTCTTTTTGTCTATTGAATATTAAAAAAAAATTAAAAAAATTCATATCCAAATAGAGTTGAGCACAATGATGGACGTACGTGTGTGTATGTGTGGAAGTTTCATCTCAATTAAGATTAGAGCGACACATTTTTCTGATCCAATGAATTAAAAACAAGATAAACGACAAAAATCCCATCAATTGAGAAAGCCGCATAAGTCTTGTTTTGCAATACAAGCGACATGGAGGAGGGACCTGCACAAGAACGTGAAGAAGAAAAAGCAGGAGAAGGAGATGAAACAAAATGAAAACATGTTACAAATACCAATATGTACACCTACACGAATAACACCAATTTATCTGACAGCATAAACTTGTAACGGATAAGTGGTATTGATTTCGTTATTGCAGCTCTCGGAAATCTATTTTATGTTATGTTATATGCCCCTCTCTCCTTTCGGTCGGCCCGGTTGTTATTGTTGTACAGCTTATGTGCTTCTTTTCTTTTACGGCCTTTTGTTAACGTTGTAGGGGTTAGGCTACATTTTGTGTTCAGTTGTGTTGTTAACGTTATCAATTCACTTTTAGTCCCTACGTCACGTACGTGATATTTATCGGAGCTTCAGTAAAACGTGTTCTATCTTTCAATACAACCACCCAACCAATACCTTGGTCGCATTGTTGTCACATAACCAATTAATTGTTTACTGTCTTAAGTTATGGGCAAGCTCGCTGTATAATAAATATATTCTCTTTATAAAAATAAGTAAAAAAAAAACAAGTAAGAATACTAAATTTAGCTTAGTTCAATTCTTAAATACTCTGCACGTTCACAACGGTAGGCGTGGCAAATATATATACATATTACGCCCTCTAATAGTGTATGTGTCCGCTTGAACGTCAAGTTTTATAGTGAATATGGTTTTTTTGTAAATTGTTGACGTGTCTGATATCCGACCATGCCCATTTTAGGCGCAACGGTGAATGGGATCACTATAAATACGCAAAATGCAAAATTTAAAGTTCATAGGTCAACTTTTGTGGCAGATATATAGATTTATGTTGACTGTGTTTGCGTCTGTTATCCGACCACGCCTATTTTTGGTATAGCGATGGATGGAATACGTATAAATATGAGCACCAGATTTCAAGCTCATAGATTCATTTCGTGTAGTTTATATATAGTTCATTTTTTGTGGCAAATATATAGTTTTTTGTCCATTCTGGCCGTGGCCCTTGACCAATTTTCCCCGTGATTTCCCGTGAAATTGTCTGTACAAAAATTTCAGCTTAATATCTCAAAATTTACGTCCGGGGGAACGCCAACAACAGGCAGACACACGGATCCTCTACCTTAAGTGAAGCGTAGAAAAAATTTGTAAAATTTTACCTCACAGTCATAAGCCTTAGATACGCATACATAAGAATATGTCTAGATCTAATTAGATTTTGATCCAAATCAAGAATTCATACTCATTCAGACATATACATATGTGTGCATACTTTTTAAGGTCTTTGTGCAGCAAACTCGCTATATTATCTTCCATCTTATATGAATTTTTATAAGAATAAAAATAAACAACTAAATGTGTGTGCGCATCTCTCATACGTATAAATATTATAAATGAAGTACAAATTAGAAATAGCCTAAAACTAAAAATCCTTTGTACACATAAAAAATACAATGATTTCCTTTTTTCTTCCTTCAATCGTTGCTACTTACAAAATGAAATTCATTTTTGCTTTATTCCTCCATGAGACATACTATCAAGTGTAAGGAAGAGACAGATTGAAAGAGGCAGATATAAATCATCGATAATCATTCATTCATTTGTGTTTGTAATATATTTGCCACACACTTGTAATGATTTAAACATGATAACTGAAAGGTTTTATTAGACTTTATAGACAGAGAGGAAGTGAAGGCGCCATAGCTTACACTTCCTTCCCAACAATAATTTGAATCAAAACCGGAAGTAAAAATGTTGCAGTTTTCTTATCGGAAGGCAACTAAATTTAATTAAAACTTTGAAATTGATTTTATCACCATTTGTATGTATTGCATATATGTGAAAAAAAGTCCATGACAATAACGTTCCATAATCCTTCTTAATGACCATAAAACGTATATATTAGCTTATCGGCTGATATTTATTTTTTGTTTGAACTTTAGTAACAGCTTCGGATTTATTAAAGATATTTAAAATTTCATGATATTTAATAGCTTTACAGTTATTTTTTATACATAGATTGGTATGAAAGAAAGTTTTCATTTTTTGTTTACAATGGAACTGTATTGTATTTAAAAACAAGTAAAGAAACTAAATTTCGCTTAAGTCAACCCTTGAATACCCTTCGTATCTACATATAAACAGTGGGCGTGGCAGGTACATGATTACACCCTCTAACATATGTATATACATCAACTTGCAAAAAGAGTTGCTTGTTGCTTGTTGCATGATCACGCCCATTTTTATCACATTGATATATGATAGCTCAATTTCTTATAATTTAGTGAAAGTGCCAACAACATATGTACGAACGGACATACAGATACACGAATGTACAGATGCTCGGACATACGGACGTAGGATCTCTGACGCCTCTTTCTGGATGTTCCAAACGGAATCACGAACTCATTATACCCCCCATCAAATGTGGAGAGTATAAAAAATCTCTAGCATTTATTTCGGTTTAACTTATCACACCTTAACATTACCATCCACATCCGCATCCTCATTCTTATTCAGAAGCATTATAGTTGACTGCTAGCATTGTGGGCTGTATCAATAAATACTTTTAGTTTTTGGTTGTCTTGTGTTCTCCATTAGCTGTTGCTTTTATGCATATAGGTTGCTGTGCCATCTCTTTCGTGCAAAGCGATAGAGCATTGCCCCTTTGTTTCGACACCGCAACCATATGCGGTGTTGTGTGATGGCACTTAAATAACACATGCAAAGCCCCAGCACTAGCACCAGCACCAGCACCAATTTCAGAACTGTGGGTAATGTTATAATAAAGCTTGCATGCATACAAACACGCACACACCGCATGTAGATGTATGTGTGTGCATAAAATGATGCCAATATTGTTGCTGTCGTTGTCTACCATTTAAAAGAATTGAAAATGGGAAACGCACATCAGGCAGACAGGTAGGCAACCAGAGTAGCGTAACGTTACGAACGAATTCGATTTTGTGTCAGAGCATGTTTGAATGCAATTCGTGGAATGCTCATTTTAAGCAACTGAATCGCTTTGTGGTTAGCAATATATATACATATATATTGTATATACATACTTATACTGGAATAGGACGAATGCAATTGAATTGATTTGAAAAGTGTTTCCTTGGAGTTGTCCGAACCTTTGCTGTCTCATTATTTTCTTGATGCAACAGTTCAGCTTACTAGTGCATATACTTCTTAAACAATAAAAAAATTAACACTAAATTTAAATACAAATTTAAAGGTTATGAATGGCAATCGACTTTTTTTTATTTTCCAACTTAAAGGAGGACAATTGAACGGAGAAATCTTTAAATTGAGACGTGGTCTAAGCCAAATTTAATTTCTTACGTGTTGTATATATTTTTATCGAAAATATTTAAAATTTTAACTTAATCCAAATATATAAATTTTTGCTTGCTTTACTTTTGTTATCTCTTGCATCATCTTCTCCTCATTAAATATCCATTCATACTTATGTCATAAGCTCTGCTGGGCATCTTTCATTTGTTTGTCTTTTCAATCACGATAAACGTCCGCAAATATCTTAACTAATATACTTTTTATACAGTAGACTTGTATTTATTTATTTATTCTAAGTACTGTAGCGTGGCTTAGCATTTCCTTTCTCGCAGTTTTTTTTTTTTACATTGGACTTAACTTTGCTGTCACTTTTTTTCTTTCTTCTTTTAATAATAATGGGTATTTTTGTCAGTCGTTTTATAAAACTTTAAAAATGTTTCATTCTTAAGTAGTCGTTAAGTGCGGAGTATTGTGTTACATCCTTCCTTGTGGTGCAAGACTTTTATCGAAACAGTTGGGAACCGGTTTCGTTTAGTTGGGGTTTGATATCAATTGTAATTTTAATAATCTGTGAGTCCAAAATACAAATTAGTACGTTTTTAAAGGCAACGACGAGGTTGAAAAATTCCGAAATTGTGAAAAATTCGTCAATTATGAAAATTTTTTATATATTCCTTAATACACTAGACCTGTACAACTATATAGATCATTATGCGATACAATAAATGAACATCTTGCTGTTTACAGAGGTCGTATTGTGGTTAACAGCAAAGGTTTCTGCGGATATTCTGCAATACTCTTCAACTTAACTAAGTAATAAAACATATATACAAACAAATATTAGAACACATAACATATACTACAATATTTACTTATATACACGACGCTGCCTTTCAGTAAAATTTTTCCTTTCGAAGCATCCTTTGAAGGTCTTCATGTTCAAATATTTTCACAAAATTTTTTATAAACATGAATTTGTTATAACATCGATCTTCTCATACCATTAATGTCAGTTTGAAACAAGTGAAAATGTTATAGTTGATCAAAGTCGACCATTGAATACCCTACCATCAACTATGCTACAATTACTTATTTAAAAACAAGACATTGCCACATAAGTTACAATGGGAAGAGAGGTTCGATCGAGTTCAAATTTGTTACAGCCAATTATGAAGCTAATTAATTATTCTTCACTATATTTTTCCATTATAATAGAATCTTTTATGGACTAAGGTTTTAAAAATGGTCGTATTTACTATATTTCTAAAAAGTTTAAAATATTTTCTTGTACCAAATTTCATAAAAGTATTTAAAAAAGTTCAATACCTAGCTTGCATATAAATTTACAACAATAGACAGACGGACAGATGGATGGATGGATTAAATTGAAATAGATTTTGATCCTGAATCATTCGCTTCATCTCTAGCCGTTTAAGAGTTACACTTATCTGCACAAACAGAATATACCCTTTTCCACAAGGGGTGCTGCTTCCGCTGCTATTGCTCCTATTGCTGCTGTTACGTTTGTCTTCATGATGGTCATGTTCAACTTTGCTCTCTTCTATGCCTGTTCTTTTTATGCTTCAAAAAGCCAAGTCTGGTCGTTTTTAAATCGTTTTGTCATTCTGTTTTCCTTCTTCTTCTTCCTTTTTTTTTATTTTTTATTTTTTTTATTTCATTTTGTTATATCCGTTTGAATTTTATAGCAACAAGAGCAACAAGAAAGAAGGAAAAACGGAAATCTGAAATGCACAATCACATATACATACAAATACTTACACATGAAACAGTTTTGCATAGAAATGGAAAATAAATATTTTAGGACACCGTACATAACATATGTGACAAGCATTATGGCTGTTACATGTTCTATAATTTTTGATCAATGTATTTTGCTTTCCATGAATAGAAAATGAATACTTTCCTTATTTACGTGTAAAGACATCAAATGGAATTTGCATTTTTATATGATTTACATATGGGGGTGTATGGTTTATATGGTATTTCGGTTTGAGATGAAATCGTCGGGTATTTGTATACTCATGAGGACGTTTGAACGTTGTAAGAGGTTTCTTTAGCTGTACGGCTTCGGTAAACTGCACTGTACCATGTTGTAGACGAACTAACTTTAACACCTCTCGTCCGAGAAATGATTACTCCGGAGGCACATGTTTTTATATAAAAAACTTTACACCTGAGCAGGCCATTTTTAATTATACTATAACACATAAGCAGTTTCCTACTTTTCTACTTTTTCATACAACAAAATGTTTCCCATTTATAAAATGTTCAAGTGTATTAGGCTACAAAGGCATTTACACAACTGTATGCACTACACTAAGAGTGTACTATATGTGTGTATGAACAATTAAGAATGACGATGATATGTGATTAATGTTACTTCATATGTTTATGCCTTGCCACTTTTGTCATTTACCAAGAAACATCGTTTTGTTGCTGCTCAAGAGCTGTTATTGCTTACAGCGTATGTAGGTATGTATAGTGCCATCATGCCAAATACTAAGTGTAAGCTTTATAGGCATACAAATGCATATGTGCCTCCATCATTATTACGTTTCTGAGCAATTTCTCATTAAATACTAATATTGCATATGTCCTGATAATAATAGAAACAATCCAAGTCACACATTTTACTTTCGGGAAATAACTGAAGAAAGTTAGTTTTTATAACTTACATCACAATAAAGGATATGTGCGGTAAATGCCACATCCATTTTCAATTATATCGAACCATTCAAAAATAAAATCTGAATCGATTTAATCATGTCCGTCTGTCCCTGTGTCTGAGCATGTACAATAGTACGCCAGTTACAGCTTGGATTTTTTGAGATATTTCCATGAAATTTGCTGCATGGATACGATTTAATACAAAGAGGAATTTTATTGAAAATGAAGTGAAATGGACTATTTTTAGAACCCCTCTCCATATAACGTTCAAAAATGAAATAAGTCTTTATATGGAAAAAAATTGCAATTCTTAATATTTTCTGACAAAATTTAGTGAATAATAGTTAATTAGCTTAATATATGGCTGTAAAAAATTTGGAACGGATCAGATCATTTTTAGAACCTCTTTCAATAAAACAATACTTCAGGAATCAACTTACATGGCAATGTCGTGAGTTTACTCAACTGATTGTAGCATAACTTGTTGGACTAAATAATGTAGGGTATTAAATAGTCGGTTTTAAATTGTTTTTTGTTTTTTAATTATGAGCAACTGCTTTTTGATTATAAACTACGTACGAATTATTTACGGTGCTCATGAAAACGTTCTTTTAATTTGCATGAAACAGAGTATTTTGAAGTCATCCTAAAGGACGCTCTTCTTATTTGTTATATATCTACATTGTATAAAAACATAAGCAAAAATTCTACACGAAAGGCCTTTAAGGGATAAAGAGTTCTGGGAATTATGATTGTATACTTTAAACAATGGCAGCCGTTTTATTTCTTTTGCTAAATTTATTCTTAATAGCAGCAAAATTAGGTGGCTTTCCTTGCTATATGTACTTATATTCCTATTGTTAAGACTGATAAAAGGCTGTGCCCGGGCAATTCTATGAAATGTTTATAGAAAAAGTGTTTAACAGATTTTGTTAAAAACGTATAAAATTCACTTCAATTTATTAACTTTACATTAATGCGCGTTTAATTGCTCTGGTTCACATAACAGTTTTACTTCCTGGCAGTTTTTTATAAATATTTAAACCAAAAAATAAACCTATTATCATAATCTCGGTTTATCACAGATTAACTTTTTTTTGGTGTCAACTTCACTGACAACAGTTTATCGGTTACGGAAAATCATGAAATCTTTTTTTTTTATAACATAGAGTATAAAATAACGCTGTCATCTGAAAATCCTTTATCATAATATATGGAAGGATAGCCGTAGTTTTGGGGAGAAAGGCATAAATAATTTTTCAATTATTACGAAAGTAACTTTAGCGTTTATGAAAGTCAGAGATCTATGGCCTTAAAACTCATTAAAACTCTCATATATAATAATATGGCGTTTTATGTTGTTGCTGCCTTTCTTTTTCACTCTTTCACAAAGGCGGCATTTTAGAGTATAGCAGTGAACAGAACACGAACCTTACCCAAAACATGTAAAACAATTTTTCATTTCATTTTTGTTATCCTCGTTTCTGGCGTTAATAAAAGCACAAAAGATTCCTAAAGCCCTCTCCTCACCTATTTCGGTTGAGATAGCATAGCGTAAAGGTCGTTTACATTTACGACAACCATCCCACCACCCCATCCAACTAACTAACTAACTAACTAACAACCTCATGACTCATGACTGTTCACACTATAATGCTCTTGTACAAAGACAAAAATCATAAAATTTTAACATGACATTGAATACTTTTTTTTTTGTTCATTAAAGTGAAGCTATAAGGGAGATTATTTAATACAACAGTAAAGTAAAATTTATTCACCACACATTTAGCAAAAAGAAATGTATCTCTCACATAAAAGTTAATCCATTATGAAAACAAAGAGAAAAGCGTGAAATCTGGAAGGCAAAACCATAAGGATTATCTTGAGAAAGAGAGAACGAGAGATATATAAACAGAGAGCAAGATAGAGAGAGGCCTCTCTCACTAATACCTGAAATAATATATCGCAGATTACTCTGTAATGACATAATGCTCTCTCTCTCTCTCTCTCTCTCTCTCTCTCTTATTGTTTTTCTTCGAAGGAGTAGAAGTTATTATTCTCATTCTCTGTATTCTGCATTACAAGGATTGATATCACTGCTTCTGCATTTTAACTTCTGTAGTTGAGAGCAGTAAAAAGAGAATTTTAAAGTCTAAGGCAAGGTTTTTTAAAATTGAGTACTAAAAATTATCTGTAAAACTTAGTACAGAAACATATCACAATGTCTCTCCATGACCATATTGTCCTTACTCTCATTAAACTTTTATCGCTCAATTCATAATAGAGAGATCAAATGATGTTTTCTCAGATTTCTGCATAATTTCTCACTGCATACAATTCTCTCTGCCTCTCTCAATTTACAACTAGAGAGGTTTTTAAGACATTTTTTTAACATTTCTCTTTAGCACCAATTTTTTCTACAGATTCAGCCTTTATTTATTTTTGTTTTTAGTACCTGAAGCGAATTCATGTTTTTCGAGAAGAAGAAGCAAAATTTACAGAACTTCCAAGGTTTAAATGAGAAAATCAGGGTGCAAGTTAAATTTTTCGTGCAATCACTTACTACCTGACTTTGCCTTAAAGTGACAAGGTGACATCCTTTAGCAAAAACTAAATATATTTTTACTTTATGAATTGTTTAACATTTAATTCATACATTATAGCTTTTTAAAAATAACCATCCTTTCACACTTTGGGTTCAAAGTAATCAACAACATTTAGCAAACGTAAACGTTTCCTTTACCTTAAATGACTGTTGATGACAAAAAGCTTTTGAGGCTTTTTGACATATTACGAGTATCTGGCGTTACGTTAAGGTGTATAACCATTACTACTGCATGCAATTCATTACTATTGTCCTTCTCTAAGGTTCCCTTTACAACATACTTTACTTTTGCTCTCTTTTTTTTAACCCCCTTTTCTATGTTCTATGCAGGTATGTGGGTTCTATACGTGTTTGTAGGTAAAAAATCTAAAAATCTTTTGAATTATTTTCATTACGAGATGCACTTGTCAGCACTTTATAGGTTGTAGTTCTTTGTCTAGCCCTCATTAGATTGTGGAGTTTTCCTGGCATTTGCCAACTTAACTCTGGCTGAGAACCATTATCAGCATAAGGCAAAGTATATATCATTATGATCCAGATAATAATCGTGTTGGTGGTTGGTTGATACTACGTTTTAGTTAAAACTTAGCATCTGTCCTCATATATAATCAGAACAAATATGAATTTATGTTGTTGTTTTTTCTTTTATATCCTCCACAGAAGATGGGCACGGGTATACTAAGTGTGTCTTTCGTTTTACAATAATATCTAAATGGAGACGTCAAGATCTAGCTCTAGTGGATCTAGACATGTAAGGTCCATATGTGCGTTTGATTATATACCCCTACGTCCATATATCCCATACGTTTGTGTGTTCGTATTGAAAAAAATAACTCGACTTGCCAGACTTGCATACACTATTATAGATTACAATCATACATCTGTCACGCCCACTTTTTGTATGAGCCTTTGAAGGGCATTTAGAATTTGACTTCAGCTATTGTTAATTTTCTTACTTGTTTGACTGCTGAGGTTGATGTTGTTGTTGGTTTTTGTCAGCTTGTTTGTACACTTCTCTTATTACACAGATTTGCTGACGTTGTCACGTACAATTTCTCCTTACATGCCCTCTAAGTACTTGTATGGCATGTAAACTGGTGTGCACCATAATGAAATCCTCACATCTTCATCTTCTTACTCTTCTCACACAACATGATATCGCCTGTTATTGCCTGGTAGAATAATTCACTATAATATAATGGATGAAGCATTTGAACTTATATTACTTATGTATACAGAGGTGTAGTTTTACTGCGTTTATTGTATTAAAAGAAGAATAAAGTAAATTTTATTTGAGGTAAATCTTTATAAAACATGCGCTCTTGGACTAAAGTCTTCCGAAGAGTGCAGGGGTCAATTTTCTAGTTACTTATCTTTTATTATTTATGAGAAATATGGGAAAAATTATACAAAAAATAAGATTTTCGGAAATAGGGGCGCCTTGCTTAAACGATTTTACTAACAACCAATATGCAGAGACTAAGAAAACTTCTCATCAGTTTGTAATTGTTCATTCAAAGACGGACAGACAGACACAACTTTGTAGATCGTCATAATATTCGTTGCTAATTCATGTAAATGTGAAATACTTTGTAATGGCAAACTAAGTGAATAACTTAACATAAGTTAATGGCTATACGGTTATATGTACACACATAATAACAAGGAATAAGAAGAAGATTATAATCTTATACGTATGAAAGCGAATATATAAACCATGGTAATGATGAATCGGAACAATGCTCTCCTTAATCCTCAACAAAAAGTTTGAAAGGGAAAATTATTATTATTTTGTAGGATTTTCTTCTACACCTTAGCACTATTCCTCCAGTCCATCCTCCCGTTGGCTTTTATTATATGTTTTCATGAACAAGTCATGGAGTTCGCGTTGTCGCTAACCGTCATACTATACTTTTTCATATTTATTATACCCTCCACATAGGATAGGGGGATAACTGAGTTTTGTCATTCCGTTTGCAACACCCAGAGGGAGGCGTCAGTGACCCTTCAGAGTATATATCTTCTTAATCAGCATCAAAAACTGAGTCGATCTAGACATTTATGTCCGAGTGTCTGTCTGTTGTTGGCATTCTCACTGGCGTAAATTATTGAGGTGGAATATTGTACAAACATTCTTAGTCTTTGCACGCAAATCGCTATTTATTTTAAAATGGACAAAATCAGTTAAGAGGCACGCCCAAAATCGACTAAAATCTATTTATCTGTCACAAAAATTGAGCTATGAACTTAAAATTTGGTGCACATTTTAGTTTTTCCATCCACCGATACGCTAAAGATAGTCATGTTCGGTTAACAAACACGCCCACAATTTAGAAAAAACCATACTCTACGTAAAACTTGGCTTCAAGCTGATACGAAATACATACACTATTAGAGGGTGTAATCATATCATGTCATGTCACGCCCACTATTCTAGATGTGGAGGGTATTTAAGACTTGGCTTAAGCCAAATTTAGTTTTCTTACTTGTTTTTATTTATAAATGAGCGTACTTTTCTTGAAAGAGGCTTCGGAATCATTTTCAAACAAGCAATAAAATGCGAATGCAGAAAAAAATGTGAAATAAAATTTAAAATTTCTTCACATTTGCACTAAAGTGAGGGAAAATTATTTGAATTTTTGATTAAATTGTTAAACGTTTTAAAGTATTGTATCATATGTATTTTATGTTATTATTATTATAAATATATCGCATGAATAATAGCAACAAATTTTTAACAACAACAATAACAACAAAGACTGAAATTTATGCTTATATTCACGTGTACAAGAAATATTGATGAATATTTTAATTAAACTTTTCATAACACATTTTTCACCCACAAATACAAACGCGCAAACACACACGCACGCACACATGTACATACAAGCTAAGTTCCTGTCTTTCGCTTTGCAGTTCAACGCGTATAGATTGTTGATGCATATAAAAGTGTAATTAAACTTCTACGCTTTCAACATGTACGCATATACACACAATCCCACACACCCACATACACATATACACTCGCTTATGTGTACGTATATTTAAAGTACTCATTATATTCTCACATTTGCACATTCACAGAAAACACACAAACACATGTTCAGCACAATAATAAATATTGTTGTTGTTATTGTTATTATTATTATTGTTGTTTGAACAAGAACAAGAAGAATTATGTTAATGATATTACATTAATTATAATTGATTAATATTCAGATTTTTTTTTATTTACACTTGAATACGAGGTGGTAGGTATTGTTATTGTTGTTATTGTTATTGTTGTTTAAATTTTATTATTAAAACGTTCAACATTTTTTAAAAAATTATATCAAATCTTAAATATCCGAAACATTCACTTATTCAAATACATCAAAGCCTTGCGGAAGTAGGTAAAATTTTTCATTAAAAGAAAAAAAATACCGAATATTTGAAATACCTTAAAGAATCCCGTGCTACTACAGAAAACTTTTCAACTTTAACTAAAATAATATATAATACATATAAAATTCATCATCAAAAGGATGCTTTAGGTGAGCGCAGCTGTTTGAAAAACGGCAAAAGAATAGAATAGAAAATAATGATGATATTTGTCGCATATTTGAAAGGAGGAAGAGCATCACATGACAAAATGTAATTAAGAAATAACAAGGAAGACAACTAAAGTTCGCTTAGAGCAAATTTTATATACCATCCACATCTAATTACAAGCGGTGGGAGTGGCGGGTACATGATTACGCCGCCTAAAAGTTTTGTATTATGTATCAACTTATGAGTCGAAATTTATGCTGGAAAAGGTTTTTTGTAAATTGTGTACGCATCGACCACGCCCATTTTTGGCACATAAATTAATTATAAGTAAATATACCAAATTTCAACATTACAACTCAATTTTTATGACAGAGAAATATATTTTTGTCGATTGTGGGCGTATCTGTAATCCAGCCATACGCATTTCTAGCATCTCTATGAAAAGACTTATCATAAATAAGTGTACCAAACTTTAATTCAATAGCAAAATTTTTCTACCAAATAGATTTTGGGCGTGGCTTTTGACCAATTTTGCTCAATTTAAATAGCGATGTACGTCTACCTAAGACTTCAGCTCAATATCTTAAAATTTACGAACATGGAGGAGCCCACAACGGACGCACACACGATCATATATATCTACGTCGACTCAGTTTTTAATAAGGATCAAGAATATATATATATAACGCCTCCTTCTAGATGTTACAAATGACATGACAAACTTAGTGTACCCCCTATATAATGTTTGGAGTGTACAACAAAAGTCTTTCTCTTGTATAACTGAAATTTGCAGTAATAAAAAATTCTTAAAGTGCAATCTCAAGGTATTGTCATTAGAAAATAAGGAACGGCAACAAAAAGAACAATTATTTACAAATGACTTCAACATCATAGAAAACAGTTCGTGAATAAATTGCTTAAATTGCTAAAAATTGCTGCTTATAACCAATATAAAGGTTACTGTACAAGATTGCTTGTTACTTATCCAATATGAAACAAGAGTTAAAATATATGTTAGCGACCAAACGATATCGTAAATAGAATAACTTCACTTTCTACCAATCATGCGAAAATGATTTAATTGAATTATTTCAGCCAGCAACGTGGATTTTTATTGTTAGGCGTGAAAGAAAACCTTAGGCCATCTAAATATAATTAATTCGACTTTTAAAAAAGTAAAAATTTTACAGCCCTCGTTACTCCGACCTTTCATTCTCTCAGTCATTGCTTGAAATACAAACTATTTCGAAATGAATCTTAAAAGTTTTCAAACTGTATTCGGCAATAATAAGCTGAATGGAATAATGAATGACTGAATGAATGGATATCTGAATGGCGGATGGTTTTCAAAATTCCTTAAATGAGTGAACTTTTTTCTTTTTTTTAGTTTATTGCTGTTCTTAATGATTACGCCAAATTAATACCTGAAATGTGCATCTCTTCACATACACAGATCTATATATTCGCAATTGATGTATATGTGTGGTACTTGTATAGAGAACAACCCAAATAAAGCAATGAAAGTGTAATTAAAATCCCTTTTAACACTCAAAACCACGTCCGATTATACGTGTACATTGTACAGCCTAATGCAAATGCATAAATAAACCTAAATATATATATGTGTATACGTATGCCATACGTACAGCCCAAACCCTTTACGTAGAATTCTGGTCTGACCAAAGTTAAAGTTGCATCCAATCCAGCAAACACAAAAATTGTTTTCATTTTGGTTTTTAGTAGTTTGTAGAATTAAATAACAGTTTGTGTGTGTGTGGGGGGAAGTTGGTATGTATTCATGTTCTAACCCGGACGCGGATAATTTGTGGTGTGCGTGTGCGGTGGTCGAACGTTAGTAACTTTAATCGTTTGGGCACTTGGCCAATGTAAGCAACGCATTAGTCGGCCTAAGAGTTAAGCTTTTCTGCATTTGATTTAATTTTCTTTTTTTTTTTCTTTTCCTGGACAATCGCTCGTATTCTGAGCACACCTAAAGTATGAGAAAAGCATTCGAGAAAAAAACATGAAATTCAAAATTCTCTACGTTTTACACTTTATCTGTGACTTGTCCCTTACAAATGGTATTGTACTTGCTTATATGTATGGCACTATGGGCTTCCTCACAACCTTTTTGCCCCCAAAAAGCACACATGCACACATATAGTCTAACTAACTCTTCACACAATGATACTTACAGCTTTTCTATGCACATTTACATGGCACGCATTACTATGCTTTTAAAAACTTTACTATTTTCACAACGTGTACGATGCTTACTGTGCTTATACAGTTCATGGGTAATTTTCGGGCATATTTCGGGCCAGATTGAATTGGTTTTAGTTTTTGGTCTTAAACTTAGTACAGAATTGAACACAGTTTTATAAATCTCTGAGGATTTTTATAGACTTTTTCAATGCCGGTCATAATTTTATAATCCTACACCATAAAAACTGTATTCTGTGTGTGGGAGAATGTTTGTAACTTCTGTAACATCCACCGTTAGTTCTGATTAGGTTAGAATCTATATTTATAACAATTTGAATTTGGTATAAATATCTATAATTATTCCATTCAAAAATGGGCGTGGTCTGATAACAAAAACTTCTACGATTTATAAACAACCGTAACAAGCTGATACATAATACATACACTAGTAGAGAGCGTAATAATGCATCTACCACGCCTACCGCTTGCACGTGGATATGGAGGGTATTCAAGATTTGTCTTAAGGCAAATTTAGTTTTCTTACTTGTTTTGTTTTACGTAATCACGCGTTCAATAGATTCTTTACCACTTCCTATCATCTCTTCTCTTTACTGGAGTCATGCAGAGAATTAACAACGCTGGTGGAAAGACAAACCAATTAAATGCTTATGGAATTGTACAGTTGTTAGTGGACGGATAGCAGTACAACAAACGGCGCTCTATAACTTTACAACTTTATCAGCCTCTGAGCCTCTATAGCACCAAACTGAACAGTTTATGGGGTATAAAGTTTGTCTTGAGAATTGAAGTCAAAGTGAATCGTAAAGTCAAGTAAATTTACATGTTTCGCTTTTAACTGCTCTGTCCAGCGCCAATATCATAAAATCAAAATATTTATGCTGCTACGGCTTCACGGTAGAAGTGTGCTACCCCCGAAATCCCCCCCGGGTACATAATGTGCTTTTTGTAGATTTCAATTAAACAAATTTATTTTAAAGGCCATGGTACCTTGCAACAGCACGAAGCAACAGTTTCTAATTTACAAAAGTTTAACATCGTTTCATATACCATATAACACTGTTTTCATTACAATTTTTTTTTCTTTTTTTTGTGGAGATGGGATGCTGAGGGGTAGGGGTTCATTTTGCTTGTTTACTCAACAATAAAGTTTATGAGTGTAAAAGGTAAATGGGGAAGAAAGCAAAAAAAAACTACTGAAAATTCTCGTAACTTTAACAACGTACGTACCGAACACAACATATAAATTTCTAGGGACGAAAATTAAGGTATAAACAAAGGAATAAAATACGAGTAACACTGTTCAACTCAATTTATGTATAACACAAAAAGTATGTTGCTTAATTTGTGCAAAAATATAAAAAAAATAAAAAAACTAACAACATATGAAGCTGTAATAAAATTTTCAAACTTGTCGTGGTACCTGGCTGAACCTGTACAAGTGTAATCAGCTAAGAGAGCGACAGACGGGGGAACTGACAACTTGTCATTTTAAATAAAACATAATTACATTACACACATTCCTTATGAGGCTTACATAATTAAAATATTACTGTTTAATATAAAATTTGTTAAAATCTGAAACAATTTACCCATGTCCGTCTGTCCTTCTGTCGTTCTGTCTGTCTAAGTTAAATGACTATGAACGCAAGCTACTGCTCGCATTTTTTTTAGATATTTTCATGAAATTTGGTACAAGGACATGTTTTAAATCCAAGAAGAAACCTCTTGAAAATATAGTGAATGGGACCATTTTTAGAATCCCTCTCCATATAACGATAAAAAAAAATTCGCAATTCTTCATATTTTTTGACAAAATTTGGTGAAAAATAGTTAATTAGCCAAGTTTAATCCGATCAATGCAATGTCCCGCCTTTAGTCACATAACTAAACTAATTATAGCATAATTTATGGAACTAACTAGAGTAGGGTATTATATGATAAAGCTTGACCAACTGTAATATTTTCACATGTTTGTTTTTTTGCCAAATTTGTACCAAAACCATTATGAACCCATAATTTAAAGCGGTGAATATAAATAAGATAAATCATACGAGTATACAAATACCTTGAAAGATAGATAGTGAGAGTTAGAGAGAGAGAGAGAGGGGGACAGGTAAGGAAAAAATAAACGGTTAACATGTCGTATGAGCAATGAATGCACACGATGAATATGTGAGCTGTTGGAAATGAAAGTGATACAAGACCACTTTTCCAAAAAAATATTAAAATTTTTAAATTTTACAAAAATACATGACGATTGAAAGGGTTTCAAAAATGGACATGCGTCACTTTCATTCACCGCGGCTCCTATGCAATGAATTCTACATATAAACACCTTTAAATCAACTTACATAGTCTGGTTAGACACAGTCTGGTGTTAGCGAAAACCAACAGCATGAATATATTAAACATATAACGGCTGTAATGCAAGACGACTTTTTCTATATGTACAAGGTTTCGTACAAGGTACATATATAAATGTTGTAAATTTGTAAAATATTCTGCATAAATGCATATTTGAAAGGATGGCGAAGTGTATGAACTTTTTAACACATTTTTAAATCTTTCGTTTGTTTTTTTAGCAGAAGAATGTTAATGAAGAAGCTTTTACGTATAAAAATTCAAGTAATGCCTGAGTATGCATTTGCTGGGTTTTTTCCTTTTTTCCTTTTAAACACTGTAACCTGTGTGTGACACATAAATATGTATGTAAATGTATGGAATATTAGTACCTAAAAAAATGTTGTTTATATGCATGTTATTATGCATTGCATGTGAACATGTCATTGGTACTAGTGTCTGGGAGGGAAGGAGGTCAACATAAAAAAAACACATATTTTCTTATACTCTTACCCGACTACACACTCTACTTTGGTATTTTGGTTTTGGTTAAACTTGAAATTGGTTTTTTCATTTCTAGCATACACATATATTGCAACTACTTACTAACTAAGTATGTCTGTACTATGTTTAAAGTTTTATATATACTGCTATTACCAAAGATCCTTTTAAGTAAAAGTGTTAAATTTTTATATATTCAGCTGATATTTTACTTTTCTATCTTCCTAAGTTGCTACATATGTATAATATGGACAAAATCTTTTAAGAGCCAAGCCCACAAAACCCAAAAAAAACTTATCTGATAAAGAAGCTTTGTTAAGTTAAGTGTTAAGTGATACGGAATATATGAGTAGAAATTATGAAGAGTGTAATTAGGTACCTGCCACGCCCATATATGTAAGATTTAACTTAAGCCAAAACTACTCCTTTTACTTAATATTTTCGTTTGTTACTTGACTATTATAATAAATGTGGGCACGTCTCTTTTTTGCCAAAATTAAGCAATCTTGATCCATTTTCAATATCTCTCTATCAAGGTTATGCTCGATATCTGCATATAACAACAACAGATGCACATTTTTTACTAAAACAACTCAGATTTTGTAGCTGACTCAAAAATGTAAACCCTTCTTATAATCACACATGGAATAACTTAGCATAAGCGCATGCTTATGAAAGGGGTAAAAATTAAACATACATAAAATGCTTTCTTTTGTAACCTCCACACAGGATGGAAGATATACTAAGGTTGCCATTCTATTTGCAACACCCAGAAGGAGGTATCAGGGACCTTACAAAGAATATATATATTTTTGATCAGAATCAAAAACTGAGTCCATTTAGAGCTGTATGACCGGGTGTTCGTGCTTCTGTCTGTTTTTTTCCATTTCATGACACATTTATAATTATTACATCCATCCATGTGCTAAAAATGGGCGTGGTTATACAACACAATTTACTAAAAGTCATTTCTAGCGTAACACTCGATTATTAAGATGATTTGTAACACATACCGTATTTGAATTCGTAATTATGTACCTGCCATGCCCACTATTAAAAAATAGACTTGCAGGGTATTTACTAAATTTACTTCTTTTTATATAAAACAACACACTTAAGCATGTATGCTCCATTTCCTGACTATAATTAGATGGTAATTCATGATTTTTAATACGAACAACACTCACACTTTTCAGCAGCACGCATTCCATATGTATTTACATGAGAACAATTTTGTATATGGTTGTGATAATATTAACATGGCAAAGGGATGTTCTGGGTACGAGTATTTGAATTAATAATTGTCTAATTTTCATGACGCACACGCATACATTTCAGGTAGTTTCTGGTGAAAAATTTCATAGAACATTTTATGTAAGAAATATATTGTA